>ML677431.1:829478-858019 GCA_007922305.1 Dermatemys mawii
GGGGTACCGCGCCCATCCAGAGAGAGCACAGCCCCGGGGTACCGCGCACCATCCACAGAGAGCCGGGCCCCAGGGTACCACACCCATCCACAGAGAGCCGGGCCCCGGGGTACCACGCCCATCCACAGAGAGCCGGGCCCATCCAAGAGAGCCCAGACCCGGGGTACCACGCCCATCCAGAGACAGCCTGGGCATCTCATCCATCACCCCACCTCCATCCCGTGGACCCATCCTCAGGCACCACACCTGGCAAAGGAAGAGCCCCAGACCACTTCAGTCCCTGGCACCATTCCCCAATCCCCCCACCCCCTCTTCCCCCACTACCCCTCAGGGCCCCCCTTTCCAGCTGGGGTCCCCCACCCCCCAGGTCCGGGTCTCCAGGCTCCGGTCACCTTCAGCATGTCGATGGCGAAGATGAGGGGCTGGGGGTTCTGCTGCAGGTCATCCAGGTCAGGGTAGCCCAGAGAGTGATGCTCGTGCATCTGGGCGATGCCGCAGCAGTGCCGCTGCCCCTCGAGGGGGTCCTTCCCCGCCGCGATGTTCCGCAGGCTCTTCGCCACCAGCGGGTACAGCACCACGTGCTGGGGGGGACAGGGAGTCAGCGCCGGGCGGCGGGGGAAAGGGGAGCCACACGGGAACCCGGGATGCAGGCTGTAGGCGGGAATTGGTGGTACGGACCCTGGGCACCTGCCCACACTGCATGGCCGCCTGTGGGGGGAGGGATCATTCTCTTCCCTGGGGCTGAGAGTTCAGGGCCAGGGGTTCATCCCTGCGCCAGCTGGATCGGAACCAGACCCCTTCATAACGATGGGCTGGAATCGCCACCCAGGGCTGGAGGGGACCCGGGAGAGACCCGGGAGCCCAGTAACTCCTAACCACCGGCCCAGGAAGGCGCCTGGCTGGGGTGGGCACAGACGGGAGGAGAGGGGGCTGCGGGGGGACAGGCCTGGTCTGCATCGCCGGGGAATTTCAGCCCCCCAACTGGCAGAGCTGAGCTGGCAGAACCCCCGGCACCGACGCAGCTGCGCTGTCGGCAGAGCACGTGGTATTTGGGAAGGCGGGTCGCTGTGGTGGGCGATCTCCTTCTGCTGCCGTTCATCTGGAGTAGCAGAAATTCCCGAGGCATGACCCTGGTGCCACATGGGAACGTTGCCTGCACTCCACCCCCAGGGGCAGTGCGTGGAGGGGGCATGGAGGGAGCTGTGGGGCCGGCAGGGGTGGGAGGGTACCTTGGTGTCACACAGGAACTCAGCCTGCTCCCCATCCTGCATGGTGCTCAGGATGGTCTCCCACACCGGCAGCTTGAACTTCTTGCCAATAATGAGCTCCATGGGCTTCCCGCGGGCCCGGCTGTCATCCAGCACATGGTGCTGGCCATCGGCCAGCAGGGTGCGGTAGTGAAAAGTGGCCTGGGGAGGAGATCAAATGTGGAGGAGGCTGTTCTACACCCCACACAACAGGGCTCCATGGGCCGGTGACTGCTCGCCAAGACCCCCTGGCCGGGACGGGGCAGGGAGGCTCGCGTTGGAAGGTGTGGGCGTCGGCGCTGGGATTCTCAGCTCTCGCCTGCAACCCCCGGTGATGGGGCCAGGCCTCTACTAGCCCATTAGACAGGAGATGGGCCCTGGCAGGAACAGAGACACCCAGAGCACCCCTCTCCTGGGGGCGGCTGTGTGCCCAGCTTGGGGACGTGTGCTCCTGGCAGGCCCCTGATATGAACCATGCCCAGCCCCACAGCCGCCGACTCCGTGGGTGCTCTGGGGCTGGAGCACCCATGGGGAAACATTAGTGGGTGCTCTGCACCCACTGGCAGCTAAGCTCCTCTCCCTCCCCACCTTTTCCTCCCCTCCTTCCCCCCTCCCCCAGCACGCCATGTCCCCACTCCTCCGCCTACCTCCCAGCACAGCTGTTTAGTGGTATTAGCATGCTGGGGAGTGGGGGGAGGAGCAGGAGTGTGATGCACTCAAGGGAGAAGGTGGGGCTGGGATGGGGATTTGGGGAAGGAGTTGGAATAGAAGTGCCATTCACCCTCCAGAGCCAGACCCTGCGACCCTACCAAAACACATCGCCCCCCCCCCCCCCCCCGCGCGCCACTGCCCCACCCCAACACTAGAAGGCGGAGCCTGTCACTTCTGGCAGCTCGGGCCACGCCCCCTCCCGGGGCACAACGTCACTGCCGCAAGAGCCCCGCCTCCGGGCAAAAACATTCTACGTGCCCCGCCTCCATTAGCGTGGCTGGCCAATCAGCACACAGGAACTGTTGTACGTCACTGACAGCGGCACTAATAGAAACGCGGTGCTGGAAGGCGGGGCAAGTCACCATAGTACCGGCTCACTGCCGCATGCGCAGTCATCACCCCCACCCTTGTCAGCGCCGCCGGGCTCCAGCAGGCAGGCGCCGCTAGGCCCCGTCTAACGGTCTGTCCCCGTCGCGCATGCGCGCCGCCCCGCTGTGTCCCAAGCGGGAGGAGAGGCCGGTTACCTTGGTGCCGTCGCGGTAGTCGGGCATCGGGCCCCGGCCCGCCTGAACCAACCGCTTCACGATCCCGTCGTCCTGCAGCTGCGCGATCTGATCCGCCATGATGGTTCCCGCACAGCGGCGTCTACCTACTCCGCCGACTCGGACAGCTCCGGGGCTTTCCGGAAGGGCTCGGCTGCTTCCGGAACCGCTCGGCCATTTTCGGAATCGCTTGGCTACGAGGGGAGCGATGGGCGACTGCCGGACCCGATCGGCCATTTCCGGAACCGCTCGGCTTCAGCTGGCAGGCGGTTGGTTATTTCCGGAATGGCTCTCAGGTGGCGCCTGGCGGCGGGAGGTCCGCGCTGCAGCGAATGGAAGAGCGAAAGGGAGGCGCTTAGCGTTGTTCACTCTGAATCCTACTGACGATGACACTATGCCTTGTGCCCCCAACCTGTGCCAAACCTCCCCACCCATCTCACCCTACCAAGCCCACTGTCTTCCCCCGACTCCACCCACAGTCTGTGGGGTTAGAAGTCCCACCTAGGGCATTGCAAGATAGGAGGTTGCTACTACTGCTCCCAGCTAGAAGAGCTGGTATTTGGGAGCAAGGCCATGGGTTGGAGCTCTACCCAGGGAGTGCATAGTGGGAGGGGAGATTGTGCCCACAGCTTTGTACAGGACGGCAGAAGTCACTGCAGATCCACCTCTAAACTCCGACACACACCCCCACTGGGTGTCCATGGGGTCCCTGGCCCTGAGGCAACTCAGCTGTTTTGCTCTGTCTCAGCAAACCACAAGTGGAGGAGGTGATAGGGGTCTCTGGGGGGGGCAGGCTGAGATTACTCAATCAGACCAAACTGCAAGGAATGGAGCAGAGAGGCCTAAGACTGCTGTTTTTGATAATTAGCTTCACCAATCAAGCAACAAAATAGCTTCTGCAATACCTTACTGGTTACCCAGAAGCCAAAAACACAGTAC
The DNA here is from genome assembly GCA_007922305.1 of Dermatemys mawii. NCBI lineage: Eukaryota > Metazoa > Chordata > Testudines > Dermatemydidae > Dermatemys > Dermatemys mawii. The sequence goes on from ML677431.1 coordinate 832,918, forward strand.
CCTTAAAGCAACCCAGCCCTGAGCACCCACCCAGACACCCAAGTCAAATATGGTGAGGAGTACTGAAAATCTTCTTCATCATATAAAAATTCTATCAATCCCAAAGCATCGGACACATCGCCCGCCAGGCCAATGATTTATTCCACATCTTTCCCAAATACATGCATACAGCCAATTTTTTTAACTAAACTAAAATTTATTAAAAAAGAAGAGAGAGAGAGAACTGGTTAAAAGCTCATTCATTCACAGTTCATCTAAATATTTACATCTCCTTTTGATCTCTGAATTAATGGAATACAGAGACAGGAGCCATTTGATTAAGTTGTCAATCTCTAACAATATATATGTAAACGCACAACAACCACAAGCATTATCTACTTATATGTCTCTTAAGGTTGAATCTGGGTCATTGAGCCTGCTCGTTGTGTCACCCTTTCTGGCCCTGTGTCACAGGACTTTTAAAATCTTAAAAAGAAGTTGTGTGAGGGGCGGGACTGCATCTCAGGACCTCCTGGCAGGAAGCAGGACCTGCAGGAGAGCCAGTTTCTGGGCACTAAGGAGCACAGCTAAGGCCTTTGGCTAAGCAGCAGAGGCAGCCATAAATTGGGAAGCAAACGATCGCAACCTCACCGGTCACCCTGAAATAAGGCAGTTTGGGGCTGTTAAAAAGGTGATCCAATCTATCACCTCCAGAGAAAAGGAAGAGCCTAGAAGATTTAAAGAAAACTTAGTTTAATAGCATCCTGTCTGGCAAGAACTCACTTATCAATCGCTGGGATGTAAAGTCCTCATTTTTTTGTTGTTCTATCACTGTAGTCTCCACTTCCCTATTGTTTGTCTGTATAATCTCACTCTGGTTCTGTCTGCTGTGTAGTAAGATGAGACCCTGAAACATGAACCCTGGTATCAGAGGCCTAAGCTAAAGTAATGGTCAAGACGTTGCTAACATAAAGCAAAGTTAAGCTGGGGGCTAGAGGCAGGCCCTGCTCACAGAAGCTGGCAAGGAAAGGGCTGATGTTGCAAAAGTACACAAGCCGATGAGGCACTGTCAGGATTGCCTCCCCACTCTGAACTCTAGGGTACAGATGTGGGGACCCGCATGAAAAAAGAAATAACCCTCCAAGCTTATTTTACCAGCTTGGGTTAAAATGTTTTTCCCCAGAACACAACTTCTGTGTCTGGAACTGATATGCTGCCACCATCAAAGTGAGAATGTCTCAAAAAACTATTGAACATAGGCCACATGAAGCCCCTCTTTCTCTTTCCACAAAACCCCCAAACTTATTCCTTCCCTGGGAAGCTTGAGAGAAAAAAAACAAAAAAGCCTCGCCTGATCCTGCGAGACGTGCCCGATCCAAAACCAGGATCTTACACAATGGAAAACAGGATTCCTAAATGAAAGATTTTAATAAAAAGAAAAAAAAAGAAAGGAATAAATCCCTTATAACCCTCAATAGAACAGCATCTACCATAATCAACAAAAGAATTAAGAAACCAAAGCTCTCCCCCGAGGCAATTTTCTCCCACTGTTGATATCTCTGCTGAATCTTACAATATCAAGAAGCACCCAGCCAACACTCACCACTGAGAATGCTCCAAGTGATAAAAAAAAAAAAGATTAAACTTACTATTTGACTACCTTACTTGTTACTGGATAGAAAGCATATGGTTACAGTAAACAAAATAGGTGTGGTTCATCCCATAGCCGAGTTGAACAGAGAGAGACCCAGAGAGAAACTGAAACTCAAAATGCTTTGTCTCCTGAGGAATTTCTCATTGGTCAGTTGTCCACCTCTCAGGTTACCTTTAGCTTAACCCCTTACAGGTAAACACTAATTCTAGGCTACTTCATACTTATGACAGAAACATGAACCCTGGTATCAGAGGCCTAAGCTAAAGTAATGGTCAAGACTTAGCTAACATAAAGCAAAGTTAAGCTGGGGGCTAGAGGCAGGCCCTGCTCACAGAAGCTGGCAAGGAAAGGGCTGATGCTGCGAAAGTACACAAACCTATGAGGTACCAGAACACTTGTACCTTCCGTACAGATAACAAGGAACAGGCTGACCCATGTTAAAGACAGGGGCAAAGGGGTAATATGATGGATAGAGTTGTTTTGCTCGAACCAACATGTACAAGGTGAGAGGCGACACGTTACTACGTAGAGGGGATGCACCTCAGTACGTCAGGAATGATGTGTAAGAATACAGCCCTGGGGCGGTGTCTTTGTCGGGCCTAGGGGCAAATTCCTGCCACTGACTGAGTTGGTCCATTATCAGGGGGCACAAATTCGTAGTATGTCTTGTAGAGACTCTTCACGGGTCTATGAGAAACTATGACTGTGCTTCGTTTGACAATAAACCTGGACGGGTGCCTTCGTAGCTTACTAGCGTCTGTGGTCTTTGGGGGTTCTCTTGGGTCTGCTGTGTCAGCGATCTGCAGAGCTGGGGCAGCACACAGAGGGAACACGCATGCAGACGACTGTTATCACTGAATAAGAGCAGAGCACCACACCAGTAGCTACTGATAACATTAGTTATGTTAACACTGGGTTATCTTTAGTTCATACATTATGCTTTTCTGGGACGATGGGTAAACATCCTCCCCTTAAAAGACAAAAAGTGGGGGCATGTAGTAAGACAAGGCCCTGAAACATGAACCCTGGTATCAGAGGCCTAAGCTAAAGTAATGGTCAAGACTTTGCTAACATAAAGCAAAGTTAACCTGTGAGCTAAAGGCAGGCCCTGCTCACAGAAGCTGACAAGGAAAGGGATGATGTTGCAAAAGTACATAAACCTAAGAAGTAGCAGAACTACTTGTACATTCCATACAGATAACAAGTGACAGGCTGACCTATCCTAAAGAAAGGGGCAAAAGGGTAATAAGATGGATAGAGTTGTTTTGCTCGAACCAACATGTACAAGGTGAGAGGCAGCACCTTACTATGTAGCGGGGATGCACCTTACTACATAGAGGGGAGGGACCTCAGTATGTCAGGAATGATGTGTAACTTGTTTGTACCTGTGTATAAGAATACAGCCCTGGGGTGGTGTCTTTGTCGGGCCTAGAGGGCCATGGAGAGTCCCGCCACTGACTGAGTCGATCCATTGTCAGGGGACACAAATTTGTAGTATGTCTTGTAGAGTCTACGGGAAACTATTACTGTGCTTTGTTTGACAATAAACCTGGCCCGGGTGCCTTCGTACCTTATCAGTGTCTGTGGTCTTTGGGGGTTCTCTTGGGGTCTGCTGTGTCAGCGATCTGCGCTGAGCTGAGGCATCACACAGAGGAACATGTACGCAACCGACTGATATCATCATTGACTAAGAGCAGAGCACTACACCGTTAGCTACTGACAACATGCTGTATAATTAATTTTGTTTGGTGTAAACCAATTAAGGTGGTGGGATATAATTGCTCACAAACTGGGAAGAATTAGTAGGGGAAGCACGAGTGAATGGGAACCTGGGAGGCAGTGACCATGAGATGGTCGAGTTCAGGATACTGACACAGAGAAGAAAGGAGAGCAGCAGAATATGGATCCTGGACTTCAGAAAAGCAAACTTTGACTCCCTCAGAGAACAGATGGGCAGGATCTTCTGGGAAAATAACATGAAGGGGAAAGGAAAGAGCTGGCTGTATTTTCAAGAATCCTTACTGAGTTTACAGGAACACACCATCCCAATGTGTAGAAAGAATAGGAAATATGGCAGGTAACCAGCTTGGCTTAAGAGTGAAATCCTTGCTGATCTTAAATGCAAAAAAGAAGATTGGACAAATGCCATTGCTCAGGCATGCAGGAGTGAAATCAGGAAGGCTGAATCCCACTCGGAGTTGCAGCTAGCAAGGGATGTTAAGTGTAACAAGAAGGGTTTCTTCAGGTATGTTAGCAACAAGAAGAAAGTCAAGAAAAGTGTGGGCCCCTTACTGAATGAGGGAGGCAATCTAGTGACAGAGGATGTGGAAAAAGCAAATGTACTCAATGCTTTTTTTCCCTTTGTCTTCACGAACAAAGTCAGCTCCCAGACTACTGCAGTAGGCAACACAGCATGGGGAGGAGGTGACCAGCCCTCTGTGGAGAAAGAGGTGGTTCCGGACTATTTAGAAAAGCTGGATGAGCAAAAGTCCATGGGGCCAGATGCGCTGCATCCGGGGGAGCTAAAGGAGTTGGCGGATGTGATTGCAGAGCCAATGGCCATTTTTTTTGAAAACTCATGGCAATCGGGGGAGGTCTCAGACGACTGGAAAAAGGCTAATGTAGTGCCCATCTTTAAGAAAGGAAAGAAGGAGGATCTGGGGAACTACAAGCCAGTCAGCCTCACCTCAGTCCCTGGAAAAATCATGGAGCAGGCCCTCAATGATTCAAGTCTGAAGCACGTAGAGGAGAGGAAAGTGATCAGGAACAGTCAGCATGGATTCACCAAGGCCAAGTCATGCCTGACTCACCTAATTGCCTTCTACGATGAGGTAACTGGCTCTGTGGATGAGGGGGAAGCAGTGGATGTGCTATTCCTTGACTTTAGTAAAGCTTCTGATATGGTCTCTCACAGTATTCTTGCCAGCAAGTTAAAGAAGTATGGGCTGAGTGAATGGACCATAAGATGGATAGAAAGCTGGCTGAATTATCGGGGTCAATGGGTAGTGATCAATGGCTCCATGTCTAGTTGGCAGCCGGTTTCAAGCAGGGTGCCTCAAGGGTCGGTCTTGGGGCTGGTTTTATTCAATATCTTTCTCAATGATCTGGAGGATGGCGTGGACTGCACCCTCAGCAAGTCTGGGGATTACACTAAACTGGGAGGAGTGGTGGATATGCTGAAGGGCAGGGATAGGATACAGAGTGACCTAGACAAATTAGAGTTTTGGGCCAAAAGAAATTTGATGCAGTTCAACAAGGACAAGTGCAGAGTCCTGCGCTTAGGACAGAAGAATCCCATGCATTGTTACAGACTAGGGACCGAATGGCTAGGCCCTCCTTTTTATAGTGTCAGTCCCCCACTTAGAATAATAAAATCATAGAATATCAGGATTGGAAGGGACCTCAGGAGATCATCTAGTCCATCCCTCTGCTCAAAGCAGACAAACTGAACTGTAACAAGTCACCAGGACCAGATGGCATTCACTCAAGAGTTCTGAAAGAATTCAAATGTGAAATTGCGGAACTATTAACTAGGGTTTGTAACCTGTCCTTTAAATCAGTTTCTGTACCCAATGACTGGAAGATAGCTAATGTAATGCCAATATTTAAAAAGGGCTCTAGAGGTGATCCCGGCAATTACAGACCGGTAAGTCTAACATCCGTACTGGACAAATTAATTGAAACAATAGTAAAGAATAAAATTGTCAGGCACATAGAAGAACATAAATTGTTGGGCAAAAGTCAGCATGGTTTCTGTAAAGGGAAATCATGTCTTACTAATCTATTAGAGTTCTTTGAAGGGGTCAACAAACATATGGACAAGGGGGATCCAGTGGATGTAGTGTACTTAGATTTCCAGAAAGCCTTTGACAAGGTCCCTCACCAAAGGCTCTTACGTAAATTAAGTTGCCATGGGATAAGAAGGAAGATCCTTTCATGGATTGAGAACTGGTTAAAAGACAGGGAACAAAGGGTAGGAATAAATGGTAAATTTTCAGAATGGAGAGGGGTAACTAGCAGTGTTCTCCAAGGGTCAGTCCTAGGACCAATCCTATTCAACTTGTTCATCAATGATTTGGAGGAAGGGGTAAAGAGTGAGATGGCAAAGTTTGCAGATGATACTAAACTGCTCAAAATAGTTAAGACTCAAGCAGACTGTGAAGAACTTCCAAAAGATCTCATGAAACTAAATGATTGGGCAACAAAATGGCAAATGAAATTTAATGTGGACAAATGTAAAGTAATGCACTTTGGAAAAAATAACCCCAACTATATGTACAATATGATGGGGGCTAATTTAGCTACAACTAATCAGGAAAAAGATCTTGGAGTCATCGTGGATAGTTCTCTGAAGATGTCCATGCAGTGTGCAGCGGCAGTCAAGAAAGCAAACAGGATGTTAGGAATCATTAAAAAAGGGATAGAGAATAAGACGGAGAGTATCTTATTGCCCTTATACAAATCCATAGTGCACCCACGTCTTGAATACTGTGTAGAAATGTGGGTATCCTCATCTCAAGAAGGATATACTGGCATTAAAAACGGTTCAGAGAAGGGCAACTAAAATGATTAGAGGATTGGAACAGGTCCCATATGAAGAGAGATTAAAGAGGCTAGGAATTTTTAGCTTGGAAAAGAGGAGACTAAGGGGGGATATGTTAGAGGCATATAAAATTATGAGTGGTGTGGAGAAAGTGAATAAGGAAAAGTTATTTACTTGTTCCCATAATAGAAGAACTAGGGGCCACCCATTGAAATTAGTGGGCAGCAGGTTTAAAACAAATAAAAGTAAGTTCTTCTTCACACAGCGCATAGTCAACCTGTGGAACTCCTTGCCAAAGGTGGCTGTGAAGGCTAGGACTATAAGAGGGTTTAAAAGAGAACTGCATAAATTCATGGAGGCTAAGTCCATTAATGGCTATTAGCCAGGCTGGGTAAGGAATGGTGTCCCTAGCCTCTGTTTGTCAGAGGGGGGTGAAGGATGTCAGGAGAGAGATCACTTGATCTTTACCTGTTAGGTTCACTCACTCTGGGGCAGCTGGCATTGGCCACTGTCGGTAGACAGGATACTGGGCTAGATGGACCTTTGGTCTGAGCCAGTACGGCATTTCTTATGTTTTTAACAGTAGTCTTTCCCGCCTGGAAGCTCCAGGGGGAGCTTAATACTCGTTCCCCCAGCCATTCAGCTCCTGGTGGAGCTAAACACCGGTCCTCCCCGGCCATTAAGCTCCTGGAGGAGCTTTAAAGTCATCTCTCACCAACCTGGAACCCCAGAGGGACTAGTGCAGTCATCTCCATCGCCGTTAAGACTCTGGTGGAGCTATGAAGTCATTCCCTCAAGTGTGGAAGCTCCAAAGGGAGGTTTGAAGCAGTCTCTCCTGCTTGGAAGCTTCAGGGTGAGCTCAACAGTCATCTCCCGCACCTGGAAGCTGAACGGGGATCTTAACACTCGTCCCTCCCACTATTAAGCTCTTGGAGGAGCTTAAAAGTTGTCCCCGACCAAACTGGAAGCCCAGGGGGACTTTTTCACTTGTCTACACCTCCATTAAGCTCCTGAAGTAGCTTTAACATAGTTCCCCAACAGCCTGGAAACCCAGGCAGACTTAAACACTCATCTACACTGTCATTAAACTCCAGCAGTAGCTTAAAAACCGTCTCCCACCAGCCTGGAAGCTCCAGTGGGGACGACTGTTAAGGTTCCCCTGCCATTAAGCTCCTGTGGTATCTTGAAAGCCGTTCCCCACCAGCCTGAAAGCTCCAGGGGGACCTTAACAGTCATGTACACTGCCATTAAGCTCCTGGTTGTGGTAAACATCCATCGTCCCCCACCATTAAGCTCCTGGAGAAGCTTTTAAGTCATCCCCCACCAACCTGGAAGCCCACAGTGACCTTATCACTCATCTACACAGCCACTCATTTCCTGTAGGAGCTTTAAAGTCCTCCCCAAAAGCCTGGAAGCTCCAGGGGGACCTTAACAGTCATCTCCACTGCCAAAATGCTCCTGATGGATGTAAACACCCATCCCCCCCCGGCCATTAAGTTCTTGGAGGAGCTTTAAAGTCGTCCCCCTCCAACCTGGAAGCCCAGGAGGACCTTAATAGTCATCTCTGCCCCTTTAAGCCTATGGTGGAGCTTTAAAGCCATCTCCCACCAGCCTGAAAGCTAAAGGGGGTCCTTAACAGTTGTCTCCCCCACCATTAAGCTCCTGGAGGAGCTTTAAAGTAGTCTCCCACTAACTTGGAAACCCAGGGGGTCCTTACCACACCTCTACATAGCCGTTAAGCTCTCTAGGACCTTTATAGTTGTCTCCCACCAGCCTGCAAGATGCAGGGGGACCTTAACTGTCATTTCTACCGCCATTAAACTCCTGGTGGAGCTTTAAAGTCATCCCTCACCAACCTGGAAACACAGGGAACCTTATGAGTCATTTCCACCACCATTAAGCCTCTGGCGGAGCTTTAAAGTCGTACCCCTGAGCCTGGAAGTTCCAGAGGGAGCTTAACACTTGTCCCTCCAGCCATTAAGCTCCTGGTGGAGCTTTAAAGTCATCCCCCCGAGCCTGGAAGCTTCAGAGGGAGCTTATCACTCATCCCTCCCATCATTTAACTTCTGGAGGAGCTTTAAAGTCGTCCCCCATAATCCTGGAAGACCAAGAGGACCTTATCACTCGTCTACACCGCCATTAAGCTCCTGTAGGAGCTTTTAAGTCATCCCCCACCAGCCTCAAATCTCCAGGGGGACCTTAACAGTTTTCTGCACCACCATTAAGCTTCTTCTGCAGTTTTAGAGTCGTCCCTCACCAACCTTGAAGCCCAAGGGGACCTCAACAGTCATCTCCACCACCATTAAGCTCCTCGTGGAGGTAAACACCCGTCCCCCTGCCATTAAGTTTTGGAAGAACCTTTAAAGACATCCCTCACCAGCCTGGAAGCTCCAGGGGGACCAAAATTGTCATCTCCACTGCCATTAAGTTCCTGGTGGAGGTAAACACCCATCCCCCCCGCCATTAAGCTCCTCGAGGAGCCTTGAAATCGTTCTTCACCATCGTGGAATCCCAGGAGGACCTTACCGGTCATTGCCACCGCCAATAAGCCTTTGGTGGAGCTATATAGTCTTCCCCCCGAGCCTGGAAACCCCACAGGGAGCTTAAGAGTAGTTTCCCCTGCCTGGAAGCTCCAGAGTGTACTTAACAGTCCTCTTCCCTGCCTGGAAGCTCCAGGGTGTACTTAACAGTCCTCTTCCCTGCCTGGAAGCTCCAGGGGGAGCTTAATACTCGTCCCCCCAGCCATGAAGCTCCTGCAGGAGTTTTAAGGTCATCCACAACCATCGTGGAAGCCCAGGGGGACCTTAACACTCGTTTACACCGCCGTTCATCTCCTGTAGGACCTCTAAAGTCGTCCCCCTGAGCCTGGAAGATCCAAATGGAGCTTAACAGTAGTCTTCCCCATGTGGAAGCTCCAGGGTTAGCTTAGCACTCGTCTTCCCCACCTGAAAGCTCCAGGGGGAGCTTAACATTCATCCCTCCCTCCATTAAGCTCCCGTAGACCTTTAAAGTTGTCCCCTACCAGCTTGGAAGCTCCAGGGAGTCCTTAACAGTAGTCTCCACTGCCATTAAGCTCCTGGAATAGCTTTAAACCCATCCTCCACCAGCCTGGAAGCTCTAGGGGGACCATAACAGTCTTTTCAACTTGTACTAAGTTCCTCGTGGAGGTAAACACCGATTCCCCCCGCTATCAGACTCCTGGAGGAGCTTAAAAGTCATCCCCCACCACTGTGGAAGCCCAGGGCGACCTTAACAGTCATCTCCACAGCAATTAAGCCTCTTGTGCAGCTTTAAAGTCGTACCCCAGAGCCTGGAAGTTCCAGAGGGAGCTTAACACTTGTCCCTCCTTCTACTAAGCTCCTGGAGGAGCTTTAAAGTAGTCCCCCCCCCCCCGAGCCTAGAAGATCCAGAGGGAGCTTAACGCTCGTCCCTCCTGTCATTTAGCTTCTGGAGGAGCTTTGAAGTCATTCCCCACCAACCTGGAAGCCCAAGGTGAGCTTTACAGTCACCTTCAGCACCATTAAGCCTCTGGTAAAGCTTTAATGTGGTCCCTCAAAGCCCGGAAGCTCCAGAGGGAGCTTAAGAGTAGTCTCCCCCTACTGGAAGCTCCAGGGAGAGGTTAACAGTCGTCTCTCCCGCATGGAAGCTCCACGGGGAGCTTAACACTCGTCCCCCACACAAATGAACTCCTGGAGGAGCTTTAAAGTTGTTCCCCACCAACCTGGAAGGTCCAGGAGGACCTTAACAGTCGTTTCAAACGCCATTAAGCTCCTGGTGGAGGTATACACCCGTCACCCCCACCATTAAGCTCCTGGACGAGCTTTAAAGATGTCTCCCAACAACCTGGAAGCCCAGGGAGATCTTAACAGTCATCTCCACTGCCATTAAGACTCTGGTGGAGCTTTAAAATTGTCCTCCCGAGCCTGGAAGCTCCATCGGGACCTTAGCAGTCATCTCCACCGCCATTCAGCTCCTGGTGGAGCTAAGCACCCGTCCCCCCTGCGATTAAGTTCCTAGAACTGCTTTAAAGTAGTCCCCCACCAACCTGGAAGCCCAGGTGGACCTTAACAATCACCTCCACTGCCATTCAGCCTCTGCTGGAGCTTGAAAGTTGTCCCCCTGAGCCTGGAAGCTCCAGCGGGAGCTCAACAGTCGTCCTTCCTGCCATTAAGCTCCTGGAGGAGCTTTAACGTCTGGGGGGACCTTAACAGTTACCTCCACTGTCATTGAGCCTCTGGTGGAGCTTTAATGTGGTCCCATCAAGCCCGAAAGCTTGAGAGGGAGCTTAATAGAAATCTCCCCCACCTGGAAGTTCCAGGGTGAGCTTAACAGTTGTCTCCCCCGTCTGTAAGCACCACGGGGAGCTTAACACTCGTCCCTCCCATCATTAAGCTCCTGGAGGAGCTCTAAAGTTGTCAACCACCAACCTGGAAGCTCCAGAGGGACCTTAACATTCGATTCCACCACCATTTAGCTCCTGGTGGAGGTACACACCCACCCCCTCCACCATTAAGTTCCTGGAGAACCTTTAATGTCGTCCCCCACCAGCCTGGAAGCTCCAGAGGGACCTTAACAGTCATCTCAATTTCCATTGAGGTAAACACCCATCCCCCCGCGCCATTAAGCTGCTGGAGGAGCTTTATAGTAGTCCGCTACCAACCTGGAAGTCCAGGGAGACCTTATCAGTCACCTCCACCGCCATTAAGCCTCCTGTAGGAGCTTTAAAATCGTCCCTCATCTGCCTGGAAGCTCCAGGAGTACCTTAAGAGTCGTCTCCACGGCCACTCAGCTCCTGGTGGAGCTAAACACCCATCCCCCAACCACCATTAAGCTCCTAGATGAGATTTAAAGTAGTCTCCCATCAACTTGGAAGCCCAGAGGGACCTTATCACTTGTCTACACTGCCATTAAGCTTCTGCATTGGCTTTAAAGTCATTCCCCACCAGACCGGAAGCTCCAGGAGGACCTTAACAGTCGTCTTCACCGCTATTAAGCTCCTAGTGGAGCTAAACGCCCATCCGCCCTGCCATTAAGCCCCTGAAGGAGCTTTAAAGTTGTCCCCCACCAACCTTGATGCCCAGGGAGACCTTAACATTCACCTTCACCTCCATTAAGTCTCTGATGGAGCTTTAAAGAATCCTGAACATGGAAGTTCCAGAGCGATCTTAACAGCTTAACCCTGATCTTAACCCTGGACATGGATCTTAACCCTGATCTTAACCCTGAACATGGATCTTAACCCTGATCTTAACCCTGGACATGGATCTTAACGCTGATCTTAACCCTGAACATGGAAGCTCCAGAGCGATATTAACACTACTCTCCCCCGCCTGGATGCTCTAGGGTGAGTTTAACAGTCATCTGACCTGCATGGAAGCTCCACAGGGAGCTCAACAGTCGTTCCTCCCATCACTAAGCTCCTGGAGGAGCTTTAAAGTCGTCCCCCACCAACCTGAAAGCCCAAGAGGACCTTAACAGTCATCTCCACCGCCTTTAAGCCTCAGCTGGAGCTTAAAGTGGTCCCTCCGATCCTGGAAGCTCCAGAGAGAGCTTAATTGTCGTATGTACTGCCTGGGAGCTCCAGAGGTAGCTTAAAAGTCATTCCTCTAGCCATTTAGTTCTTGGAGGAGCTTTTCAGTCATTCTCCACCAGCCTGGAAGCTCCAGGAGGACCTTAACAGTCATCTCCACCGCCATTAAGCTCCTCGTGGAGCTAAACACGCATCCCCCCACCATTAAGCTGCTCAAAGAGCCTTAAAGTCCAGGGGTACCTCAACCATCACCTCCACCACCATTAAGCCTCTGGGGCAGCTATAAACTCATACCCCCAAGCCTGGAATTCCAGAGGGAGCTAAACAGTAGTCTCCGCTGCCTGGAAGCTCCACGGGGATCTTAACAGTCATCCCTCCTGCCAAGAAGCCCCTGGAGGAGCTTTAAAGTCCTCCCCCACCTCCCTGGAAGCTCCATGGGGACCTTACCAGTTACCCTCCCCACCATTAGGCTTGTGGTGGAGCTCAAAGCTCATCACCCACCAGCCTGGAAACTCCAGGGGGACCTTAACAATCGTCTACACCATCCTGAAGGTCCTGGTTTAGCTAAACACTCGTACACCGACAAATAAGCCTCTGGAAGAGCCTAAAGGTCATCACCCACCAGCCAGAAAGCTCCATGGGGAACTTACCAGTCATTTACACTGCCATTGAGCGGCTTTAGGCTCTTAAAAGTCATACCCCACCACTCTGAAAGGTCCAGGGGGACCTTAACAGTCGTCTCCACCTCCATTAAGCTCCTGGTGCAGCTAAACACCCGTCCCCCTCAGCCAATAAGCCCCTGGAGGAGCTTTAAAGTCGTTCCCCATCATCCTGGAAGCCAAGGAGGACTGTAACAGTTGTCTACACTGTTATTAAGCTCCTCTATGAGATTAAAGGTCATCACTCACGAACCTGGAAGTTGCAGGGTGACCTTAACAGTCGTCTACACCCCCCTGAAGGTCCTAGATGAACTAAACACTCATACCCCCACGAATAAGTCCCTGGAGAAGCTTAAAATCGTCACCCACCAGCGTCGAAGCTCCAGGGGAACCTTAACAGTTATCTACACCCCCCTGAAGGTCCTGGTGGAGCTAAACACTCATACACCCACCAATAAGCCCATGGAGGAGCTGAAAAGTCATCACCCACCACCCTGGAAGCTCCGGGGGGACCTTACCAGTCATTTACACTGCGATTGAGCTCCTATAGGAGCTTTAAAGTCGTCCCCCACCAGTCTGGAAGCTCCAGGGGGACCTTAACAGTCGTCTACACCCTTCTTAAGGTCCTGGTGGTGCTAAACACTCGTCTCCCCGCCAATAAGACCATGGAGGAGCTGAAAAGTCATCACCCACCAGAGTGGAAGCTCCAGGGGGACCTTAGCAGTGTCCTCCCCACCATTAGCCTTCTGGTGGAGCTCAGAGGTCATCGCTCCCCAGCCTGGAAGCTCCAGGGGGACCTTAACAGTCGTCTACACCCCTCTTAAGGTCCTGGTGGAGCTAAGCATCCGTCCCCTGCCCCAATAAGCCCCTGGAGGAGCTTTAAAGCAATCCCCCACCACTTTGGAAGCCAAGGGGGACCTTTCCAATGGTCCTCCCCACCATTAGGCTCTGCTGGAGCTCAAAGAGCGTCACCCACCAGCCTTGAAGCTGCAGGGGGACCTTAACAATCGTATTCACCCCCTTTAAGGTCCTGGTGGAGCTAAACACTTGTGCCCCCACCAATAAGCTCCTGGAGGAGCTTTAAAGTCATCTCCCACAACCCTGAAAGCCCAAGGGGATCTTGACAGTCATTTAAATGCCATTAAGCTCCTATCAGAGATCAAAAGTCGTCCACCACCAGCCTGGAAGCTGCAGGGGGACCTTAACTGTCATGTCCACCTCCATGAAGCTCCTGGAGCAGCTAAACACCCGTTCCCTGTGCTAATAAGCCCCTGGAGGAGCTTTAAAGTCCTCCCCCACCACCCTGGAAGCTCCATGGGGACTGTTACAGGGTACTCGGTATCCTGTAGGAACGAGGCACACACACAGCTGCTGAATAGAAGTAGTGAGTTTATTGAAGGCAAAAGTGGTACACCCGCAACGGGGGCTCCCTTCGTTGCTGCCACTGAGACGAGGAATGCCCAATGCACCGGAACAATGCTCAGGATGAAGCCCACTGCGAGTGGGAACACAGGCAGAGAAATAACAAGAACATTTGCATCTCGTGCATACCTCATGAATAACTAATACCTTATTTCTGTCTTGTTAGTGTGACATAATGCAAGCAGGTGTCTCATTAGTATTACACAAGGCAAGCAGGCAATGAAAACTAGTTAACTCCGGCATGTAAAATATGCGATAACAGATCAGCAACCAATAACAGCAGCATAACCTATAATACCCTTTCTTTCCCTGGAGCCGAGAGGGGGGAGCACTTCTAGCTGCCCATTGTTATAATTTCTTCAGGCCTCCTACATTCCCCCCCGTGCTCCCTCAAGAGACTCCAGTGAAAGGGTAAAGGAAAACAATAACTGGGGCAAAAAGCAGTAGCATTTTCAAAAACAACACGCATAGCCACTGCAGTAACATTCACAACACGAAAAGCATACATCTGTATGGAGGGCTGTGTTAACACCCCACCCATACTATAAAAATCAGCATAAACAGCAGTCTTATCAATATTTGCCACGAGCGTGTGGCGTTGTAACGTGGAGGGCGCTGCACTGATGCCTAGAAAGCAGATCTCCATAACGTTGCCGACCGCATATGTATGAGGGAGGCAAAAGGCAGTAGAGTTCAGGGCACTCTGGGCCAGAACGACCCACGTATTCGCAACCATGCTCTTGGCAACAGACAGCCCTGCAAGAATATCAAAAAGAGCGCTTGGTTTGTCGATGCCATGAGGCCATCTGGGGGCAGTCCTCCTGCTCCAGCAACACAACAGCCCAGCCCTCTTCTGTTGCGAGGATGGTTGCGGCCTTAGTTTTCTTCCCGGGATTAGTCCACCAGACACTGGCCGGGGAGGGTGCCCTCTGTGGTTGTTGTTGCTTTGCCTTGCACCTGTGAAAAAGGGGGAGTGAACACAGATCACAGAGAGAGCGGTCCCTGCTTCCCAGTGGAGGGAGGCATCAGTCTGGTTCCCACAGGTCACAGCACCCAGCGCTTCATCTCCACTGTTACTGGCACCTTGCCAGGTGAATGCAAACTGATCCCAACTCTCAAAAACAATAACAATCAAAACAAAAGTATTAGCAAAATCAGTGACTGCATGCCAGGGGAGGTCTGCAGGCCAAATGCAAAGAGGCCATACTGCGTCTCCACTTGTCGCCCCTGCAGGACATCAATACCCAAAATGTTCTCACCGATGGGTGCCACTAGCACCTTCACGCGGGGGGGGGGGGGGGGCACCTTACCCAGGGTGAGAGTGACAGTCACGGCGAAGGCCCACGTCTCTGAGCCAGCCAGGCCCCATACCACAGCCGAGCACCCCACCGCCTGCATGGAGTGGAGGATGGTGATTTCAGCTCCTGTGTCCAGCAAGGCCAGGACATGCTGGGTCCCTTCATGCGGCCACTGGATCGTGAGCGGGATGAAGGGGCAATGGTCCCCTGCCTCACGGGTTGGGCGCATGGCCGCGCACCGGACGGGGGACCTGCATCCCCGTCACAAGGCATGCAGAAGACTCCAGTCTATCGGGGCACTTGGTTCCACTGGGCGCACCGGCTTCTGCTCCTCTCTCCTCCCCCGGTTCCTAACAAAAAGTTTTCACAATCTCCTGTAGCTCACTCGTTTTGAAGGTACGGACAACCTCCTGAAGTGAATCGCCCTCCGCTCACAACTCTCGCAACGGGCGCGCCTATGGGGGGGGGGGGGGTCAGCCTCTTCACTCTCCGAAGCTGAGGAGGAACTCCAAATGTTGCCATCCCAGGTCTCAAGGTCCCACAAAGGGGCTGCCATGACCACCCTGACCTGGGCGACCGTGACGGGCTTTCGCCCCTGTTTCACCTGTTGCTTATTGGCAATACACACTATGAGTGCCTCATAGTGGAGCATGGGGGCTTGAGCCCTCTGCCTGCGAGGTCACCACCTCCTGTGCTACCGCCCGCACTTCTGCTTGCACCAAACACTCTTGCGTTTTACCTTTTACAAGCCTCTGCAGACGCACAAACTCATCGTCCTGGGCCCAGAGTGCAGTTAGAAACAGCCACACCAACTCACACAGAGCACGTCGTTCTGTCCCAGACTGCCAGCTGACCCGCAACCAGTGCAGCCCCTCTACGAGCTGCACCAGCGTGACCCCAGCAACCTGGTGGTATTCAGGCCAATCCGCCGGGGCCGCCCAGCTGGCAAACACCCACGCAACTGGCTCCCATTGCTCCATTGGGGGCCATTCCGGTATGCGCTGCAGGGACAGTGACAACTTCCCTGCTTCCCCAGCCTTCAGCCAAAGGGGCATCGTTCCACGGGACCCTGCTCGCTGCGCCAAATGTTGCAGGGTACTCAGTGTCCCGTAGGAATGAGGCACACACAGCTGCTGAATAGAAGTAGTGAGATTACTGAAGGCAAAAGTGACACACCAGCAACGGGGGCTCCCTTCGTTGCTGCCACTGAGATGGGGAAAGCCCGACACACCGGAGCAATGCTCGGGATGAAGCCCACTGCGAGTGGGAACACAGGCAGAGAAATAACAGGAACATTTGCATCTCGTGCATACCTCATGAATAACTAATACCTTATTTCTATCTTGTTAGTATTACATAATGCAAGCAGGTGTCTCATTAGTATTACACAAGGCAAGCAGGCAATGAAAACCAGTTAACTCCGGCATATAAAACATGCGATAACAGAGCAGCAACCAATAACAGCAGCATGACCTATAATACCCTTCCTTTCCCTGGAGCCGAGAGGGGGCAGTGCTTCTAGCTGCCCATCATTACAATTTCTTCCTGCCTCCTAGAGGGACCTTACCAGTTGCCCTCCCCGCCTTTAGACTTCTGGTGGAGCTCAAAGGTTGTCACCCACCAGCCTGGAAGCTTCAGGGGGACTTTAACAATCATCTACACCACGCTTAAAGTCCTGGTTCAGCTAATCACTCGCACACCCGCCTATAAGCCCCTGGAGGAGTTTAAAAGTCATCACCCACCAGCCGGAAAGCTCCAGGGGGACCTTACCAGTCGTTTACACCACTATTGACCTCCTGTAGGAGCTTTAAAGTCATCCCCCACCAGCCTGGAAGCTCAAGGGGGACCTTACCAGTGTCCTCACCACCATTAGGCCTCTGGTGGAGCTCAAGGGTCATCACCCACCAGCCTGACAGCTCCAGGGGGACCTCAACAGTCGTGTGCACCTCCCTTAAGGTCCTGGTGGAGCTAAACACCCGTCCCCAACCCCAATAAGCAACTTGAGGAGCTTGAAAGTCATCTCTAACCACCCTGAAAGCCAAGGGGACCTTAACAGTCTTTTAAACGCGATTGATCTCCTGTAGGAAATCAAAAGTCATCACACACCAGCCTGGAAGCTCCAGGAGGACCTTACCAGTGTCCTCCCCACCATTAGGCCTCTGGTGGAGCTCAAAGGTCGTCACCCATCAGCCTGGAAGCCCCAGGGGGACCTTAACAATCGTCTGCATCCCTCTGAAGGTCCTGATAGAGCTAAACACTCGTACGCCCGCCAATAATTGCCTGGAGTATCTTAAAAGTCGTCCCCCAAAATGCTGGAAACTCCAGGCAGACCTTAACAATCCTCTGCACCCCCCTTAAGGTCCTGCTGATGCTAAACACTCTCACCTCCACCAATAAACTCGTGGAGTAGCTTAAAAGTTGTCACCCACCAGCCTGGAAGCTCCAAGGAGACCTTACCAGTGTCCTCCCCACCATTAGGCCCCTGGTGGAGCTCAGAGGTTGTCACTCACCAGCCTGGAATCTCGAGGGGGATCTTAACAGTTGTCTACACCCCCCAAAATGTCCTGGTGGAGCTAACACTTGTACCCCCACCAATAAGCCCCTGGAGGAGCTTAAAAGTCATTCCCCACCATGCTGGAAGCTCCAGGGGGAACTTAACAATCGTCTCCACCTCCATTAAGATCCTGGTGCAACTAAACACCCATTCCCCATGACAATGAGCCCCTGGAGGAGCTTTAAAGTCGTCTCCCACCACCCTGAAACCCAAGGGGACCTTAACAGTCGTTTAAACGGCATTGAGCTCCTGTAGGAGCTCAAATGTCATCACCCACCAGCCTGGAAGCTCCAGGGGGACCTTAACAATCATCTACATCCCCCTTAAAGTCCTGGTGGAGCTGAACACCTGTCTCCCCCTCCAATAAGCCCCTGGAGGAGATTTATAGTCATCTCCCACCACCCTGAAGGCCCAAAGAGACCTTAACAGTCTTTTACACCGCCATTGAGTTCCTGTAGGAGCTTTAAAGTTGTCACCCACCACCTTGGAAGCCAAGGGGACCTCAACAGTCATTTACAAGAAATTGAGCTTCTTTAGGACCTTAAAAGTCCGAAAGAAGCTTAAAGGTAGTCACCTACCAGCCTCAAAGATCCAGGGGGACCTTACCAGTGGTCCTCCCCACCATTAGGCCTCTGGTGGAGCTCAGAGGCCGTCACCCACCAGCCTGGAAGCTCCAGGGGGATCCTAACAGTTGTCTACATCCCCCTTAATGTCCTGGTGGAGCTAAACACCAGTCCCCTATGCCAAAAAGCCCCTGAAGAAGCTTCAAAGCCATACCCCAGCACCCTGGAAACCAAGGGGGACCTTACCAGTGATGCCCCTGCCATTAGACTTCTGGTGGAGCTCAAAGGTCATCCACAACCAGCCTGGAATCTCCAGTGGGACCTTAACAGTCATCTACACTGTTACTAAGCTCCTCTATGAGCTTTAAAGTCATTACCCACAAGTCTGGAGGCTCCAGGGGGAACTTAGCAGTCGTCTCCACCTCCATTGAGCTCCTGGTGCAGCTAAACACCCATCCCCCATGCCAATAAGCCCACTGGAAGAGCTTTGAAGTCATTCCCCTTCACCCTGGAAGCCAAGGGGCACCTTAACAGTCGTTAACATGCATTTGATTTAATGTAGGAGCTTTAAAGCCATACCCAACCACCCTGAAAGCCCAGGGGGACTTCATTTGTGGTTCTCCCCTCTATTAGGCCTCTGGTGGAGCTCAGAGGTCATCACCCACCAGCATGGAACCTCCAGGGGGGCCTTAACAGTCGTCTATATCCACCTTAAGGTCTTGGTGGAGCTAAACACCAGTTCCCTGCACCAATAAGCCCCTGGAAGAGCTTTAAAGTCATCTCACACCACCCTGAAAGTCCAAGGCAACCTTAACAGTCGTCTACACCCCCCTGAAGGTCCTGGTGGAGCTAAGCACCCGTCCCCCCTCCATTAAGCTGCTGGAGGAGCTTTAACATCTTCCCCCACCACCCTGGAAGCCAAGGGGGAACTTAAAAGCAGTCTACACCGTTATTAAGCTCCTCTCTGAGCTCAAATGTCATCACCCACCATCCTGGAAGCTCTAGGGGGTCCTTAACAGTTGTCTACACCCCCCTGAAGGTCCTGGTGCAGCTAAGCACCTGTCCCGCTGCCATTGAGCCCCGGGAGGAGCTTTAAAACCGTTTCCCACCACCCTGGAAGCAAAGGGAGACCTTACCAGTGGTCTTCCCCACCATTAGGCCTCAGGTGGAGCTCAAAGGTCCTCTCCCCTGAGCCTAGAAGCTCCAGGGGGACATTACCAGTCTTTTACACCGCAGTTGATCTGCTGTAGGAGGTTTAAACTCGTCTCCTACCAGCCTGGAAGCTCCAGGGGGACCTCAACAGTCGTCTACACCTCCACTACCCTCCTGGTAGAGATAAACACCTGTCTCCCCCGCCAATAAGCCCCTAGAGGAGCTTTAAAGCCGTCCCCCACCACCCTGTAAGCCAAGGGAGTCCTTACCAATGATCCTCCATGCCATTAGGCATCTGTTCAAGTTCAAACACTGTCATCCACCAGCCTGGAAGGTCCAGGGACACCTTAACTATCGTCTGCATCCTCCTTAAGTTACTGGTGATGCTAAACACCCATCCTCCCCACCAATAAGCCCCTGAAGGAGCTTTAAAGCTGTCCCCCACCACCCTGGAAGCCAACGGGGACCTTACCAGTGGTCCTCCCAGCCGTTAGGCTTTTGTTGGAACTCATAGGTCATCACCCACCAGCCTGGAAGCTCCAGGGGGACCAAAACAATCGTCTTCACCCTCCTTAAGCTCCTGGTGGTGCTAAACACTCATATCCCAACCAATAAGCCCCTGGAGGAGTTTTAAAGTCATCTCCCACCACCCTGGAAGCTCCAGGGGGACCTTACCGGTCATCTACTCCTCCATTAAGCTCTTGCAGGAGCTGTAAAGTCATACCCCTCCAGCCTGGAAGCTCCAGGTGGACCTCAACAGTCATCTAAACCTGCATTAAGCTCCTGGTCGAGCTAAACACGTCCCCCCCCCACCAATAAGTCCCTGGTGGAGCTTTATAGTTGTCCTCCACCACCCTGGAAGCCAAGGGGGACCTTACCAGTGGTCCTCCCCGCCATTAGGCCTCTGGTGGAGCTGAAAAGTCATCACACACAAGCCTGGAAGTTCCAGGGGGACCTTAGCAATCATCTTCACCCCACTTAAGATCCAGGTAGAGCTAAACACTTGTACCCCCTCGAATAAGCCCCTGGAGTAGCTCCAAAGTTCTCTCCCACCACCCTGGAAGCTCCAGGGTGACATTACCAATCGTTTACACCACCATTGAGCTCCTGTAGGAGTTTTAAAGTCATCCTCTAGCAGCCTGGAAGCTGCAGGGGGACCTAAACAGTTGTCTACAGCTGCATTAAGCTCCTGGTTGAGCTAAACAGACATCCCCCCTGCCAATAAGCCCCTGGAGGAGCTTTAAAGTCGTCTCCAACCACCCTGAAAGCCGAAGGTGACCTTAACAGTCGTTTACACGCATTTGAGCTCCTGTAGGAGCTCAAAATTCATCACACACTAGCCTGGAAGCTACAGGGGGACCTCACCAGAGTCCTCCCCACCATTAGACCTCTGGCGGAGCTCAAAGGTCCTCTCCCCCCAACCTGGAAGCTCCAGGGGAACATTACCAGTCGTTTACACCTCCCTTGAGCTCCTGGTGCAGCTAAACAGCCATCCCCCGTGCCAATAGACCACTGGAGAAGCTTTAAAGTCGTTTCCCACCACCCTGGAAGCCAAGGGGGACCTTAAAAGTCGTCTACACCGTTATTAAGCTCTGCTATGAGCTTTAAAGTTGTCACCCACCAGCCTGGAAGTTGCAGGGGGACCTTAACTGTCATCTGCATCTCCAAGAAGCTCCTGGAGCAGATACATACCCATCCCCTGTGCCAATAAGCCCCTGGAGGAGCTTTAAAGTTTTCCCCCACCACCATGAAAGCTCCCTGGGGACCTTACGAGTGTCCTTCATGCCATTAGGCCTCTGGTGGAGCTCAAATGTCTTCACCCACCGGCCTGGAAACTCCAGGGGGACCTTAAGAATCATCTTCACCCCCCTTAACGTTTTGGTGGAGCTAAACACTCGTACCCCCGCCAATAAGCCCCTGTACCAGCTTTAAAGTCCTCTCCCACCATGCGTCGTTTACGGCGCTATTGAGCTCCTGCAGCAGCTTTAAAGTCATCCTCCACCAGCCTGGAAGCTCCAGAGGGACCTTAACAGTCGTCTTCACACCCCTTAAGGTCCTTGTGCAGCTAAACACTCGTATCCCCGCCAATAAGCCCATGGAGGAGCTTTAAAGTCTTCTCCCTCCATCCTGGAATCTCCATGGGGAACTTACCAGTTGTCCTCCCTGCCATTAGGCCTCTGGTGGAGCTCAGAATTCTTCACCCACCAGCCTGGAAGCTCCAGGGGGACCTTTACTGTCGTCTTCACCCCAATTAAGGTCCTGGTGGAGTTAAACACTGATACCCCTACCAAGAAGCCCCTGGAGGAGCTTTTGAGTCCTCTCCCTCCACCCTGGAATCTCCATGGGGAACTTACCAGTTGTCCTCCCCATCATTAACCCTTTGGTGGAGCTGAAAGGTCGTCACCCACCAGCCTGGAAGCTCCAGGGGGACCTTAACAATCATCTACAATGCCCTTAAGGTCCTGGTGGAGCTAAACACTCGTACACTCGCCAATAAGACCCTGGAGGAGCTGTAAAATCGTCTCCCACCACCCTGAAAGGCCAAGGGGACCTTAACAGTCATTTGAACGCCATTGAGCTCAAAAGTCATCACGCACCAGCCTGGAAGCTCCAGTGGGACCTTAACAGTCGTTTACACCACCATTGAGCTCCTGTAGGAGCTTTAAAGTCATCACCCACCCGCCTGGAAACTCCAGGGGAACATTAACAGTCGTCTACACCCCCATGAAGGTCCTGTTGGAGCTCAGCACCCATCCCGCCTCTACTAAAGCCGTTGGAGGAGATTTAAAGTCATCCCCCACCACCCTGGAAGCCAAGGAGGACCTTAAAAGTCCTCTACACCGTTATTCAGGTCCACTATGAGCTCAAAGGTAGTCACCCACCAGCCTGGAAGCTCCAGAGGGATGTTAACAATCTTCTACACCCCCCTGAAGGTCCTGGTGGAGCTAAACACCCATCCCCCACAACAATAAGCCCTTGGAGGAGCATTAAAGCCGTCTCCCACCACCCTGGAAGACAAGGCGGAACTTACCAGTTGTCCGCCCCGCCATTAGACCTCTGGTGGAGTTCAAAGGTCTTCACCCACCAGCCTGGAAGCTCCATGGGGACCTTAACAGTCGTCCACACGCCCCTTAAGGTCCTGGTGGAGCTAAACACCAGTCCCTGGGCCATTAAGCCCTTGGAGGAGCTTTGAAGCCATACCCCACCACACTGAAAGCCCAAGGGTCCTTAACACCCATCCTCGCTCCTTTAATCCACTGAAGGAGCTTAAAGTCGTCCCCCACCACCCTGGAAGCCAAGGGGGAACTTACAAGTGGTCCTCCCAACCATTAGGCCTCTGGTGGAGCTCAAAGGTTGTCACCCACCAGCCTGGAACCTCCAGGGGGACCTTAACAATCATCTTCACTCCCCTTAAGGTCCTGGTGGAGCTAAACACTTGTACTCCCATCAATAAACCCCTGGAGGAGCTTTGAAGTCCTCTCCCACCACGCTGGAAGCTCCAGGGGGACCTTACCAGTCGTTTACAATGCCATCGAGCTCCTTTAGGAGCTTTGAAGTCGTCGCTCACCAGCCTGGAAGCTCCAGGGAGACCTTAACAATCGTCTACATCCCCCTTAAGGTCCTTGTGGAGCTAAACACTCGTACACCTGCCAATAAGCCCCTGGAGGAGCTTTAAAGTCGTTCCCCATCACCCTGGAAACCAAGCAGGACCTTAACAGTCATCTACACCTTTATTAAGCTCCTCTATGAACTCAAAGATCATCACCCGCCAGCCTGAAAGCTGCACGGGGACCTTACCAGTCATTTACACCCCCATCTAGCTCCTGTAGGAGCTTCAAAGTCGTCTCCCACCAACCTGGAAGCTCCAGGGGGACCTTAACAGTCGTCTTCACACCCGTTAAGGTCCTGGTGGAGATAAACAGTCGTACTCCTGCCAATAAGCCCCTGGAGGAGCTTTAAAATCGTCTCCTACCACCCTGAAAGGCCAAGGGGACCTTACCATTCATTTAAATGCCATTGAGCTCAAAAGTCATCACGCACCAGTCTGGAAGCTCCAGGGGGACCTTAACGTTCCTCCTCACACCCCTTAAGGTTGTTGTGGAACTAAATACTGGTACCCCTGCCAATAAGTCCCTGGAGGATCTTAAAAGTCGTCACCCACTAGCCTGGAAGCTCCAGGGGGACCTTAACAGTAGTCTCCACCTCTATTAAGCTCCTGGTGGAGGTAAGCACTTGTCTCCCCCACCAATAAGCCCTTGGAGGAGCTTTAAAGTTGTCTCCCACCACCCTGCAAGCCCAAGGGGAGCTTAATAGTCATTTAAACCGCCATTGAGCTCCTGTAGGAGCTTTAAAGTCGTCCCCCAGCAGCCTGGAAGCTCCAGGGGGACCTTAACAGTTGTCTACACCCCCCCAAGGTCCTGGTGGAGCTAAACATTCATACACCCGCCAATAAGCCCTTGAAGGAGCTTTAACGTCCTCTCCCACCAGTCTGGAAGCTCCATGGGGACCTTACCAGTGGTCCTCCATGCCATTAGGCCTCTGGTGGAGCTCAGAAGTCATCACCCACTAGTCTGGAAGCTCCAGGAGGACCTTAACAATCATCTACACACCCCTTAAGGTCCTGGTGGAGCTAAACACTCGTCCCCCCACCAATAACCCCCTGGATGAGCTTTAAAGTCATCTCCCACCACCCTGAAAGCCCAAGGGGCTCTTATAAGTCATTTAAATGCCATTGAGCTCCAGTAGGAGCTCCAAAGTAGTCACACACCAGCCTGGAAGCTCCAGGGGGACCTGACTGGTGTCCTCCCCTCCATTAGGCCCCTGGTGGAGCTCAAATGTCTTCACCCACGAGCCTGGAATTTCCAGAGGAACCTTACCAGTCATTTACACCACCATTGAGCTCCTGTAGGAGCTTTAAAGTCATTCCCCACTAGTCTGGAAGCTCCAGGGGGACCTTAACAGTCATCTGCACCCCTCTTAAGGTCCTGGTGGTGCTAAACACTCGTACCCCCGTCAATAAGCCCCTGGAGGAGCTTTAAAGTCCTCTCGCACCACGCTGGAAGCTCCAGGGGGACCTTACCAGTCGTTTACACTGCCATTGAGCTGCTGTCGATTAACAATCAATTACACCATCATTGAGCTCCTGTAGGAGCTTTAAAGTCATCACCCACCATCCTGGAAGCTCCAGGGGGACCTTACCAGTTGTTCTCCATGCCATTAAGCTTCTGGTGGAGATTAAAGGTCGTTCACCACCACCCTGCAAGCCAAGGGGGACCTTAACAGTTGTCTACACCATCATTAAGCTGCTCTAGGAGCTTTATAAATCGTCACCCACCAGCCTGGAAACTCCAGGGGGACCTGGACAGTCATCTCCACCACAATCAAGCTCCTTGTGGAGACAAAAACACATCCCTCACGCCATTAAGCCCCTGGAGGACCTTTAAAACCGTCCCTCACCACCCTAGAAGCTATGGGGGACCTTAAATGTCATCTACACCATTATTAGGCTCCTCTAGGAGCTTTAAAATCATCACCCACCACTCTGGAAGCCCAAGGAGTCCTTAACAGTCATCTTCCCTGCCATTAAGCTTCCGGTGGAGCTTAAAGGTGGTCCCCCACTGCCCTGGAAGCCAAGGGGGACCTTAACAGTCACCTACACCTTTATTATGCTCCTCTAGGAGCTCAGAAGTCATCACCCACAAGCCTGGAAGCTCCAGGGGGACCTTAACAGTCATCTACACCACCATT
>ML677431.1:858029-978008 GCA_007922305.1 Dermatemys mawii
CCTGGAAGCTCCAGGGGGACCTTAACAGTCATCTACACCACCATTAAGGTCCTGGTGGAGCTTTAAAGTCATCCCCCGACACTCTGTAAGCCCAGGGGGACCTTTATGGTCATCTACGCTGTCATTAAGCTCCTGTAGGAGGTTTGAAGTAGGCCTTTTGAGGTATCATTTGAAAACTCAATCTGCTGAACATCATTGTCCTGATAAAATATGTGTATCAATGTTGTATGTAAAGTTGTAAGATTCTGCTGTATAACATTGCTGTAACATGCGCCAAGCTTTGAAAAGCAGGCACAAACCAGTTCCTCAGAAAGAAAAGTAAAACCAACATCTAAGCCAGATGTCAACAAAATCAAGTTTACTGTCACCTAGTTAAGCAGCCACTTTTTGGCAGGAAAAAGGTTGTAAGCAAGAAATGTACATAACAGTAACTCCTCACTTAACATTGTAGTTGTGTTCCTGAAAAATGCGACTTTATGCGAAATGATGTTAAGCTAACCAATTTTCCCAAAAGAATTCATGTAAATGTGGAGGGTATGTTCCAGGGAATTTTTTTCTGCCAAACAAAAGACATTATGTACAGTATACGTTTTAAACAATTCTGAACAAACAGTTTAATACCATACACAGCAATGAATGATTGTGAAGCTTGGTTGAGGTGGTGGAGTAAAAGGGTGGAATATTTCCCAGGGAATGCCTTACTGCTAAATGATGAACTAGCACTCAGCTGAGCCCTCAAGGGTTAACATGCTGTTGTTAATGTAGCCTCACACTCTACAAGGCAGCATGGACTGAGGCAGGAGGGAGGAAACACAATGGATGCAGGGAAGTGGCTGCAAACACTTCCCTGCAAAAACTGAAGATGATGAACTCACGCTATCCAGCTGGAGCACACCACTCCTTCCTCCTGACGGCACAGGCACAGCTGCTGACTTTCCAAAGTGCTGGGGGTGGGAAGTGCATGCATGAGTGAGAGAAAGATGTTTGTTGACCCCTTAAGTTCGCTGACCCCATTTCAAGTATGCTGCCCTTTTAAGCAGATCAGCAATTTCAGACAGGAAGAAGCTACTTCCATTCTGTCCCCGAGCCCTGTTTCCCTCCTCTGCTTTGTGGAGAGGGGATGCAGAGGGGGGCCGGAACAGGGGGAGGGCAACATCCTAATATCACCACCCCTCTCCCCACCCCCACCACCCCAGCAAGCAGAAGGCTCCCAGAGCAGCTCCAAGGCAGAGATCAGGAGCAGCATGGCAATGCGGAGAGGGCCGCCTGAACTGCTGTTGGACAGCTGCCGAGCCACATGCATTACATGGAATTTAGGGGAGCTGATGGGGGATGCCGGCTCCCCCAGGTTCTAATCCCCACAAGAAGGGGCTGCTCTTCCAGAAGATCCTGCAAGCAGTGGGCAAAGCAGGCAGCCAAATGACATTATAAGGGAGCATTGCACAACTTTAAACGAGCCTGTTCTCTAATAGATCAGCAATATAACAATGAAACTACGTTAACTGGGACAACATGAAGTGAGGAGCTACTGTATTGGCAAACAAACAGTTGGGGTATCCTATCCCACACACCTCATGTTGCCTGGACCCCAGCTGGAAATAATCCTCAAAGTGGGGAGTATAATAAAAGAATGGAGAAAAACAACACAGATCACCTCTTGCCTCCATTCCTCTCCTCTCACGGCAGCAACAATGCCTGAAGAAACACTGAACTGAGGGCAGGGTCTAGTTTGGAGGCTTCCAGCCAGTTTCAGAATACATGTGGTGAGAGAAACCTTGGCTTTGAATCCATTTAGCTAACTTTCTACTCCTTTGTTGTATTTTCATTTATGTGGTTCACAGACAAGCTGTGAACAGAAATATGAACCATCAGTTTCATTTATAGAGTTGCTCAAATGCCTGAGATTACAAACTTTCTGAAACGAAAGAGTCTGCATTTTATCTTTTCTTTTAAACCAGTTCTGACTTTTATGCCTCATTACTTATAATCTATCTTCTGTAGCTAATAAATTTTATTGTTTTATCTAAACTAGTGTATGGATGAAAGTGTTTAGAAACTTCCACTTGAGATAACAGGCTTTGTGCATATCATATTCTATTGATGAAATGACTGACTTTCTATGAGCTTGTATCAGAAGGAGAGAGCTGGGCAGTACAAGACACACATTTAGCTGTTGAACTAATTCTAAAGTTCCCACAGCAACATTAATGCAGCATAATAATAATAATATGTTTATAACTTGCCACCCAAAGTGGGGTTTCCTAAACATTTCAATCCACTCAGTGGTTTAGATTAAAACAAGCTTATCAACTACAAAGAGAGATTTTAAATGACTACAAGTAATGAGACATGTCAGAAATGGTTTCAAGAAAAATAAAGGTAATATGTTCACTAATGCCTGAGTCCCTTCATTTTCAGTTTAAACTGATTTTAACACACACAAAAATCCTAGACTTTACAAAACATATTTAATTTTTTTCCAATTTTCACCCTACTTTTGTAGGTAACTTCATTTCTGTGAATAAGGTATGTCCCAAGTTCAGAGATAACTGCAGCTTTGATCCCACTCCTGGTCTTCAAGAGCTCCCACTTAAGGTTCAAGCTCCCAGCTGCCACCTTCCTCAGCAGAGACCCCTCTCTCTCTCCCACCAAATGGAGGTTAAGACTTGCTGTTAAGTCTGCACTTCACTGTGATTTCCCCAGCAGGTCTGCCTGGAATCCAGAACTTGTGGTTAATCTTTCTCAAGGAGCCACAACAGCATATCCAAAACATTACAGAGAAAACATATACAAAACAATTCCAGTTCCTATACACATGCTAAAATCTTACCAGAGGTCACCCTCAGTCTTATGGGGTCCTAGTAAGCCCAAGGGTTGGGGTTCCCATGGGCAGAAGGCTGTCTGTTTGCTGGATCAAAAGAAGGCCCCACCTTAGTTCAGGATCAGCGTTGTGATGCCAATAGCCCCTTCCTTGCCTGTTGATCTCTGGAAAACCCAGTCAGTACCAGTACATTCAGACCTCCGCTGGTGGTGGGACCTCTCTGGATGTACATCCTGCAGCAATATGCTCACATTATCCAGGTAAGGTGTTTTGACATTCTGGCTTTAAAGGGAAGTCAGACATATTTCAATTCCCACTTCAAACATCTTGCATGATAAAGGTTCCTTTCAGAGAGGAACATGAGGATCAATGAACCTTGCACAAGACCTTGAATTTCAGATACTTATATATTCATCAACCAGAGAAGAACAATGCTTAACAGCAGAACAAGTCCAGAAACCAACCAGTGACTCTCAAAAACATTCCACATCACTGCTGCACTACAGGACAATTTACAAATGAATGTATGGTGCCGACGGAGAGGAAACACGGGCCTGTTTGTCTGTGTATTTAGGGTCCAGAGGTTGGTTTCTGCATCATGCACAATCAACAGATTGGGTTTTGCCTTCTGCAAAACTTTCAACTCCTTTGTTGTATTTTCATTTATGTGACTGTCAGACAAGCTGCGAAAAGAAATATGAACCATCAGTTTCATTTACAGAGTTGCTCAAATGCCTGAGATTAGAAACTTTTGGAAACAAAAATTTTACACACCTATAGTCAATAAGAAATTCCCTAGGACAGCCCTATATTCTAATTGTACACTTAAAAAATACAATTGCTAAAAATCTTTATCAAGCTACAGTCAAGTTTGTAGATATTTTCTAGTAACTTAAAAAAAACAAATCTTAATAGAGCACTGCAATTTTAAAACCACACATGCCAGAAAATGAGTGTTAAGGTTACACTAAGAAAAGACAATTTTGGAAAAAGTGTAGCAATTACAAACTGAAGGCCTGCAATAAGCTTCATTTTGCCCTCCTGACCCTTGCCATCCTGTGCATCCTCGATGTCAGGCAGATGTGTGTCTACAGCAAGTGTCACAGAGGGTCACAGATCAGAGCAACTGCACCTCTATTCTGCCTGTGTGATCCAGCAAGGGCACCCACTCTCAGGCATCCGGCTCCCCAGCCATCACCTCTCATGGACAGAGACTAGGGCTGCCAACTTGCTAACCAGACAAACCTAAACACCCTTGACCCTCTCCAGCCATTCCTTGAGGCCCTGCCCCACCATACCTCACTCATTCCCCTCTCCCTCTGTCACTCGCTCTCTCTCAACCCTCACTCATTTTCACTGGGCTGGGGCAGGGGTTGGAGTGTAGCGGGGGCTGAGCTCTGGAACGGAGTTTGGGTGCTGGAGGAGGCTCTGGGCTGGGCCATGGGTTGGGGTGTGGGAAGGGGTGCAGGAAGGGCTGCAGGGTACTGGCTCTGGGAGGGGGCTCAGTGCTGGGGCAGGGAGTTGGGATGTAGGAGGAAGTGCGAGGTGCAATTCTGGGAGGGATTTGGGGTGCTTGAGGGTTCTCAGGGCTGGGGAAGGGAATTGGGGTACAGGAGGGGGTGTGGGAGGAGTTCCAGGGTCCTGGTTCCAGGAGGGAGCTCAGAGCTGGGGCGGGGGGTGAGGAGTGCAGGCTCTGGATAAGCAGTGCTTACCTTGGGTGGCTCCCAGTCATCAGTGCAGTGAGGCTAAGGCAGGCTTCCTGTCTGTCCTGGCCCCACACTGCTCCCCAAAGCAGCCAGCACATCCCTACGGCCCCTGAGAGGCACCAGGGGATCTCCGCCTGCTTCCTTCCTCACCTGCAGGCACTGCTCCCAGAGCTCCCATTGGCCACAGTTCCCAGCCAATGGGAGCTGTGGAGTCGGCACTGGGGGGGAGCAGGAGCAACACGTGGTGATACCGTGGCTGCCTCCCAGGGCTGCAAGGACATGCCAGTTCTTCCAAGAGCTGCATGGGATGGGCAGGCAGGGAGCCTGCCTTAGCCCCACTGTGCCACCAGACTTTTGGCACCCTAAAACCTCCCAGATTGGCTTCAGTAGCTTCCAGGAGATAGAGCCCAATTCAGGGAGACTCCTGGCAAAAATAGGAAGGTTGGCAACCTGAGTGAAGACAGGTGTCTCTCCCTCCTGACAGGGATTTTCCGGACTGCACAGCTCCCTGCCTATACTGTGATATTTCCAGCAAAGCCAGGCTGCCTAAGCAGACCTTGTTTCGCTTTTCTCCTCATAGATAGTAAATGGTATAATTGCCACAGTTAAATTACCATGCTGCTCTTTCTAAGCAAGCACATTTATTTTTTAGGTAAAAGTATTACAGAGAAAACATTTAAAAACAGTAAGAGAACCTACACACATGCTATTAAGCTTAGCAGATATTATTTGCTTACTTTATCAAGGACTTTGTTGATGATTAATCTTTGAAACCCCACACACTGGTTTTTCTTGTGGTGTGGTAAATGTGGGGGTGGGGGAGTAGCTCCCTGTTATGGACACCCAGACAGTCAGTTAGCTATAAAAATCCCTCTCAGTAGCTGTTCTCTACTTGCCTTACCTGTAAAGGGTTAAGAAGTCTCACTGAAATGCTTAGGTAAGAGGAAGTGAGTGGGCACCTGTCCAAAAGAGTCAATGGGAAGGCTAGAAACTTTTCAAACTGAGAGAAAACTTCCCCTTTGTCTGTGTTGTTGCTGTTCTCTCAGCTGGAGAGACAGGGCAGCAGGCTATGCTGTAAGGTTTAGGCCAGGTATGAAAAATCATCAGCATCATACCTAGAAACTATTCATTTAGAACCACAGATATGTAAGTTCTTTTAATTAAATTATGAAAGGCTTTCAGACTCCTGTTCTCATTTCTGCTTATTAAGTGAAAGAACTGGAGGTTTTAACATGACAATATGCAGCTTCCAAGTGCACTAAGAGACACTATATCACCCAAGTTTTTCACTAGTAAATTGCAGCCTATCAGCATAGCAGTGAAAGAAAAATGAGAGCCAGTTCTTGAGTTATGGGCATGGACAGTATCCCTATGATTCTAGTAAAAAGACCTTAATCCTGACACTGTGTTAATAACCACAGATAACCAGGGTCACAGGCAACGTTCCCTCTAATTTTTGACAGGCCATGTATGCAAAAAAATTCTTCTATGCACATTTTTGTGCTTCTGTGCAAATTTTTGTGCGCACAGTGTTTCACCGTGTGTGCCGGGTTTAGAATCTGTGTGCGTGCGCACATGTGCACAGCTTAGAGGAAACAATGGACACAGGTTCAAATCCCAACTGTAACTTACCACAATTTCTGCAGTTTGCAGTTTCGATGTTTCAGTCCTTCACACAGCTGCTTCATCCCTGAATCTTCCAGTTTGTTCTCACATATGTCCAGTTCTCTCAGGGCCTGGTTTGTACCAAGAGCCGAGAAGAGCTCCCCACAACAAGCAACTGTGAAATCACAATGACTCAATCTGCAGGAGCCAAAGATATAAAGAGGAAATTGTTTATTTTTGCCCCATTCACCACTCTCAGTGGTGTCTAGGAGGAGATTTTCTGCTCCAGACACACACAGATAAATCACAATACTCCTATTGGCATGACAGCCTCCTGTGGGTATTCATTTCCATGTGCACCTGCTGTGTCTGTTCCTGTGTATTCCATAAGGGAACATTCATGTGTGTTGAAAGGAAAGGGAGATTGAGAGTCCATTTCTAATGGGCTGGAGAGTCCTAACAGCATTCTCTAATGAGCTGCTGGGTCACAAATGGGTACCCCTGATCTATAATGAGTTGGAGAGACAGGACTGGGCTCCAGGATATTCTGGGATTGTCAGGGACTCAGATCAGCACCTAGCCAGTAGGGGTTCTGTGTTAACCAGAGTAATAAGGAAAGTGAAGTGACATCCTGGGGACAGTGACTCTGGCTGACATAGAGATGGCCAATATGTGTGAGGGGGAGCAGAAGGCTGCAGGAAGTAGGGGGAGAAGCAGCATCTTGAGAGCCAGGGAAAGTAGGTGGGGGCCAACCCACTCTCAGTGACATTTGTTGGTGAGCTGAGTTATCAGTAGGACTGTGATCCAGACATCTCTTGGTGCCAACTGGCTGAGGGCATAAGAGGTGCACAGTGGTCAGCCAGGGATTCCTTGGGTCTGATGTCTACATAATTGTGCACCAGAGGGGCAGCCTGTAAGGACTCTATCAACAGCCAGTAACACATTGGTTGTCCTAATCATGTACAAATGATGTTTAAGGAGTTATGTATCTATAGTGAGAACTATGTTCTAAAGCTATGTAAATTAAGACAGGTCACCTGAAGGTGATAAACAGGTTTTATCCAGCATGGGGTAGGAGATGCTTATCTCTGCCTGTCCATTGTGTGCCTTACAATCTAAGTCTATTTGCATACAAAGCCACCAGCTAATCAAGATTGTGAAATTGACAAGAGATTACAAAATCTCCAAGAAGGAGCACTACACAGTTGGGTCAATGTTATGCATTTTATGTCAATCTAACTCTGTAATCATCTACACTAAAATGTAACTCCCATCGCTGCAACTCGCCCACTACGCCGACTTAACTCCACCTCCACAAGAGGTGTAGAACTTCAGGCGATGTAGTTAGGTCAATGCAGTGTCAGTGTACACACTGTTGCCTACATCCGCTGTTACTGCCTTTCAGAAGCCATTCCCCAATGGCAGTTAAATTGGTGCAAGCACTCCTAGTGAGGACACACACCGCCGACACAAGGAGCATGGTTTGGACATATAAAACAGATTCAATTACTGCAGTGGCTGTACATTGACATAAACTAGGCCAAGTTAATTAGTTTGCTTTATCAGGGGAATGCAGAGAGACACCCAGTATCTTTTACCTAGCTGCCAGCTGCCTTGTTTTATGAACGGAGAGTTATAACCAGCCTGGTTAATGACTTGGGGGAAAAACTTTGAGTGAGATACTCTCCTGTTTGATAAAGTATCTTATTACCAGCGGGAGCTAGTGAACAGGGGACCGAACAGGGGAGTTTGAGAGGGAAAGAACGAGAAGGCAACTCCTCTGCCATATCAAACAAGGTGTGAGTGCGAACCTTGGGGTGAGTGAGTTTGAGTACTGAGTTTGCTTGACTGTTTTTGTCTCTCTCTCTCAGGTTTATTTCAGTTATCTCAGTTACTGGATCAGTTGGGATTGTGTATCTGGGGACTGTTTGAACCTTGTTCTCTTGATCACCCTTGATCAGCCTCAATCAGGCTAGTGATCACCCTCCCCCTATGTGATTAACGAGGGGGTTGGACTGACGTAGCAGAGAAAGTCTTAAAAGCCAGAGGCTAAGCAACCAGGGGACCACAGACAAGAGAGTTTGAAAGGGGGTTGTAGGAGGGAGTCTTGAGACAGTGGCTAGGGTTAAAGAAGGGCCGTATCAGCTGTGCCAATATTTGTCTCCTCCACTTGTACCTGTAGCCAGACAGAGAGCCCAACTGTGGATGCCTCTACCCAGATCCTGGTGTGGTTTTGCAGAGACTGTGGCCTGCATTTCCCACTCACAGAAAACCAGGCTGAGGGGACCATCCAGTGCAAAAGGTGCCTGCTGGAGGAATCTCTCAGGAAGCAGGTGGGAGAGCTACAGGAGGAGGTGGCCAGACTGAGGAGCAACCGTGCCCGTGCAGAATTCCTCGAGAGTATTCATGTGGAGATGTCAAAGGCAGCGGAAGCTATTCAGCTACAGAGGACTCCTGGCACACTACTGAGGGAGGAGGATATGACTCTGTCAGAGGGAGGACACTGGCAGCTGGTTACTTCTGGCAGCAGGCCATGCTTCACCACTATACCCACTCCACACCCTATGATGATAGAGAACCGTTATGCTGCTCTGGCAATGAGAGATGAGGAATCATCCCCTAAGGTGGAGGAGGAGAAGCCATGTACCCCAAGGCTGGGAGGTCTTCAGCCACCACTCCCAGGAGGAAACATAGGGTAGTGGTGGTTGGGAGATTCTCTTCTGAGGGGGACAGAGGCACCCATCTGTCACCCTGACATGGCAACCCAGGAGGTATGCTGCCTGCCAGGGGCCCATAGCCGAGATGTTACGGAGGGATTGTAAAGGATCATCCAGCCCTCTGAGTACTACACCATGCTACTCATCCATGTGGATACTAATGATACTATGAGGTATAACCCTCAGCTGACCAAAAGTGATTACAGGGCTCTAGGGGTACGGATAAAGGAGTTCGGAGTGCAGGTGATGTTCCCTTCGATCCTTCCGGTCAAGGGTAGGGGTCCAGGCAGACAGATGCATCCTGGAGGTGAATGCATAGCTACGAAGATGGTGTCACCAGGAAGGCTTTGGCTTCCTTGACCATGGGGTGCTGTTCCAGGAAGAAGGACAATCCTCAGCTAAATCATCCGAACCAGGAAGAAGAGGTGGATGAGGAGTTTTTCAAACAAACTAACAAAAACATCCAAAGCACAGGACTTGGTGGTAATGGGAGATTTCAACTACCCAGACATTTGTTGGGAAAACAACACAGCAAGGCACAGGTTATTCAATAAGTCCTTGGAATGTATTGAAGACAATTTTTTGTTCCAGAAGGTGGAGAAATCTACTAGGGGAGATGTTGTTCTATATTTGATTTTGACAAATAGGGAGGAACTGGTTCAGAATTTGGAAGCTGAAGGCAGCTTGGGTGAAAGTGATCATGAAATGATGAGTTCATGATTCTAAGAATCGTAGGAGGGAAACCACCAAAATAAAGACAATGGATTTCAAGAAGGCAGACTTTAGCAAACTAGAGAGTTAGTAGGTAAGATCTCATGGGAAGCAAGTCTAAGAGGGAAAAAAAATAGAAGACAGCTGGCAGTTTTTCAGAAAGACATTAAGGGCACTGGAGCAAACTATCCCACTGCATAAGAAAGACAGGAAGTATGGCAAGAGACCACCCTGGCTTAACCAGAAAATCTCAAATGATTTAAATATATATAAAAAAGTCCTATAAAAAGTGGAAATAAGGTTAAATTATGAAGGAGGAATATAAACAAATAACATATGTATGTAGGGGTAAAATTAGAAAAGCCAAGGCACAAAATGAGATCAAATTATCTAGAGACAAAGAGTAACAAGAAAACATTCTACAAAATACATTAGAAGCAAAAGGAAGACCAAGGACAGGGTAGGCCTGTTACTCAACGAAGAGGGAAAAACAATAACAGAAAATGTGGAAATGGCAAAGTGCTTAATGACTTCCTTGCTTCGATTTTCACCAAGAAGGTTGCCATAGTGAATGCCAGTGAAAATGGGGTAGGTTCAGATGCTAAAATAGGGAAAGAACAAGTTAAAGGTTACTTGGAAAAGGAAGATATCTTCAAGTCACCAGGGTCTGATGAAATGCATCCTAGAATACTCAAGGAACTGACTGAGGAGATTATCTGAGTCATTAGCTATTATCTTTGAAAAGTCGTGGAAGAAAGGGGACATTCCAGAAGACAGGCACTATATGTCTCTTTTCCAATCTATAAAAAGGGAAACAACGGCAACCCAGGTAATTACAGACCAGTCAGCTTAACTTCTGTACCAGGAAAGATAATGGAGCAAATAATTAAAGGAATCAATTTGCAAATATCTAGAAGATAATAAGGTGCTAAATGATAATTAGCATGGATTTGTCAAGAACAAACCAAACTGACAGCTTTCTTTGACAGGGTAACAAGCCTTGTGGATGAGCCGGGGATGCGGTAGATGTAGTATATATAGACTTTAGTAAGGCTTTTGACACACAGTCTCACATGACCTTCCATTAAAAAACTAGGGAAATACAACCTGCATGGAACTACTATAAGGTGGGTGCATAACTGGTTGGAAAACTGCTCCCACAGAATAGTTAATGGTTCACAGTCAGGCTGGAAGGGCATAATGATCGGGGTTCTGCAGGGATCAGTTCTGGGTCTGCTTCTTTTCAATGTCTTCATCAAGGATTTGATCATGGCATAGAGAGTACACTTATTAAATTTGGAGATGATACTAAGCTGGGAGAGGTTGCAAGTGCTTTGGAGGATAGGATGAAAATTCAAAATGATCTGTACAAACTGGAGAAATGGTCTGAAGTAAACAGGATGAAATTCAACAAGGATAAATGCAAAGTACTCCACTTAGGAAGGAACAATCAGTTGCACACATACAAAATGGGAAATGACTGCCTAGGAAGGAGTACTGTGGAAAGGGATTTAGGGGTCATAGTGGACCACAAGCTAAATATGAGTCAACAGTGTAATGCTGTTGCAAAAAAAAGCAAACGTCATTCTGGGATATATTAGTAGGAGTGTTGTAAGCAAAACACAAGAAGTAATTCTTCTGCTCTACTCTGTGCTGATTAGGTCTCAACTGAAGTATTGTGTCCAGTTCTGGATGCCACATTTCAGGAAAGAGCAACAAGGATGATCAGAGATCTGGAAAACATGACCTATGAGGGAAGATTGAAAGAACTGGGTTTGTTTAGTCTGGAAAAGAGAAAACTGAGAGGGGATATGATAACAGTTTTCAAGTACCTAAAAGGTTGCTATAAGGAGGAGGAAGAAAAATTATTCTCTTTAACCTCTGATGATAGGACAAGAAGCAATGGGCTTAAATTGCAGCAATGGCGGTTTAGGTTGGACATTAGGAAAAATTTCCTGTCTGGCTGGTTAAGCACTGGAATAAATTGCCTAGGGAGGTTGTGTAATATCCACCATTGGGGATTTTTAAAAGCAGGTCAGACAAACACCTGTCAGGGATGGGCTAGATAATACTTGAATGCAGGGGACTGGAGTTGATACTTCTTGAGGTTCCTTCCAGTCCTATGATTCCTTTCAGTATAAGCTAATCTAAGTGTTGTGATTTGAGCAGAGTGGTGATCCTGAGGTGAAACTGGGTAACCTGAGGTATAACCTGGGAAGAGCATACCTGTAAATACATGGGTATCCAGTGGGGAAGGGGATGGATGCTCCAAGGAGACACTTGGAGGGGTCGGAGGTTGGAGGGTGTCTATCACTAATCTGCAGAAGGACTGTGAGACCTAGAGGGGAGGCCCTATGTTGCCAGTGACTGACGGAGTTGGGGAACCTCACACTACCAGCAGATTGTAGCGAAGTGCCTCCCAGCTTTGGGTACCCAGGGAAGCATTATAGTGACACTTTGGCCAGAAATAACCTTTTCCCCAGCCCCTTTGGGGAAAACACATGAATGTTGATGTTATTTATTCACATTCATTCTTTACAGCTAGTTGGGAAGAACAAAGTGTTTAATTTTCTTTAATCTCCAGACCTTATAAGAGAGCAGAAATGATACCCCACTGCTGAATGGGAGCTATCGGTCATTATTATTGCTTGATTGAATAAAGTAATTACGTTTCTAGAAGGGAAATACGCTGCACACTAGACTCTGTCCTCAGCTGCAACAAGTTCACACTTGGTATGAGGACAACGAGGAGACCTAGAGGTGAAGCAGTTGGCTCTGAACCCCCTTTCTATCTTCCTGTTTCAGGCCCAAGCAGTGGCCCAAACAGTCTCTGGTGTAACTTGGAAGAACCTCAAGGGGCTCTAAGTTACCCCAGCTGCTTTGCCAGCCTAGCTTCTGGTGGAGCTCCATGCACTCTGCCCCACCCCCTCCTGCCCCTGACATACACCCTCCATTCCTCTGCACACCGCACAGCTGGGATGGGGACAAGGGTGCCACAGAACTGGCTATACCTGGTTTACATACCCAAGATTAGCTCCTGTCAGCAGGATCATTTGCTGTGCCTTTAGGGCAGCTACAGAGCTACTTTACCCTAAACAGGAGCCGAGAGTAGAGCTCACAACGCTGTTCAATTGTTTAACTAGTAAAATGCGACCAATGAACACATCAGTGGGTCTCTGTTCTTTGCCTTGGGAGCAAAGTTGGGAGCGTCCAGGGCTGGGATCCACGCACTATAGGATACTGTGTTCTGAATTACAAGAACATAACTCAACACTACAACATTGACAGGCACAAACTAAAGAATCAGCTATTACTTACCTTAGAGTCTGCAGTTTGGATGTTTCAGTCCCTCACACAGAAGCCTCATTCCTGAATCTTCCAGTTTGTTGTTCCTCAGGTCCAGCTCTGTCAGAGTCTGTCTGGTGCTGAGAACAGAGGAGAGATCCCTACAACAAGCAGCTGTGAGATCACAATTCGCCAACCTACAGGAGACAAAAACAGACAGCAAAATGACTACCTCTTTATACCCCATCCTCTGCATTTCCGTTCATTGAGACCAGCGTGCATCTCTAAAGAGATTCTTAATTCACAGACAATAGAAATAATTGTATTTATTTCAATTTGAATAATAATAAAAAAAGACACCTTGTGACGAAAGTGGACTTTTCTGTAATACTTGTAAGAACAGTATGCATCTCAATTGACCCATCTGACTTGGTATTTACCACCCACTGGACACACAGGGGTTAAAAATGCTCCTCCTGGAACAGAAGGAAGGCATGAGGGGTTTGGGTCAGGACATGCAGCTGTCTGGGTTGGTATCAATGTGCCAATAAAAGCTGGAATGGAATCAATGCATCTGAATGGAAGACCCAACAAAGACAAAGGAAATGCCAAAGTCCAAAAAATTAACACCTAGCAAGAGAGTCAGCTGAACACATGAAGACAACATGGTTGAGTCTGGAAAACAGACAAGAGAGGTCAGGCAGGGCCTATATCAAAATCTGGGCTCAAACTCACTGAGGTGCTCACTTCATACCTTGTCTATGCCTAAGTCTGGAGAAAGCAAAGATGGAGCTCAGATGGCCTACCCTTGTGGAAAAAGTGTAACCACTTGAGAGGGAGGGATAGGTCAGTGGTTTGAGCATTGGCCTACTAAATCCAGGGTTGTGAGTTCAATCTTTGAGGGGGCCATTTAAGGAATATAGGGCAAAACTCTGTTGAATGATTTAATTGGGGATTGGTCCTGCTTTGAGCAGGGGGTTGGACTAGATAATCTCCTGAGGTTCCTTCCAACCTTGATATTCTATGATCTGACACACTAAGGGTGTATTTATACTGCAGCATGTAATGTACATATTCATGTAGCCTCTCTAGCACA
Organism: Dermatemys mawii; assembly: GCA_007922305.1. Taxonomy (NCBI): domain Eukaryota; kingdom Metazoa; phylum Chordata; order Testudines; family Dermatemydidae; genus Dermatemys; species Dermatemys mawii. The sequence continues at coordinate 871,971 of ML677431.1, forward strand.
TGTATAATAGCAGTTTCATCAGTGAGGCATGGCTTGGATGAGTAAAGATGCACCTAAAGGGTGGGGGTAAGTACCTGAGTACTTACCCTGCACTGCTCTCTACTCACCCTACCGCCTGCCCAGTCTATGCTGTTCATATATACATGTGTTAGTGACAGGTTCTGGCAGCTTTTCACTGCAGCAGGTAGCTACACATACACTACACGTTGCCAACACTGGTGCATAGCACAGGCAGGGCCAGCCCCAGGCAAACTACAATTTTGGTTCCCCCCACATTCAATATCGAGAAAAATACGAGAAGTATAGAATGAGTTTATTTACTTGGCATTTGAAATAAACAATGTAAAAATAAAAATAGATCTTTTCAATTTTATTTTTTTATATACTTTTCATTAATCATAAAACAATGATACTGTATAAAAAATTCACTTCCATCTAATTTGGCACCCTAGGCGACTGCCCAGTTTGCCTATATGACTGGGCCAGCCCTGAGCACAGGTATAGCCTAAGGGTTACTCCCAGAAGCCCATGTAAAAGCCAGGGCACAACACTGATCCTAGAATCTATGACACGCCTCTACAAAACTCTAGGCCCTTAACCTAAAACTGATGCTACAAAGTCCCAGCAACAATAATAATTCAAACAGGAACTCACCCATCTACAAAGAGCTCCTTCCCACCCTTTCATTGACCTAGCATCCCTCAGCCCTCTCCAAAACCCCAGTCGAACAGGTGTCTTTAGCAACATGCCCAGAAGGTCACCAAATAAGGTTATTTTGAACAAAGAGGAAAACAAGTTCCATAGACCCAGTGCCCTTCTAGAGTGCTCTGCCAGCCACCCACGCTTTTTAATAACAAGAAGGATCCAGCTTGGTCACCCCTGCTGACTGCAGCTATGGCAGTCTGGCATGGGGGAGAAAGGTGATCCCTAGATAGTCTGGTCACAGCCCATTTACAGCTTTATCCCTTGTAAGTAACACCTTAAATTTCACCTGGAGACCAATGGGCAGCCGCGCAGATCCCAGAGCACTGGGGTTATGGGCTCTCAGGGAAATGCCCCACTCTGTAAGCGAACTGTTGTGTGAGCACAAGCTTCAGTCTCCAACTGGTTTAAGGGGTACAGCTACCCATAATACTTTGGCAGTGAGTGGTGGAACTGTAGGCACTGAAAGCCTTTGGATTCCTTTCCATGTGCCCCTGTTATAGCAGTTACCCTGTATTCCTCAAAGGGGTGGTCAGCCAAGAACAGAATAGGGTGAGTAGGTTGTAGGTGCATTTCTAGTGGGATGGGGAATTCCTCAATACACAGAAGGAAACGCCTGGGAAATAGTTCACAAGCACGTTCATTGCTACCATCTGGTTCCCTCGAGTTTAAGTAAGTGAAGACCATTCCTGCTGGCAAACTGCTCTGGCTTTCTCAGAAAGTAACCAAGGGCCTTAGATTCTGAACCCCACCACGAGAGAGTTGGGGCTCTCCCACCACAGAGATATGCTACCATTGTTCTCACAATCACACACCTGGCCTCTTCTATTGCTGATAACAGAATCTGACTCCACCAACACCACACAGGGGAGTCAAAATGAGACTGAAAAAGTCAAGGCTGGTGTAACTTTCCCCATCCTCCATTCCCCTCAGCGTATCTGTCCAACCAGCTTACACTCCCTTTACACCTCCAATTCACTTCTAAATGTGGCTCAGTGAATTCCACTGAGACAAAGAGACTCAAGCTGAATCTAATGGGGTATAACCAAGAGCTCAGACAAAACAAGTTGAGCAAGAAAAGCAACAGATGGGTGTTGAAAGGTGCAGTAGCCCACCCCTTACCTGACCTTATGCATACTTACACCTTCTCCTAGCACCTAGATCAGCTCAGACTCCCTTACACAATTGCAGACAAGGTAGAAATAAGTCTAGAATAGTCAAAGGAATCCTGAGCGTGAGGGACTCTGATGGCGGAGAGCGGAGCCCCACAGGCCCTGGGGCTTTCCCTAGCTGAACTATTGCAATAGCTTGTTTATGTTTCTGCCAGCACTCACTGTCTTTTTCATTTTCACTCTGCTGATCATGCTTGGAGAAAATGCTTTCTACTTGGAAGTATTAAAGGGTGGGGGATGGAAAGAGGAGGACAGGCTCTTTCCTAGCCCCTCCATCTCCAGTTTGAACCCAAGTTGTTGATTAGACATTTCCTGCCTTTATGTGAAGAATATCTCCATGGCAGTATTAGAGCTCTCAGTGCTAGGATCAATATTCTTCCCCACAGGCTTCCTATGCTACCTCCCCCAAAGCCTCTCAACAACAGACTCCTTGAAGGGCTGCCTGTCTCAGCTGCAGGTCTGTGAACCTGTGAACCCAGTTGATGGGGTGAAGGATCATTTCCTACCCATTAAGAAGGTCTATCAAAATTAAATGGGCCATTAAGAAACATCACATACAAAGGCTAAGTGAATGGCCCTATCGCACCCTGGAAATACCATGTTCAAGACAGCTCATCCCATCAGCTTGAAGTCTGGAGTTCTTTTATGAAGAACATAAAACAGAGGTCTTCCAGAGGAGTACATCGACTTATCTAGATATTTGCCTAGTTTTACCACAGGCTATATTAAAAGGACTAGCAAAGTCAGTACAAACTAAAATTTCATACAAACAAACAATGACTTGTTTATACTGAAATGTAAGCACAATATTTAAATTCCAGTGGATTTATTTTATTATATGGTAAAAATAAGAAAGTCAACAATTTTTCAGTAGTAGTGTGCTCTGACACTTTTGTATTTATTTCTGATAGTGCAAGCAAGCAGTTTTCAAGTGAAGCTTGGAGGTATGCAAGGGAAATCAGACTCCTGAAGGGGGCGCAGTAGTCTGGAACGGTTGAGAGCCACTGACCTAGAGAGATGGGCAGGCTTAGGAAAAGAAGAGTGAGGGACAAAGTACTTGGGGTGCCCGTAGATAGTCCCCAACTAATGTCTGTATCTGCTTCATTTCTTTTTTGTCCTTTTCCTCTTCTTCCCCCCTCTCCTCTTCTCGATTTCTTTGTCTATTTTTTAGGCTTTGCCCCAGGATTACTTCTTGTGATAGTGGTAAAGGATTTGAATGAAGGAAGTTTATTCTAATCAAATTGTGGAAGTCTCCTATAATTGTGTTCGCATGCACTCTTAGTGAATAAAATAACCTGAGTACTGTAACAAAGCTCTGTCCTTATCTTCGTGGATCCTGCGTTTCCTGGCGGATTTTTACTAGCCTCAGTGGCTCACTGTGACCCTCCACGGAGCCCTTCTCTCTCTGGAGACAAGGTCACAGCCTATTGAGCCATTTTCATCACAAACCAGTGAGGAGAAGCTATCCTTCCTGGCACAGTCTCTATTGTCTCCCAATCTCAGAGACTAATTAGGGGAGGTAGAAACGGGGGAGCCCAGGCCCGCCCTCTACTCTGGGCTCCAGCCCAGGGACCCTAATAGTATCAGCTAAGATGGCTGACCTTTTACCCATAAAACACAATACAATTCCCTGGGCTACTTCCCCACAGCAGTCCCCGCTTCTTCAAACTCCACTTCACCCTCAGCTCAGGACCTCCTTCCTTGCGTATGATAAGTTGTCCACCACTCAGTCTCGCCAACAGCACAACTTCCTTCCACAGCTCCTGACACCCACAGCCCACCTGACTAACTGGGAGGCTTTTATCTGGATTCAGCCAGTCCCTGATTGGCTTCAGGTGTCCCAATTAGGCTAGCTGTTTCTACTCCTTTCTAGAAGGTTCTTAAATGGCCCCAGGTGTCTTGATTGGCCTGGAGTAGCCTTTGTTTGGCTATCCAGGGAACAGGGACCTGCACACCCTGAGACTAATGTACCTGCCTTCCAGCACTCTCCTATATCCTTCTGGTCTGGCTCCGTCACAGTACCTTCCGGAGAATACAGTGCATTTACAGTTGCTGTATGATCCATCTAATGATCCAGTAAAACAGGATAAATGTGCACAGCAAGGGGCATCTATTCCACCCCTTGGTAAGATGGTGCTTTGCAACAATTGCGGTGCAATTATAAAGGAGCTGTGCATTCACAGATGAATAACTGATGTAACTAGTAGTACAGCTACAGGCATAGACTAAAGGAACCAACTGTTACTTACTTTAGTTTCTGCAGTTTGCAGTGTGGATGTTTCAGTCCCTCACACAGCCGCTGCACTCCTGTATCTTTCAGTTTATTATGTTTCAGGTTCAGTTCTGATAGGGTCTGGCTGGTGCTAAGAACAGAGGCAAGGTCCCCACAACAAGCAGCTGTGAGATGGCAACCCCGCAACCTGCAGACAGAATCATACAGTGGGAAATGATCACTTGTTTCCACCCTACTTGCTGCAACTGTCTTGTTGATGTCAGTGTCCATCTGGAAAGGGATGGTTCATTCAGAAGAGATCAGTCACAGGGCTCTAGGGCAGTGGTCGTCAGAGTGGGGTGCGCGCACCCCTGGGGGTGCACGAGCCTGCGGTGCTGTCATTAAACCCGCCCGGGAGATCCCACCCTACCAGCTCATCTGTATGGCATAATAGGGTTCCCTACTCCCAGAGGGACTTCAGGCGGGTGTGGGAGGGAGATGAGAAATGATCTTCCTCCCCTCCCTGCATTAGACCCACTTTCAGAGTCTGGAGAGTCAATACTCAGAAGAATTGAAAGAACATTGCATAAGGCAGAGGTGCTTAATGACTGTGTTTTGGTTTTCACCAAGAAGGTTGGTGGCAACTGGACATCTAACAGTGAATGCCAGTGAAAACAGGGCAAGTTCAGAAGCTAAAACAGGAAAAGAACAAGTTAAAAATTAAAAGTTACCAGAGCCTGATGAAATGCATCCTAGAATACTCAAGGAGCTGACTGAGGAGATATCTGAGCCATTAGTGATTATCTTTGAAAAGTCATGGGAGGCAGGGGAGAGTCCATAAGACTGGAAAAGGGCACATATAGTACCTATCTGTAAACAGGCAAATAAGGGCAACCCAGGAAATTACAGACCCATCAGCTTCACTTGTGTACCCAAAAAGATAATGGAGGAAATAATTAAGGAGTCAATTTGAAAACATCTAGAAGATAATGAGGTGATAAGTAATAGTCAGTATGGATTTGTCAAGAACAAATCATGTCAGACCAACCAACCTGATAGCTTTCTTTGAAATGATAACAAGCCTTGTGGATGGGGAAAGTGGTGGATGTGGTATATCTAGAGTATTTCAGTAAGGCTTTTAGTACAATGACTTCCTCATTAACAAAACTAGGAAAATACAACGTAGATGGATCTACTATAAAGGTGGGTGCATAACTGGTTGGATAACCATTCCGAGAGAGTAATTATCAATGGTTCACAGTCATGCTGGAAGGGTATAATGATTGGTGTTCTGCAGGGATCAGTTCTGGATCCAGTTCTGTTCAATGTCTTCATTAATTAATTAAATAATGGTATAAAGTTTACACTTATAAAGTTTGCAGATGATACCACTGCTTTGGAGGATAGGATTATAATTCAAAACAATCTGGGCAAACTGGAGAAATGGTCTGAGGTCAATAAGGACAAATGCAAAGTACTCCACTTAGGAAGGAACAATCAATTGCACACATACAAAATGGGAAATGACTGCCTACGAAGAAGTACTGTGGAAAGGGATCTGGGGGTCATAGTGGACCTCAAACTAAATATGAGTCAACAGTGTAACATTGTTGCAAAAAAAGCGAACATCATTCTGGGATGTATTAGCAGGAGTGTTGTAAGCAAGACACAAGAAGTAATTCTTCCACTCTACTCTGTGCTGATTAGGCCTCAACTGGAGTACTGTGTCCAGTTCTGGGCACCACATTTCAGGAAAGATGTGGACAAATTAGAGAAAGTCCAGAGAAGAAGAAAAAAAATGATTAAAGGTCTAGAAAACATGACCTATGGGGGAACATTGAAAAAACTGGGTTTGTTTAGTCTGGAAAAGAGAAGACTCAGAGGGGTCATGATAACAGTTTTCAAGTACCAGGGCCAATCAGAAGGGGGGCCAGGAGGGCCATTTGACCAGGGCCTCAAGCTCAAAGGGGGCCTCAGATTTAGACACTTGTTAATTTTTTGGCATTTGATAAGTTTCACAACTTGCCCAAATGCAAACTTTTCTTCAGAATTAGTTGTTTTCAAATTCCAAGTAACATTCCACGAGATGCTCAAAATCATCCTTTCCCTGCTTGTCTGCTGACAATAACTTTTTATTATGGTTAGGGACTCAAAAGCTCGAAGTTACCCAGACCTCTCTGGACATCTGAGAGGGCCTGGCAGTTACAAGGAGGAATGAGAAAAATTATTCTTCTTAACCTCTGGTGATAGGACAAGAAGCAAAGGGCTTAAATTGCAGCAAGGGAGGTTTACTTTGGACATTAGGAATAACTTCCTAACTGTCCAGGTGGTTAACCACTGGAATAAATTGCCTAGAGAGGTTGTGGAATCTCCATCACTGGATATCTTTAAGAGCAGGTTAGACAAACGCCTGTCAGGAATGGTCTAGATGGTGCTTGGTCCTGCCATGAGTGCAGGGGACTGGAAGAGAGGACCTCTCGAGGTCCCGTTCAGTCCTATGATTCTATAAGAGGAAGGCAGAGAAGACAGTGTGCTGCCTTCCCCAAATCAAGACACAAGACATCGTTCAGATTGGATAAGCATCTGAAGTAAATGGGCAAGGCTCTATTAGGTGATGGTTCACATTGATACTAATGACACTGCCTTGTGGGATATCTCATAGACAGCAAACGACTTCAGGGCACTTGGATGCATGCTGAAGAAGAAGAATGTCCAAGCAATCTTCTCCGAGATCCTTCCTGTCCCACGAGCAAAGGAAGACAAAAGGCAGAAGATCCTGGAAGTGAATTATAGCCAAGGTAAATTGCGTAGGTTTTGGTTTTGCAGAATATTGGTCCACGTTCTATTGGGAGAGAAGGCTTGTAGTGGGGCAGCTGCCCCACTCCACGAGAAATGGGGTAAAAACGGCCCTGCAAAGGGTTGTGGCTGAGGAAAGGCAGCCCAGCAGAGGGCTGCAACAGAAGGCAGCTGGGGCAGAGCAGCCACAGCTGTGGCTTGGTCAATTAGGGTCCAGCTGGCCCTGATTAAAGGGCTCAGAGTTTGGGGCAGAGAGAGTCTCCCTCTCTAGCAATGGAGGCAGACTGGACTGGCTGCTGGGGATGCTTGAGAAGGTACCTAGAGTGGAACAGGGCTGGGGGGAAAGGCCAGAGGAGTGGGGGAGCTCCAGGCTGGCAACTCCCCAGGCTGCAGGGCCTAGTCTGAGGTCTAGAAGGGGTACTGGGGTTGCAGGGGTAGGCAGAGGCAGCAGGCCAAACCCTCCTTGCCTATTATAACTGGCTGTTTCCCTGGGGCAGACTACAGTGTATGGAGGTTTGATGATGTTGGAAATTGGAGTTGCTCATCTATGAGCATGAATTCAGTGTAACTGGTGTTACTGAAACCCAATCTGCACTATTGGAATGTTAATATCCATGGTTATAACTTATTTAGGAACATACAAGTGGGCAAAAATATAGAAATGAAGATTTTTCCCTGTGCCTGACACCATGTAAAACCTCTTATAGTTACTGCATTCAGCTTTATCGCCCTTTTTGAACAGAGGCAGAATAACCCCCCCTTCTTCCAATCAGTCATCAAGGGTGATACTAGTATGCCAGATGGTCTGGAAGAGCCTATGCAGGCACAGTACAATACTCTCATCTGACTTCAGCAACTCAGGGATACTATTACAAACCCCCCCACCCCCACCGGTGTCATCACACACTTCAATTTATGGACTGCTATCTGGATTGCTTCTTGGCTGAACAAAGTGGGGTCTACTGGAACTTCATGCTCCTCTTCAAAGGGAAGCAGGACTGCAGGCAATGGACAATTGAGGGGTGTCTTGAAATGATCTTCCCATTGATGCAACTGACCCTGCCCACCGTGACTGATACTGACATCTCAGTTCTTTACGGGACAAATTGATGCCATTGTTGTGATAACTGGGCCTAAACATTTACCTGGATTGTGAGATCAACTGTAAGAAGAGTGAAAGTTTATCAAATGTCATCATTTATAAAATAAATGTTAATGGTAAAAGGAAAAGCAAAATGGAGACAGAACAACTGAATTAATCCAGATAAAACGGCCTACTGATATGATTCAAGGACAATGTTAAAATCATGCCTGGTAAGCAAGAGGAGTGTGGAACCAGAAATTAACCAATCAAAATTGGTGTGTTGGAAATCAGGCCTAACTGGTGAACAAAATACCAAGGGATGAGCTATTCTGCTCATCAGTTCTAACTCTGGAAAATGAAGGCAATGACAGTCTTGCCAGAGTAAGTACTGTAGGATTGGACCTTTCTAAATAAGTCCAGGGATTTTTTTTTATATTAACATTGGTTAAAGGAATTTTCTAGGATTGTCCAAGCAATGAGAAATAACTAAGCATAGGAGAATGTGGTCTGAATATCAGGAAAATTTTCCTAACAGTGAGATTTATTAGACTGTGAAATAGTCATCCACTGGAAGTTGCGGAAGACTCATCACTTGACAAAGCATTGAAGAATATACTGTAAAGAGAAATCCAGCATTGGCAGGGGAAATGGATAAGATGACCTAGTAATTCTTCTGCATATCTTATTTCTTAAGATTCTGTGATTCGTTATATCCTCCAGGATAAGTGAAAGAATGTGCCACAGAGATTAAGAATCAAAATTTGCCTCCCTTACTCATGTTGAGTAGTATCTTACTCTTCAATTAATGGAACTATTCGAGGAGTAAACTGCTACTCAACGTGAGTAAAGGTGGCGGAATGTGGCCCAAAATAAAGCCAAATTCAAATGACATCCAAGAAGAATTTGACCCACATAGCCTCCTAAAGTAAAACTGTAATTACCAAGTTTTAGCTAAGAATGGCATATTATTCCAGGAAATAGTAAATAATAGGCAGTGACTATTTGTGATGGCATGTTAATAATATACGTTTTAGCAAAGTGACTATGCAGAAAATGGATGTATAACTTTGGACATAAATGGTTTTAATAAAACAATACAAAGTGAAAATATTGTTAATAGTGGCACTAAGAGGCTAAAGGTGGCACAACCATAGGGGCTGAGACCACTCAAGTTAATAGCACCTACTTAATGTTTTTAATTATCACATTTTAGACTTCCTAGTGTTTTTCATCTAAGTGATAGTCATTAGCTGCTGCACAGAGAATTTTCTCTATTTGCATCAAAGCCATGAAATATTGTTTTTAAATACATTCTGGCCCCATTGGTTTATGCAGCCTCTGTAGTTCATTTAACACACCCATGTTTCAAGCTTGACAGGCAAAAAAAGAGATGGTTGATAAAAACAGCCTTGCCAGCTGTGAGCCCAAATTATAGCTTAATGGTTACTGCAAAGGACCTTGGTTTTTTTCCTGCAACCGTGAGTCACATTATTTTGTGAATGTAACTTTGTCACACTATTCGATACACCATTACATAAAACCATTGCAGGCCTATATCCCATATGCACATGACTGTGCAAATAATTGCTGTTGCAAAAACTCTGCATAACTTCCCAGAAATTCCCTTTTTGCTACCTGAACGGTATGCATAGTTCACATCCTGAACTTCAAGCTGCTTGGGGAAAGGTCCTTGTCTCTCTGAAAAGCACCATAAATACTTATGGCACCATAGGACCATAAAAACGGCCATACCGGGTCAGACCAGTGATCCATCTAGCCCAGTATCCTGCCTTCCAACAGTGCCAGATGCTTCAGAGGGAATGAACAGAACAGGGCAGTTACTGAGTGATCTATCCCCAGCTTCTGGCAATCAGAGGCTAGGAACACCCAGAACATGGGGTGCATCCCTGACCATCCATGTCCTGCCCAGAGTTCCCAGGGAGCCTCTGGCCATCTGGCTCTTTGGGGGGAAGTTTCACCTGCCTTTGGATGCCTGCCCCACTTCCCCAGGAGTTCTCTTGGCTGTGCTCCAAGACGTGCTTGAGGATGCAGGGGAGCAGGTATGCCCAAGTAGTGGAGGCAGCCCTTGGAGACCCACCTTCCCTCCCCTCCCCTCCCACTGCACACTGAGGGGACTTGACTGTGGCAGGCAGATCCCATGCACACAGCCGCTGAGCAAGGAGGGACTCGGGCCAGCTCTGGAGTGCAGAGACCAGTATACAGTTTCGGGGGGGGGGGGGCAATGCCCCTGCACACACATCCCAATCTCCACCTGGGGCTGGCCTGACTAACCCCTGCTGCATCCCATTCCCCCCAGGCTTTGTGCCCGCTTGCCCCGCCCTGGTTTTAGCCCTGGCTGGGTCAGAGAATGGCAGGGGCAGTAACTCTTCCTGCTGGTACTCACTTTATTTTCTGCAGTTTGCAGTTTGGATGTTTCAGTGCCTCACACAGCAGCTGCCCTCCAGCATCTTCCAGTCTGTTATCCTGGAGGTTCAGCTCTGCCAGGGTCTGGCTGGTGCTAAGAACAGAGGAGAGATCCCCACAACAAGCAGCTGTGAGACAGCACAACTCCAACCTGCATGAAATGATGACAGCGTTAAAAAAATAAAAAAGCTACTTTCCTCTCTCGGTTTCCCTCACATAGGATCATAGAATGTCAGGGTTGGAAGGGACCTCAGGAGGCCACCTAGTCCAACCCCCTGCTCAAAGCAGGACCAATCCCCAACTAAATCATCCCAGCAAGGGCTTTGTCAAGCCCAACCTTAAAAACCTCTAAGGAAGCAGATTCTACCACCTCCCTAGGCAATCCATTCCAGTGCTTCACCACCCTCCCAGTGAAAAAGATTTTCCTAATATCCAGTCTAAACTTTCCCAACTGCAACTTGAGACCATTACTCCTTGTTCTGTCATCTGGTACCACTGAGAACAGTCTAGATCCATCCTCTTTGGAACCCCCTTTCAGGTACTTGAAAGCAGCTATCAAATCTCCTCTCAGTCTTCTCTTCTGTAGACTAAACAATCCCAGTTCTGTCAGCCTCTCCTCCTAAGTCATGTGCTCCAGGCCCCTAATCATTTTTGTTGCCTTTCTCTGGACTCTTTCCAATTTTTCCACATCCTTTTTGTAGTACAGGCCCCTGTCAGGATTGCCTCCCTACTCTGAACTCTAGGGTACAGAGGTGGGGACCCGCATGAAAAAAGGAAATAACCCCCCAAACTTATTTTACCAGCTTGGGTTAAAATGTTTTTCCCCAGAACACAACTTCTTCTGTGTCTGGAACTGATATGCTGCCACCATCAAGTGAGAATGTCTCAAAAACTATTGGACATGGGCCACTTGAAGCCCCTCTTTCTCTTTCCACAAAACCCCCAAACTTATTCCTTCCCTGGGGAGCTTGAGAGAAAAGCCTCGCCTGATCCTGCAAGACGTGCCCGATCCAAAACTAGGATCTTACACCATGGAAAACAAGCAGTCAGATTCTTAAAAGAAAGGAATAAATCCCTTATAACCATCAATAGAACAGCATCTACCATAATCAACAAAAGAATTAAGAAACCAAAGCTCTCCCCCGAGGCAACTTTCTCCCACTGTTGATATCTCTGCTGAATCTTACAATATCAAGAAGCACCCAGCCAACACTCACCACTGAGAACCCTCCAAGTGATAAAAAGAAGGTAAACTTACTGACTACCTTACTTGATAGAAAGCTTACAGTTACAGTGAAAGAAATAGCTGTGATTCATCCCATAGCCGAGTTGAACAGAGACAGACCCAGAGAGAAACTGAAACTCAAAATCCTTCATCTCCTGAGGAATTTCTCATTGGTCAGTTGTCCACCTCTCAGGTTACCTTTAGCTTAACCCCTTACAGGTAAACACTAATTCTAGGCTACTTTATACTTATGACAGCTCCAAAACTGGACACAGTACTCCAGATGAGGCCTTACCAATGTCGAATAGAGGGGAACAATCACATCCCTCGATCTGCTGGAAATGCCCCTACTTATACAGACCAAAATGCTGTTAGCTTTCTTGGCAACAAGGGCACACTGTTGACTCATATCCAGCTTCTCATCCACTGTAACCCCTAGGACCTTTTCTGCAGAACTGCTGCCTAGCCATCCGGTCCCTAGTCTGTAACAGTGCATAGGATTCTTCCATCCTAAGTGAAGGACTCTGCACTTGTCCTTGTTGAACCTCATCAAATGTCTTTTGGCCCAATCCTCTAATTTGTCTAGGTCCCTCTGTATCCTATCCCTACCTTCCAGCGTATCTACCACTCCTCCCAGCTTAGTGTCATCCGCAAACTTGCTGAGGTTGCAATCCACGCCAACCTCCAGATCATTGATAAAGATATTGAATAAAACCAGCCCCAGGATCGACCCTTGGGGCACTCCGCTTGATACCATCTGCCAACACAGATGTCTGTGTGCATCTAGAAAGATTATATTCTGGGAAAGCAGGGAGAGCTCATGGCACTTTGACAATAGGCAGTGGGAATATAAAGGTGAAAGGCCCCTTGTGTGGATTTCTTCCATGCACACCTGCTGGGGAGGGTTCAGCTGTCATTTACACTAGTGCAGTGTTCTTCATTGCACAGCCTGCAAGCCAGTGGTGGCTCCCATTGAGCCTAAGTGCAGCTCCATGTCAATCACAATTTCCGGCAGTGTAGCAGGGCTGCTGCTAAAGCAAGCTCCCTGCCTGCCCCGGCCCCACGCTGCTCCCAGAAGCGGTCAGCACGCCCCCATGGCCCCAGAGGTGCAGCAGAGGTCCCCGTGTGCTGCTCCTGGCCAGGCACAGAGAACTGTTGACAGTGGAAGTTGCAAGGGTGGCGCCTGCAGAGAAGGGCAACGTGCAGAGCACATGCCCCCACAAGGGCACATTGGCCCCTTCCGGGAGCAGCATGGGGCCAGAGCCGCCAAAAGTAAGTGTGGGCAGGTTCTGAATAGCTCTGCAGCATTAAGACCAGGAGTAGCATGAGTACAGCAAGCCCAGCTATGCTGGGCCAGCATTTCTCTTCCACCACCCAACTGCAGCCTCCTGGAATCAGACCCCCATATCTCCTCCTGCACCCCAAGTCCCTGCCCCAGACCTCAGCACCCTACCAGAGCCACCATCCCATACCCTCTCCTGCACCATGTACCCCCTCCTACACCCCATGTGTCAGCCCTGACCCCTCTCCCCCCCGAGCCAGCACCTCATCCCCCTCCTACATCCGAACCCCCTACCCCAGGCTCAGCCCAGAGTCCCAGAGGTTTTAGCCTCAACAACTGCCAAATCCAAGTTTGAAGGGTATTTCCTAGTAAGACAGTTTGGCTGTTTCCTGTTGGAAACTCTTATCACCTGTTGGAAGTGTAATCTGATTATGGAACATCTACTAAAGGAGATCTTTGAATCAATGACTGGCTCTCTCATCCCTGTACTTCCTTTCATGCCATGTTGCTTTTCTAATTGCAAATCACCTTCACCAAAAGGATCATTGAGTTAACTGCCTCATGTAGCAAAAAAACCCTTTTCCCGAAAAAGTGGTATTCAAAATTATTCTAGAATTCCAGCCTACTATTGTTTTTCCTTGACATTTCAGTCAAAACACCTCTCCTAAACTAGCATTCCAAGAGATCAGATGGCTCTGTTTGGTTCTCTACAGGGCCATCGTTCTGTCTGCAGAGAATGCCTTGCTCATTTCTTTGTTGGCTGGTTCATTGGCTTTAGACTTCAGTTGAGGCACTAGTGAAGCCTGGAGTGGGGCATTTTCCTTTGGGAGTGCTGGTGGGGGAGGAGGAGACTGAGGGGGAAGGTAGATTGAATCAGGCTTTAAAATTTTAAAAAGCTTTACAAATGATTAAGGTATTACATACAGCCAAACCACTTAAAATATCACATGGTAACAATCTTTGAGTCTCTTCTTTACTGTTTTGTTTTTTAAAAAAATAAAAACAAAAAAAAATCAAGAAAATTCCAAGACAAACTATGTTAAAATGGGGATAAAGACTGAGTACTTCAGTGACTAAAGGGTAAAAAACATTACAGGGATATTGTTTGATTTTGTGATAGTGACATTACAAAACCCAGGAAATCATGAGTTAAGGCTCCATTTAAAAGGTATGAAGATGCACTGTTAAGGCACCTTGGTGGGGCAGGGGGGAGGTTTGCCATCTTTAAAAGTCAGTTTAATCTATTCTGGAACCTTGATCATGACCAAATGCCTTGATCGTGTGGTTACTGCATTGCATCCCTGCAAGGTTAGTTAGTGCATTTCTGTATCTTAACATGTTTGGATTTCTCAAGCGTAACCTTACCTCTGAATAATACTAGATAGACTCAAAATCAAAGTCTTCATCCAGACCTGAACTCACAGTTCAGTAGGGTTTGGATCTGGGCTTCTAGCTCAGGCTTGTACAAATGTGGTCTCCACATCTCAAAAAGGATATACTGGCATTAGAAAAGGTTCAGAGAAGGGCAACTAAAATGATTAGGGGATTGGAACGGGTCCCATTGAGGAGAGATTGAAGAGGCTAGGACTTTTTAGCTTGGAAAAGAGGAGACTAAGGGGGGATATGATAGAGGTATATAAAATTATGAGTGGTGTGGAGAAAGTGAATAAGGAAAAGTTATTTAGTTGTTCCCCATAATATCAGAACTAGGGGCCACCCAATAAAATTAGTGGGCAGCAGGTTTAAAACAAATAAAATGAAGCTCTCCTTCACACAGCGCACAGTCAACCTGTGGAACTCCTTGCCTGTGGAGGCTGTGAAGGCTAGGACTATAACAGGATTTATAAGAGAACTGGATAAATTCATGGAGGCTAAGTCCATTAATGGCTATTAGCCAGGATGGGTAGGGAATGGTATCCCTAGCCTCTGTTTGTCAGAGGGGGGAGATGGATGGCAGGAGACAGATCACTTGATCTTTACCTGTTAGGTTCACTCACTCCGGGGCACCTGGCATTGGCCACTGTTAGTAGACAGGATACTGGGCAAGATGGACCTTTGGTCTGGCCCAGTGCAGCCTCTCATGTTCTTATGCTTGTGTCTAATAAACAATGGCCAGATCCTCACCCATGACACAACCCCTCCACTCAGCTTCAGCAGCATAAAGGCATCAGCCAGCTTTCCTAACCAGACAGTTGAGGAATCCGTGAATGCCACAGAGCTGGCATTACATCAATCCCCACAACCTCTTTAGCAGAGGGGGCATTTCAGAGGTCTATGTGGAGGGGTGTAGGCAGAGCACGGCTCTGCTTCAGCAATTGCAAGCTGCCCTATTGATCCCTTGCAGGTGGTTACCAGCGGGCTTAAGTTTGAGCAGCCTCAGGTGATGGAAGGAGTGCAATGCTGAAGTAGTGTCAAGTTTGTTTCCACTCTCAGGCCCAGTACCAAGCACAGCCCAGACCCAAGGACTGAGTCCCCAGTTTTAATTACAGGGATTGCTAATTAAAAAAAATCTATTTACAACCTGAAACGCAACTTCAAAATTATTAATAGATTCCCCTTGCAGGGAAGCATCTCTTAGAGAGTCACAGGTGAGCAGGAGAAAATGAGAAATTCTCTGTATTCCTCATGACTAGGATCCGAAGTGCAAGATCACATCTAGGGGAGAAACTCCTCACCTGTTAAAACAATCATGCACACATTTCACTAGCGATGCTTATTTTCCCCTGATCCTTTAGTCTTTAATGCATTTATTCTCACAATACCCCTGTGAAATAGGGCAATGCTATTATCCCTATGTTACAGGTAGAGAACTGCAGCATAGAGAAACAAATGACTTGCTACAGATCACAGAGGAAGTTTGTAGCAGAGCATGGGACTGAATCTGGGTCTTCAGCAGAGCCCACACCTCCAGGCACAAACAATTATCCCCAACCCAGCCTCTCACTCTCCACTGGAATTTGGCACCCAAGCCCCCTGCTTAGCGCGTTCAGGTCAGTTGAGGGTGATCCCCTCATTCAGGCAGGCTAAGTACAGTTCTGCTGCCCTTCACTCATACAATAAGGAGAACAACATGTCCTTACCCAAGCATTCAATGTGAAAGTGATTTGTAACTCAACACCAACCAAAGCTGATCACTTAGGAAACACAGCTCTGGATACCTTGACAGAATAGGAGTGTTCATGTAAATATAGTCTGGTCCTAAAGCCTCCTCCGACCTCTCCTCCCAGTTCATCATTAGCTGTCAGAGTATAGCTCATTCAAACCTTGCTTACATTTAGGACTAGCAGGGATAGATGGGGAGAGAAGCCACTCAGCCTTCTGAGCAGAGCCTCTAATGTTCTTGGCTGAGAAAGGGGGTCCCTGCATTAGGGGTAGGTGGCTTTAACCCCAAACCTCCAATGATGGATAGCAACTGCATCAGGAGGCGGCTGATTTTGCAATTCACTCTGCAGGTGGTTTTGGAACTCAGTTTTCAAGAGAGCTCAGAATTCATCCTGCATGTCCTCTAAAGCAGTGGTCTTCAAAGCACCCATGGGGGTGCGCGAGACCCCAGCAGCGCCACGGGACCGGTCCCAGGATGCTGCCAAAATTGTAAGTGGTCTATTTTTGTGCCACTGAAAGCTGAAGCTTTCTATTCAGTGGCATTTCAGAGACATACCCCGGGGCCACGAGTGGATGTGGGACCGCAGAAAGGGGCCGCCGCGGAACAACTTTGAGGAACGCTGCTCTAAAGCACCGGGCAGCAGAATCACAATGGAGCTGAGCTCATTTGAAAAATCTGACCCCAAGTCAACAGAGTCCCCTAGAATCTCACAGGCGTGGGGTGAGGCGTCTGCTTTGGAAACAGAAGAAATTAGCAGAAATGTATAGAAACAGAAGAGGGAATAGCCAGAGCTTCCCCCAAAGGGTTTAGGGCTTTTTATAATGAATCCAACATTTGCATCTGCCCTGTTTGTAACTAAATACCCATTCCTAATTGAGTGTATCAGCTCAGAAAGGAAGGTGCAGAATCCACAGGGTCCCGAGGCCTCCTTGGCTTTTACTGGTTTTATATGAAAAGATCGACATGTCAAAAGTAATTAAAACAAATCTTTAAAATAGATTAGAATAGTAAGAGTAAGCACTTTTTAATGAAAGCGCTTTTTTAAAAAAAATTATTATGAGTTGGAGTTTTTTGAGAGACTAGCTGGCATTGTGCACATATCTCACATTCCAGAGCCAATCATCTTTTCTAAAAACTCTTAATAAAATGCTGTATGTATTGTGACAAAGTTCCGAGTCTGTATTGGTGGGTCCTGCGCTTCCTGGCAGATTTAGGGGCCTCAGAAACTCATCTAGGCCCAGAGTGACCTCCCTTTCTCAGTAACTAATTAAGGGAGGCAGAAAAGGGGGGAGCCCAGGCCCTCCCTCTACTCCAGACTCCAGCCCAGGGACCCTAATAGTATCAGCTAAGATGGCTGACCTTTTATCCACAAAACACAACACAATTCCCTGGGCTACTTCCCCACAGCAGTCACCACTTCTTCAAACTCCACTTCACCCTTACTTCATGGTCTCCTTCCTTCTGGATGATATGTCATCCACCACCCAGTCTCACCAACACCACAACTGTCTTTCACAGCTCCTGACACCCACAACCCACCTGACTAACTGGGAGGTTTTTATCTGGTTTCAGCCAGTCCCTGATTGGTTTCAGGTGTCCCAATCAGGCTAGCTGTTTCTACTCTTTTCTAGAAGGTTCTTAATTGGCCCCAGGTGTCTTGATTGGCCTGGAGTAGCCTTTGTTTGGCTATCCAGGGAACAGGGACCTGCACATCCTGAGACTAATATACCTGCCTTCCAGCACTCTCCTATATCCTTCTGGTCTGACTCCATCACAGTATTTATTGGGGAGCCAAGTGTCTGGTGTGGGCCCACCTTGACAAAGTTTCCATTTTCCAAAGAGGGCAGATTGGGTGCATCCTGTGAGCTATTGATGGGGATTCTAGAGACACACTGAACTCAGTTTCTCCATGAAGCTGCAGGGAGTAAATCTCAGAGATCAGCCATACATCCAGCTCAGCACTTTACAGAAAATACACCTGTAAAAATGAAGGAGACCAAACATTGCTCACCCCAGTCTCTGCAGTCTGCAGTTTGGATGTTTCAGTGCCTCACACAGAAGCTGTACTCCAGATTCATGCAGTTCATTAGTGCCCACGTCCAGCTCTATCAGACTCTGGCTGGTTTTGAGAACAGCAGCAAGATTCTTACAGCTAACGTGTGTGATATAGCAATAATTTAACCTACAGGACACAAATGCAGAGATGTGAGATAAATGCCTGAAAGGAACAGTTGTGATGTGCCTGACAGGCTACCCCGACCACCAGCCTTCTGCCTGAAGAATCAGTTCTGAGCATGGCCCAGATATTTCAAGCCTCAAATCTCTGTCATTGACTAACAAGAAATAAAAGGCAGGCACCACACTTCCTCCCAAACCACCACCCCGGTCCTTTCTGCTGACCAACCAGAACTCAGGATGGGAACAAGGTCCCTTAAGTCCTGCTCACTCATCTCTTGACCCATCTGGCTGGACTTGGCACTGATCAGCCTTGGGATGGTACGACCTAAATCAGAGCAGGCCTGTCACTACCAGCAGGCTGTAGGGGGAGCTCCCTTCCCAGACAACTGGGCCTGGCTGATCAGGAGCTGGGAGATTCTGCGCCTTCATGCTCCTGGCACTAGCTCTGCATCTCCCCTACAGGTATAAAATTGTCTGAACTCTATGGGTATGTACTTGCAGTGGAGAAGGGTGATACAGGCTAGCCGCTCCCTGTGCTATCACAGCTACACTAAAGCACCTTTGCCAGTATAGCTCTGCCAGCTAAGATTCACCCCTGCTTAGTACCCTCTTCAATTCAGGGAGCGCGTTTCAGCTTCCTGCTGGCACTGCTAGTCTGAAGTGCCTTCTCCGGCTTCTCAGATTGGGTTTATATCAGCTGGTGAACCACAGCGCCGCTCATCAGATGGCTTCCTAGGCTAGTGAACCGCCTGTGGTTCATTAATTTAACACGAGTGTAACTTCACTGATTTCATTGGGGTTGCTCCCCATTTACACTGCTACAAGTCAGGGATACGCACTGACTCTATGGGTGCTCCAGGGTTCAAGCACCCATAGGAAAAAAAATAGTAGAGGTAGTCAGCATGTTCTTTGCTCTCTCTACTGGGAGTCATCTAACAGCTGTTGGGGGTATACTCAGCCAGGAGACAGAGGAGAGTGGAGACTTCATTCCTTCTTCCCTGCTAGTATGCTGTCTCTCCAAAGCCTTCTCTGGGGAGGGGCGCACCAGTGGTCTACCTGTTCCCTCTAATTTGGGGAGAAGAAAGTTACTTTTGAGGGGCAAGATAAATGAGACACAGAGCCCCTGGCAAGGTGGAAGTGGGGATATAGGGGGACGTGCTGAACTCCTGACACGGGGGAAGGGCAGAATGGAAGGGCACATCGAACCCTGGCATGGTAGGGAGAATGGGGAACGCTGGTATAGGAGATGGTGGGGGAAAGGAGGGGGACACATGGAGCTCCCTGGTATGGGGGAGGGGGATATGGGGGACACTGCTTTGATGAGAGGGAGAATGAGGCACTCTGGAATCAGGAGGGGGGATAGAGGGCATACACAGACACCCTGGAAAGAGGGAGAGTGTAGGCTGAGGTTGTGGGAATTCCTAAAATAGATGGGGATGGGAGAGTGGAAGCTAGGGGGCAGGAAATGGAAGGATGCAAGGAGCCCCTGGGTGTCTTCAATCAGCTCAGCTACAGAAGGTATGGAGTGGGTGACACTCCAGTTATTAATACAACAAACCACACATTTTAAAACAGATAGGTTTGAAATGAAAACCTGAAGGCAAAATTAGGGGGGTGGAACAAGTGTTGTCTAAAAATTGTTGGCGTTACACCTGTCAGGCATGAAAGCAGAGTCTTGGATGAGGATATAAAATAAAACACATTTCAACCGCTGCTTAAATTAAAGTTTCCCAAGCTGGTTACTGAAGTTTCTCAGCTCTGGTCCCACAGGGCATGATTCTCTATTTAAGAATGAGACCCAAAGTATTTTGGATGTATAGAGCAAGAGGCAGGATCAAATTCAGTCAACAAGGTGCGTGTGACATTAGTAATTCAAAATAAATGATTCTGTGTTTAATCAGTGAAGCACAGGGATCTACTTGATCAACTAACAGGTCCAGTTACTGCTACAGGTCTGTAGATCTCACTCCACAGGAAAGGACAGGAAGTTGCAGCTCAGAGGTGACTCTTTTTAAAGCAAGGGGGAGGAAAGGAATTTGTTAAGTGATTGTGATTATGATTGCTCTGAGAAGGTAAAACATGGACAGATGTCTTCTTTCACTACATATATATCTTTGATTGCCGATTAGACAAGTCACAAGGAGCTGAGTCTGCAATGGAGAATGACACTTTCTTGTCTTCAGCAGGTAAGAGGCTAAAAATCACTGACAGACAATGAGAATAAAAGGAGAATACAAACAGCCATGAGATGAGTCCTGGCCATCTGACTGACTGGCAAAGCTTTGAGGTAGATGGGGACAGAAGCCTCTCAGCCCTCCTGATGTTCTTGGGAGAGTACAGGGGACACTGTATTAGGGTTGGTGGCTTTAACCCCAAATCTCCAATGATGGGCAGACATTGTTGCAAAAGGAGGCTGATTGTGCAGCTGGTGCTTTAGGGACAGATTTCCAAGAGATTTCCACATCCCACATGCAGATCTTTTGAAAATGAGGCAGATGTGTCCCAGTGGGAGCTTCTGGATCTTTTGAAAACCTGGCCCCAAATCTCCTGAATTTCCCAGGATCTTACATGTCACAGGTCTTGTGCTTTGAAAGAAAAAGAGGAGAGCAATGTATTGAAATAGAAAAAGAAAGATCCATAGCTTTCCCCAAAGGGTTGGGGTGGGGGTTATGAGTCCAGCATTGGCACCTGCTTTTCCCTGCCCAGTTTGTAACTAAACACACATCCCCATTCTGATGTGTCTCAGCTGAAAGCAACTTTGGCCCCTGCCCTGGGAAATTCAAAGGCAGGAGCCAGTATGGCTGGACCTGAAACCCAGACTGAGTATTTCAGCTCAGATGGGGAGATTTAGATCCAGGTCCTGGGGCCTCTTTTGCTTTCATTAGTTTTAAAATAGAAAACTAAGATGTCAAAAGTCATTAAAGTGATTTATAATATAGGCTGTTAGATCTCATTCTAACCTTTCAGCTATTAAAAAATGGCTTGTTTCAAAAATTAAATATTTATTCCCCAAAGGCCACAGGCTGTGGGGCTAAAGGGCAAGGCTGAACTCTTTTTAATAAAATGCATCTTATTAAGAATTGGTTTAAAACGCTTGTGTGCACATGCGCACACGAATGCATGGTCTTCGAGGAGCCGGATGTAGAGCTGGTTCTCTGGTGTGAGCCCAGGAAGTCTGGGTGCGTGTTGTGAGCCATCGAGGCTAGTGCTGGAGATGCAATGAAATCTCAACTTTTCCACTTAGCAGCAGGGAGCAACCACCAGCCACAGATCATGTCGGGCACTTTACATAAAGCATGTATAAAGACACAGTGAAGTCAAACGTTACTTACTTCAGACTCTGTAATTTGCAGGTTGGATGTATCAGTTCCTCACACAGCAACTGCACGCCGGGATCTCCCAGCCAATGATTAAAACTCAGATCCAGCTCTGTCAGGCTCTGGCTGGTTCTGAGAGCAGCAGCAAGATCTCTACAGCCATCATCTGAGACTTTGCAGCGCTTTAATCTACAGCAGAGAGAGTGGGCTAGCATGAACAAGGCTTATAACAGATGTTATGACAGGTGACTCTCTTCATGAAGAGGGACTGATGGGCAAACAGAAATCCTGCCTTAGGCCCTCCAATCTCTACTCTTTGACCAATGAGAAACCTGTGCTGGGTGGGACTTCCTTCTTAAGCCTCATCACTTGCACATCATCTTTGACCAACTAGCACTGACAAGGACTCAAACATCTGCCATTGATCAATGGTGAGGAATAAAGTTTGGGGTAAGACTTCCTCCCAAGGCAAAGCCCCTACCCCTTTCCACTGAGCCACAAGAGTTCAGGTTGTCCACCTAGAGACTGTTCCCTTGATGTGGTGGAGTTGCTTGAATGTCTCCACACCCCAAGGAGACAAAACAGAGGGAGTTTCATCCTCCTAGTAGAGTCACCCAAGCCAGACAAGCTGAAGAGTAGAGACCAGACAAAAAGCAGTCTCCTGATTCTCTAAATTAATCAGGAGATTGACAATCTAACTCCCTAAACCACTTTTGTTACAGAAACAGAACAACAAAGACGACACAAAATACAGATCCCTGGATCAGTGGTTAACCCTCCAATGGACAGCATGATGGATATCAACCAAACCCTGCTACACTTAGATGTTGTTGCAATGAAAAGTTCACTGCTCTGGGTTCATTTGTAACTTTGGAATGTGTAAATTATTCTACAGATCAGAAAGGCAGCCCAAGTCAAAGAACTGAAAAAAATTACAGTGCAGCCATCTTTGGTATTAGTGAATGCAGGTGGCCAGGTATAGATATCAGCAAAACAGAAACAAAAAGCACTTTGATTTATTCAGCATGGGTGTGGAAAGATCCAAAGTCTAGAACCCAGGTCTGTAGGGCTCCAGGTGGCCAACATATCCATGCCACCACCCAATAGTCATGACAGCATTATCACCTATGCACTATATGCCCTGCAACACAGGAAATGCTTGTAGCCAGATGGGCCATGGGCAATCAGGCCTAGTGAAGGAAGCAAGAATTCAGTCTACTGATTAAAGCCAGGTCCAGGGTGGGCAAAGTCAGTAAACAAGCTGCAGGTCACTACTAGAGGAATAGAAGCCAAATGCCAGAACCAGAGTCATGAGCCAGAGGTGAAGCCAGGAATCAGTCTCAGGGAGACAGGAGCCAAATGTCAGAACTGGAGGACCAACCAGAGTCATAAGCCAGAGGCACAGCCAGGGATTGAAGTCAAAAGTCTAAAGCCAGAGAGGAGTAGGGGCTGGAGTGGAGCAAGAGCAGGAACTGGAACAAGTGCAGCTGCAGGCGTGGAACACATTCAGCACCCGCTAAGCTTATAAGCAGGGCTCCTAAACCAGCAGCCAGTAAGGAGCTGTGGCCACGCTGTCAGGTTCAAGGCAGTACAGCTGGGCTCACTGGTTGCCTAGCAGGCCAGCAGCTGGTCCCCAATGCTATATTGAGCTCTCTACCTGGGGTGGGAACAGTGCATGCATTGAGGAGGGGAAGCTGCAGCTCATTAATGCCCTGAACAGCAGGATGAAAAGTGAATGAACAACAGGAGGAGAAATAGTTCATAGATGGATTAGAGATGTCTTGGATTGTAGGTAATATTTTTTTCCTCATTGCAAGGATCCTGATGGGTAGCAGCTCTTGCTTGCTCTCACATGCTTGGGATGGGCAGAAAGTATCACTGACAGAGACTTCAACTCTTAGCCTTATCATGTACCTGCAGGTAGCTCAGCATACCCCTTCCACGCCCCGGTTCAAAGTTCTTCACATGAAAGAAATCTGTCAGTACTTACCCCAGTCTCTGCAGTTTGCAGTTTTGGTGTTTCAGCCCCTCACACAGGAGCTGCACTCCCGAATCTCTCACTTCATTACCAGTCAGGTCCAGCTCTGTCAGGAACTGGTTAGTGCTGAGAACAGAAGAGAGGTCCCCGCAACAATCTGCCGTGAGTTTGCAAGCCCTCAGGCTACAAGAGAAAGATGCACAGATTAGAACATGGGCAGTCCTGTCTGGCCAGTCCTTCCCTTGCTGTCAGGGGGTCTGTAGAAACACAACTTTATCAGATATGAAATCCTAGTCCTGGGGCAATGGGTGCTGAGAATGTAAACACATGTCAGGCCAGGCTCTCATAATCACTCAGCATATTGCGTATGTGCTGGATGTTGAGCTGTTATAAAAACCTCACCCTTAGGACTGTGGGTGGCTTCTGATCCACCTGCAACTCATTTATTCTGTATTCAGCATGTACTGTTCAGGTTAATGCAGGTTAACGCATGTACTGATTCTGTGCTTAGGAGATTGCAAGTGTAACAGTTCAACCTCCCCTAAAGAGAAACTTAACAACAAACAAGGAGTAAGAGAAAGAGGTGGGGGAGGGGGGAGAAAGGGAGGTTACTGGGAAATAATGAAAATGATGCTCCATTGGGGAGATATATTTTAATCGCATGGATGGGGCAGCCTGTTTTCTGACTTGCTACATTATGTCTGTTTAGGACTCAAAACTGAAATGCAATGGAGTCAGACAGCAAAGCAGCAACTGGGAGTAGACAGTGGTCTGGGATAAGAGGACAGGAACCAGGAGCAAGCAGGGTTCAGGAGGAGTCCAGAGTATCAGCCAACCAGGGATTCCTCTAGTTGCTCAGACAACTTCCTGTGTTATTTTCTGG
Organism: Dermatemys mawii; assembly: GCA_007922305.1. NCBI lineage: Eukaryota > Metazoa > Chordata > Testudines > Dermatemydidae > Dermatemys > Dermatemys mawii. The sequence continues at coordinate 896,327 of ML677431.1, forward strand.
CTTATACAGAGCCCCTCAACCAGGGATGCTGGATGTTTTCCCCAATTGGGAGCTTCAGGGGTGGGGCCCTCTGAAAGCTAGCACTTCAGTTGTTCCCTTTCCGAATTACTCAGGTGAACTACTGGGTGGCAGTTGTGTCCTAAGTATGACCTGCGGGCCTGGGTTCAAGGCCTGTAATCCCTCACCAAAAATAAGAACCTGCTCTGGAATATGAGGGGTGCACTCTGATTCTGACATATCTCAATTTTTTAAAATATCCCAGTTCTACTCTACCTTCCCCCTGCATTTTTCCATGTCATCGCTATACAGCACATTGAAGGGCTATAACAGAAGTACACTTTGTGCTTAACATACATTTCATATTATAATGATAAATTGGTGCAAATATAATCTTGTATAGGTATCAATTCCTTTAGATTGTCAATTATTGGAATCTGTAACAAACAGGAAAAAAAGAGGGAGGGGGTGAAACAGAGGGTAAGAGCCTTTCTTTGCTTGCCTTGCAGCTGAGAAGGTTTCGAGACTGAGAAGGCTGGTTGTCTGTCCTCTTTTTTAGGCAATTTGTTTCTTACACACAAAAAAGGAGAGATATCGACCTGAGCTCTGTAGGCTAATCACCAGAGAGGGAACAGCACACCGACTGGTACCTCAGCGTTCACCTAGAGGTTTTCTTGGCCTTATAGAATGGAGGTCTTTGTGGTCACTTCCTACCTACCATTAGAAGATCTTATATTTGTTTACAGAGGGAGCTGACCTAAAAAAAACATTTGAAAGATGGACATTCACTGATGGAAATAATTCTGGCATGTTGACTGGCAGCCAGGCAGTACTCAGTTGTGGTCAGTGTTGTCAGTCTGCCAAGTGCTAACTCTCAAGAACTGAGGCTAGTAGCCCTGGTCTATTTCAATTCATCTTCCTTTAAAAGCAAGAAAATTAATGCGGAGTCAAGGTTGCCCAGTGTGACCTCTTGCTCTTCCAGCACATGGAGATCACCCAAAAACAATCCAACAAACTTCTGAAAACTGGGAAACACAAAGTTAAAGTACAGTTCCATCCCTCAACACAACCTTAACTCTGCCCTCTTCAATCAATGCCTCAACATGCCAATAACCCATATATTAGCACTCTAGTCTTACAGATAATACAGAACACCCTGGGAACAGAGCGTATGAGCACCATGGGACAAAGTCTAACACCTCTTTACTAAGGTCAAACTTGGGTTAGGTTGGATGTAGCAAGCAGGAGCTACATATACCTGGCCTACACCCAACCACTGATGGCTAAATCCACAAACAGATGTAATTGCCCAACTGCCACTTTAGGCACTTAAATGTAGCTCTTAAACACCTGTTCCGCTGCTATCTAACCCTATCAGTGCCTTAATTCCATAGGCACCTAAGTTTCCACTGGTAAAGTCCCTTAGGCACCTAAACTTCTGCTAGTATGCAGGCACAGAGACACCTAAGTGGCCATTGAGCTGCAGCAGTTTGAAGCTCAGCATTGTCCCATGTATCCCACCTGTGGGACCCAATCTAGCAAGCATGCTCAGAGCATACCTATCCCACTGCTGCCAGATCAGATCCCACACAAAGGATGGCCTATGAAGTGATGGTGCTGCAAGGACTATTTAAATATTTTATACAAAGTGGAATGGCTCCAACAGGAGGAATTGAGAGAGTTCCACCATAGAATACTCCACATCCCAATGGTTAGGGTACTTCCTTGAGATGCAGGAGACCTATGTTCAAGTCCTTGCTCCAAATCTGGCAGAGTGGAGATTAGAAGTAGGGTCCCCTGGGTTAAAGTGCTAACCACTGCACAATAGGGCATAAGGAGGAAAGGACATCAGCATTTCCCTCTTATGAAACCCCTAGTAGAGATAGGTGCTACCCTCTGCCCAGCCTCAGCATTTCCTACTGTCTAGCTCAGGCATTTCAGCATACTGGCTTCTGTGAATCCCACTCTTAGGCACCTAACTCTCTCCCAGCCCCTCAAGGCTGGGTTTCTAACTTGGGGCTGCAGATACTATTAAGTAGCAGGACGCCTAAAGCTACATGTTGCAATGCCAAGCTGAAGTCCCCTTCGTGAATCCAGCCCTGAACCTACTGCTCATAAACCTTCTCAGATTTACAAAATGTTACCCATCTTGCACTGAAGATTTCTTCTGGGGCACTGCCTTCTCCTATCACTCACTAGGCCCTTGAGACCACTGTTGTATATGCCATTAGATGGCTGACTATCCCCATAGCAAGAATACACCTTTCTGAACCGCTGCTGACACAATCTACAAAGCTCAGCACTGAAATGAAAAAGAGTTGATCTATAAAGATACACGTGCATTTCTCCTCATTTCAGTCACAACTCTGATAGCCTGCTCCAACTGATCCCTCCACCAGTACGTACAGATGCATAAAACCGGGGAAATGACAGCTAAGGTACGTGCAGATAAATGTTGCAATTCAAATCTGAGAAACCCAGCACAAACAATGGTACATTCTTAGTATTTCCACACTTCTACTTATGACTGGGCCGTTCTTACTGAAACATTCCCAAAGGCTACTGCCAGCTCTAGCAGGGCAAAGTTAAGGGGCATTGCGGAGATGGTGTGTATCATAACTTTGTACCTCCTAGTTTTCAGAGGTTTAAGTTTAGCCACTCTCCACATTCTGGAAGGGCAGGAGGCAGCACTGGGGGGTCTTAACTCAGTGTCAATGAGTTTTTTGGGCTGTTAATATATTGAAGTTAGACCAGCAGTGGCGAAGAGAGCTGAACGGCTGTAGAATTTCTGGGTTCACAAGCAGTAATAATAGGATTTTTAAAAGGATAGAATAATGTCTTACCATAGTTTCTTTAATTTACAGTTTGGATCCTTCAATGCTTGACAGAGCAGGTAAACACGGGAATGTTTCATCTCATCCTGATGCAGGTCCCTAGAAAGAAAGAAGAGGAACGTTTTGTCTTGTTCTCTGGACACAGATTTTAATTCTGTTTCCTGAATATTAGAATATCTTTTTATGTGTGTGGTCATATATTGCATATAGTTATTCTACAGTTTCGGTTCACTGTAAATCCCCATCTCCCCAAAAAATGTATCTAGTATCTTAGCTGTACTTTAAACGCACAGGTTGAACTAGAATAGGTGCTACTAAGAGTAACCGATTCTTTTTTTTAAGTTGTACTTTGATCCCTGGTGAGTGCTTAGAGCATTCACACAAATGGAACTGTCGCAAGTGGTTTTGTGAAGATCTATAATTATTTCATCATTTCTGAGATAAAATATAAATTTATTTTTAAAAAATCAAATTGTTCAGACTGTGAATAATAAGGCAATGTTTATTCAGTGAATTATTAATTATAGGCACAACTCTAATAAGCAGGTGTTTCCAAAAGATATTACAGATTTGATATTTTAGTTGGCATAAAAATTTGGCCTACTGTTCTCCTCTAATCCTGCCCCCCCCATATACCCCAGTAATACCATCCCATACTGTCTTATGACCTACCATCTCTCCAATATCACCCCCTCACTCAGCATTTTCCTCAAACTTTCCCTCTCCTCTGGTCTTTTTCCCTTTCTAGTTTACTGTCCCGTATAGAAAACCCTACCCTGGACCCTACTGGCCTCTCCAACTATTGCTTACTTTCCCTTCTCCCAGCTCATTGAACACACTATCTACAACTGCTGTTTGGAGTTCCTGTATCCAGTTCCATAGCAGACCCTCTCCAATCTGGCATCATCTCCACAGAAATTCCCTTTACCAAGGTCTTTAATAACCTCTGTTTAGTCAGCTCTCAGGGCTTGTACTCAATCCTTCCCTTACATAACCTGACCGTTCTCTTCTTGAAATTTTTTACTCTCACAGCTTTCATGACTCTGTCTCCTCCTGATTTTCTCTTCTAGTCAGTGTTTCATTTGATGGATCATCCTCATTCCCCTCCAACATTCATCGGGGTTCCACAGAGCTCCATGCTTGCCCCGTCTTTATCTTCACTTACATCCTATCACTTGGCAATTTCATTCTAAACCATGGCTTTGGCTATCATCTTCATACTGATACCTCACAGATCGATATCCCTTCTCTAGACCTCTCTCCATCCATCCAGACTAAAATCTTGGCCTGTTTTTCTGACATCTCCTCATTTAGGTCCAGACATCACCTTAACCTGAACATGACCAAAACTAAGCTCTTGATCTTCCCTTCTCCCCAAGTCTCTCCTTTCTCACAGTCACTGTGGAAAGCACCATCATCCTTCCAGTATCACATGCTCATAATATGGGTATTATTTTTGACTCCATCCTCTCACTAGAGCCACATATCCAGGCCATGTCTAAAATTTGCCACTTCTTCCTGAACAACATGCTAAGATCTGGTCTTTCCTTTCTGGCCACAGAGCTACAACTCTAATCCAGGCCCTTATCTTCTTACATCTTAGCCTTTACAATCTCCTCCTCTTTGGCTTTGACAAATGCAGTCTTGCCATCTCAAGTCCGTGCAAAATGTTGCTGCTAAAATAACTTTTTTGCCTTGTTCTTACTGTGTCAGTCCCCTCCTCCACATTTAGCTATGTTTCTGCCACTGCTGTGGTCTCCTTCAAACAAACTCTGTAATATGCCCCATTCTTTAATTGTCCTGTTCTTTAAAAGACAGCTCCTATTAATACAAACAGTTAAAATACAGCTATAAGCAAATAGAAACACAACATCCAAATTCACCATGCAATGGTTGTAATCTAAAACCATTTAAACTATTAATCAAGGGTCCTCACACTGGCTTACTTATATTCTCTCATGTGGGTTATTAGCTTGGTTTGAACCAACAATCTTCAGCACAGACTTCTACCGCTTAAGTCAGGAGTCTCCAAACAATGACCCGAGGGCCGGATCCAGCCCACAGCTTCAATTTGTCCGGCCTCCCAAACAACAAAGGAGAAGCGAGCAGTCAAAGGCTGCTGCAGCTGAGCAGGTACGCTGAGCAGGCAGGGGGAGGAGCCGCCGGCAGCAACTCGCACATGGGAGCAGCTCAGCTGAGCTATGCGGAGGGGTGAATGCCCCCGGGAGCCACTGTCTCCCGAAAAGGGGAGCCAACCTAGGGGAGAGTCGCTGCTGCAGCGGAGCTGGCACGGATCCCTGCCTTAGAGTAAAAATACAAGCCAGGTGCTTAATTACATCTCCAATAAATGGAGTAAAGAAGATGAAAATAAAATTAAAAACCAATGTGAAATGATTTTTAATGTATTGACAAATATTTTGTGTGACTTCACAGGACCTGCATTGATTATGCAGCTACTTTTATACCCGATTTAGAATTTAATGCAACACTGCATATATTTTGCATATATTTAATTTTTTCCACAGTCGCTTCGGCCCACGAAGCCCCTTCAGAAGTCTAATATGGCCCTCATCTCATAAAGTTTAGAGACCTCTGACTTAAGCTGTAGGAGTCACTCTTAGGTGGGAGCTGTGCTGTTAACCTTCATGTGGAGTAGCCCATAACTGACTATGCAGCTATGTATGAACTAACGTTGGAATGTTGTGTATCATGATTCTTAGGATGGGTTCTGTGCCTGACTCTGGGATAAGACTATAGTCTACCAGTCAGAGTCAGCATAGGTAAGAGTAAAGATCCTTTTGTCTGAGTTGTCTGTAGGGTCTGTAGAGCTGGAAACATAAGCTTCAACCACTTGACCAAAAGAACGACTCCTTTTAGCATGGAGGCAGTCCCAGACTCATCAACTTCAGTGTGATCTAGCCACTGGAGAGGAGCAAAGAACCACATTGTTAGGGGGGTTACTCAAGGAAATATGTTGGCCCCTTTCATCTCACAGGCAATGTGACAATGACAAAAGAACCATGAAAATCTTAGTGCCAGGGAGAAAGAAGACCCAGAAGAAACTTCTGTGCCTGCTGTGCTTCAACTGATGCATTGGAGAAATCAATTAAGTCGGATGTGGAAAAATTGGAAAGAGTCCAGAGGAGGGCAACAAAAATGATTAGGGGCCTGGAGCACATGACTTAGGAGGAGAGGCTGAGAGAACTGGGATTGTTTAGTCTACAGAAGAGAAGACTAAGGAGAGATTTGATAGCTGCTTTCAACTACCTGACAGGGGGGTCCAAAGAGGATGGATCTAGACTGTTGTCAGTGATAGCAAATGACAGAACAAGGAGTAATGGTCTCAAGTGGCAGTGGGGGAGATTTAGGTTGGATATTAGGAAAAACTTTTTCATGAGGAGGGTGGTGAAGCACTGGAATGGGTTATCTAGGGAGGTGGTGGAATCTCCATCTGTAGAGGTTTTTTAAGGTCTGGCTTGACAAAGCCCTGGCTGGAATGATTTATTTGGGGATTGGTCCTGCTTTGAGCAGGGGGTTGGACTAGATGACCTCCTGAGGTTCCTTCCAACACTGATATTCTATGATTCTATAATAAGTCAGACAAATGGCACAGCCATACAATGCAACCAGGAAGAACCTAGCCCGGTACAAGAGTCGAATTGGGACTGTCCTATTAGAGACCTGGATTCTATTCAGAGCTCAGAGGCCTTAGTTATCTTAACTGTCAAATGGGTGAATGACGGTTATATCTCCCCTAAGCTAGCGGTCTGAGGTCTTGATTAACATGGGCTGTGACATGCACACAAATATTAAGAGCAGCCAATAGAAGTGCTATAATTAGAAGTCTTGGCCTCTTCCCTGGCAGTTCAATATACTTCACTCACCCTGAGGAAATGTGTGACAGACCTGCATATTTGTGAATATCCTGCAAGATAAGAGACACTTGGCAAGGCTAGTTAAGATTGTTTTGGAATCCTGCTAAGCTGTTAGTACTGGAGCTGTGACAGATCAACACTTATGAAGGGAAGAGTTTTTTTGTTTATAGCTGATACTGACTGACAGGGAACAAACTTCTGAAATATTGTTTAAATTGCATGTAACACTGAATAACAATATTTTACTGTGCATGGGTAAGAGTTGTCTAGCAAGAACACTTCCTCTTTATTATTTTTAAATGATCCATGAGAGTGGGGTACTATTGACATTGTGAATAAAGTTATGGTTGAGTTTTCAGTTTAATAAAAAAGGTCTTAAAGTGGCAATAAAATAGAAATTACAACTGACAGAGTACTTGAATTCATCAGACTCAATGAGTCTACTGCTCAAACTAACTGCAATAGTCTGAGAATACCATTCTAAGATGACAAACAAGTACAAGGCAACCTAGTGGCATTTAGCCCACACAGTGTCTGAGCACTGAGCCATCCAAGGATGGCGCTCTAAAGACCATGAAAAAAATGATGTGCACTGTCAAGCTGACACTCAGCATATAGCTTTACTCTGCTGCTGGTGTGAATGAAAGGCGGGGAATTGGATTTGTTCTGTTTTGCAAGCGGAGCATTATTTTCCTGACATTCCCTGAGATTAGGTAGAACCTTGTGAAATTTAAAATAAGAAAGCCTGATTTTGGATTAAAAGAATCTGAAAAATTCAATTTTTTTCTACCTTTATTGAGGAGAATATAATTGTACATTGGGGGCATGGAAATATGGGTCTATTTCTTTATGATTTCCTTGCCCCTTGATGAAGGACTTTTCAAAGATCACTTAAAGTCTCAGTGAATAGCTCTTTACCTTCTGTGTACAATTGTTGATACAAAGCAGGCTTCCCTCCCCAGCTCTTTCGTCTCATCTCACTCCTGTTCATAACCCATTTACATAACACTATAGGAAACATTTCAATCACTGAGTGACAGAGCAGACCAAAACAATCATGCTAAGAAAAAGGAAAAACACCTTTTTTGGTAGTGTGAACCTGAGGAAATTTCCATAATTATCATTAGCCTGCTGAAATAGTAGAATTATTTTGAGGTGGGTCAGCCATTTATTAGTTATCAAAACAGAGGGATAATCATGTTTCATCAATTAAAGAAGTTGAATACATTAGAGCTCCAATAATACTTACTGATCTAATTCTTCACGTCTTCGTGGTACTTCTTCCTTACGGTCTTCAAATCTGAATGTGCAGGCATACATCTCAAGAGACACCAGTCTATGGCAATTTTTTACACAAAATGAAAGAACTATTTGATCCATTGGAGTAAGTTTATTTTGACTTATCACTATCTTAGTGAAAGGCTCCAATGCATTTTTCATAAAATTTTCATCTTGGATCTCATACAAGCAGCGAAACTCCTCAAGCTGACAAATGATTTTATCATATACAGAGGGCACAGATAGCATTGTTTGTTTATGTGTTTGAATCCACTTCATTAAATCTGACTTAATTTTAGGTGAAATTTTACACCCAAATTTTTTCTCCATGTCCTTCATACTTTTTTCATTTAAGAGACCATACAGGAATCGCACTGTTAACATTAGGTAATTTCTAGAGTTTCCATAGTTTTCTAATAATGTTTTCACATCTTTCTTGGGAGTCCCTGAATCTTCCATTGCTTCATCTTCCTCCAGCACATAAAACAAGGCTGCAAAAAACTCCTGAAAGCTTAAGTGAATGAAGCTGTAGAGACATTCAGTGTCAATATCCTTTTGAAAAATATTTTCATTCAGGAAGAGAGGAAGAGCATCTGCCTGATCTAAGCCCAACATTTTGATTTCTTCTTCCTCGAACAGTATCTTTCGCTTCCAGATTCCATCTGCAGCCAAAGAGCAAAGTCCACTCAAGCTAGCTTTCTTGCATGGCTTTGAATTGCTGCTAGGAGGGTTAACTAAACTGGAAAGATAGAGCACATACATTCCAGTGGTTGTTTTGGAAGCTTCTGCAAGATCCTCACCGTTTTCAAGCTGTTGTTTCAGAACCGTGCAGATGATCCAACACACGACGGGGACAAAGCACATGGTGAAGAGAACTTCATTTTCTCTCACAAATCTAAAAGCTTTTCTTGCTTGTTCCTCATTTCCAAAGAACTTATGGAAATACTCTTTCCTGTCACCTTCAGAAAACCCCAGTATCTCTGCATGACGTTCACACTCCAAACACTGCCCCAGTTTCTCCAGAGCAGCTGGTCTTGTAGTGACTAGCAGGTAGGATTCAGGAAGAACTGTTTTCCTAAATAAACTGCTCCGTATAATTTCCACTGGCTTTTTCTCCCTGGGCTCAGAGCACAGGTTATCTTCTGACTGATCAAAGGAAAATCTCAGTTCATCAAATCCATCAATTATGAACAGGAGTTTATCTGGTTGTCCCAGAATGTGATTAATTGATGTCTTGTTATTAGGACACTGTTTTAAAATCATGTCAACCACACTTACTTCCTTAGTAAGACGGTTCAGCTCCCTACAATTTATGTAGAAAACATAATCAAATGTTTCCTTATAAAGTTCCCCAGCTGCCCAGTCCAACATGATCTTTTTTGAAGTCATTGTTTTTCCAGTCCCTGCAGCTCCCACCAGCACAACAATCTGTGATGTTTGTCCTTCTTTGTCAGGTTTAAATAAGGTACCAACAGTAATTGCAGAACTAGCTCGCTCAGTCATGGCTTCTGTATGTCTCCATCCCTTGGCTATTATTTCATGTTCTCGGTTTTTTTCATGACTATGATTGTTAACAATAATCAGCTTTGTGTATCTGCTATTTAGCTTCACAGTCTCACCAAGACGAGCATTCCGGTCTTTTATTACTTGATACTTTTTTTGTACATATTCTCTGTACTTCACCCTGAAATCTAAGTCAGTGACATAAAGTGTTAGAAATATTGAAGCACCAGAAGTTCAGAATAAAGATAGTTTTACTGTAACAGTTTAATCTATAAATTTATAAAATAATACCTTAAATTTATGTTATACCTTTCGTTGAAAAGGGTCCCCAAATGTTTAATTAGATTTGATCCTGCAGCCCTTACTTAAATTATTCATGTGAGTAAAAGCTATGGTAATCACTTCACCCACCACAAAAATGCAGCCATCTCTAGAGTGAAACTTGTTAACTATTTAACACTGCGCATAACACCACATAACACATGAGGACATGAAATGGGGAAGAATGCCCCCTGCAAAATTTCATGTTCATGTTCTCTCTGTTTTGCATGATAATTGTTTGAAATAATCAATTTTGTGTATCTTTAGAATCATATTCTTGCCAGTAAGTATGTTCATGTATTTTATGATTCTGTACTATTTTTAATATCTTAATACTTCCCCCTGTAATCTAAATCAGTAGCATGAGGCATTAGAAATATTTAATGGACATTCAGAAAAAGGATAGACTTCTCATGAATCCGTTCCAATGAAGTTATCTTAATAATAATAATGGTACCTTAAATTCATATTGCACCTTTCCTCATAGAGGATCCTGTAACTGCTTAACTACAGGCCTGATCCTTCCACCCTTACTCAAATAAATCATCCCACTGAAATTATTCACATGCGTAAAGATGTGGGTACCACTTTATCCCCCACTGAAATTCAGCCTTGCAGTGGGAGAAGCCTGGCAACTATTAAACAGTGCACAGCAATAGGTCTGATATTCTCCTTCTAAATTGTATACTAACTGAAACAGTGCTGGGTATTTAGATGGAAAGACTGTTAACTTCACAAACTAGAATATGGCCAGGACACACAGCTTTGAAAACTATCACAGGATGTTTATGGACCACAGTTGGGTACCTCCACTTGTCTTCCTCGCTTAAAGGAGGGTGCCCGTAGCAGCAGAGTGTCTGAGTGCCATGCTGGTCCATTTGATCAGCACAGATTGTTGTAACAAACACCCTCCGAGGAATGTTGTGTAACAAATCTGTAGTGGAAGTTGCTTAAGATAACAAAAGTCTCATTCAGCCCATTATATAAAAATGTCTGTTAAAGTCAGCAAGAGTTGAAAATCACCAAAATGTATTTTCATCAGTTAATTTTAATGGAATGACTGTTTGTCTGGGGTCACTAAACAGAGCAGCAAAATGCATGGATTGGAAGGCGCAAGTTTTATTATCCCAGCTGCTGTCTTTACCACCTCCTGGGATCCATGATACCATCCTGATTACACCACGAGCCAGACAGAGGGAAACAAATGACATCACCATTGCCATTGACTTTGGCTAAATCCTGAACACCGCCTGGGAGGTGGGCCTGAGATTCCTGCTGCCATCCCTTTCTTCATGTGTCAGTTTTCTTTTCTACCATCAGTCTCGTTTCTCGTGTTTCTAGTTTTCCCTTTCTGCTTTCTGTGTAATTAGAGTCTGGTTTAGCCAAACAAAGCAATTCATCTTTCACAACACTACTACATGTCCGAGGGCAGAGAAGCAGCTGAAAGCAATGTGGCTTGACGCTGGTAAAAGTTTGCCATGCCTCAGAGCAGTTGATCAGACCATGTGCTGGATCTGAGATTCTCCAGCAGTGAGGTTGCCAGTGAAAATCATCATCAGGGACAAAGGCTGTATTTTCTCTCTTTACTATTCTTTCCTCTCCCCTTTGTTTGAGTTTGTTTTGTTTCTTCTTAAAGAAAAACAGTTTGTGACTTCAGCAGCAGCATTTCCTACAGACTGATGCCAGCTGTCGCCCATTAAACCCTAGGAAATGCTTGCTGCCTCCAGTGCTGTTATCATAGACACCATACAATCTTGCCATTGGGAATAGGTCGCATTACTGCTGTATTTGTGATAGTCTCCTAGTTTGGGGAGTGTCAAGGGAACCCTGTGCTAATGGTATCATCTGAATAGACATTTGCATGAATTTTGTTAACATTACTGTTTGTGTGTCAAAGGGATAGTTCCAGGAAAGCATCCAGTTGAGTAAGCAGGTAGATATCACATACCTTCTGCTGAAGCCTCTAATTGTTTTTGATTCAAATGCAAATCTGAAAGAAATTATATTTAAATGACATTGTAAGATTTTTAGGGTGCATTTCAATGCAAGTGTATTTATATTCTGTACAGAGCCACTTACTGACTGAATGATGCAATTTCATCTTGTGTTTAAAAGGTAAGTACTGAAGAGAATATTTTATACAGTGCCATTTGTCAGACACTGTAAAGGAAGTTCTGTTTGTGTGCTCTACCTACTTGTCATCTACACTTTATATAATGAGCAGGCTACATCATCAGAGAAACACAGAACAACTCTAACTGGGGCAGAGAATAAATTCAGGAGTGTTTTTAGGGAGAGGGAATCCCCCAAGAAACACTCATGTGCCAAAGCACATCAGATGAAACAATTAAAGGGCCCATATAGATGACAATTGTCCCCTAATGCAGGCAGATAGAGGGAAATGTTTTTGTTCAAATAATTATACTCAAGATGCAAACACTGGGAGTAGAGCTCTAATGATGGGGTCTTTTCTTTCCTCTCCCCATAGCTTTTCCCTATATTTAATTATTTACATAAAACAGTTATTGCTTGATCAACTAGATGCTATTTTACGCATTTTTTTTAATTATACAGGCAGCCAAGAATAGGTTGCATTAAATATAGTTATTGTAACAGATGCGATGGCTAAGTCAAAGGAATAAAGTACCCTCTCCCTCATTCCTCAAAAACATAAAGACCCAAATAATTCTGATGTTCTTATAGATTTAGAGACACAGTCAGTGATCAGGGCCCCACTGCACTAGGTCCTGTGCAGTGCTTAATTTGTGACAGAGCTTGCCAGCATCTCTCGACTTTTTGCATCAATTGTGAAAGTAAACCAAAAAAAAATTTGCTTGAGCGCCGGCACCTCTTTCATTACCAGTAAAGCACTGCCTGTGTACATCTACTACAAAGCCATCCCTGCCTAACAAAGCTCACAGTCTACACCAAATAACTGCCCCCTGTATTTCTCTCACCCACGGGAGTGAATGTCAAAAGTCTCTAGAGAGAGCCTCATTGCCAGCCCTGGCATGTTCCATCCCAGGGACCCTGGGCAGAACCAACCCAGCTGGCTACACTGTCACCGTGGGTGAGAGGAACAGGAATGACTGTAACAGGGCTGAGTTTACCTCCATCACAGAGCACGTGGATTCTAACGCTGCTCCACCAAAGAGTGGATCCCCATTGGCACTGGCTCTTTCACCCTTGTGGGACACTGCAAAGCAGCCTTGAGCTTTTGGAACCTCATTTCTCCAGGTTTGCTAGCTGCTTCGTGAATGCTTGTATTGCATTGAATTTAGGGTTTCTATGTTGGTTTGTTATTATTTTTGTTTTGGAAGGAGGTTGTCTGTATGGTTTTTTTTTAATAAAAAATATCCTGGAAGAGAAAGTTCCTGCCTGGAACCCCAGATTCATCTCCTGGGACCAGTCAGCTCAGCTGTTTGGTGATAATAGACTGGGCCAGGCTCTCTGCTGTGATCAGTTTCCAATTACACATCCTCAGATCTCCCTTCCAGCCTGGCACAGGGAACAGCACCTTGGGGGCTAGTCTAACTTGCAACAGCTACCAGTGTTCCCCAAAGAACAGTCCTGTATCTGGGGATCCACTTCAAGATCCACTTCACTGGGGATCCTCCCCACCTCTCTCTGTCTGGGACATGGCCTCTGCACCACTGTGTTGGTTATACACCCACTAGGACTGCCCCACACTGGGGATTTCCTCAGATGGAGAGTTACAAGCTGCCTCTGCTCCCCTTGTGCCAGCTGAGTGGAGAAAAGGGAGTGAAGCACATCAGAAAATCTGGCCCATCCTGGACTTCTCTGCTCTGAGGCCCCTGGGCTTCCTGCTGGGATTTAAAATTTGTCATTCCTGCCATCAGCTTGATTCTTCTTCTGTTCCTGCTGCTCTGGGGCAGACTCCCAGGTTTTACAGTAACTTTAGGTTTCTTACCTTTCTCTCTTTCTTCTCTGAGTTTAGCAGCAGCATCTCTGCGAGGGATCTGAGAGAGAACTTCTATGGTTACATCTACTGCAGCGTCTCCACCATAGAATGCTATCAAGAGGTTCTTCATATCTATCTTGTCGGCATTCTCCAGCCGACCTTGGGGGATGGTACCTTTCCCCTCAAAGTCAGAATGTATTAGTTTGTCTTTAAATCTTTTGAAGTCTTCCTCCAGAAGATTGTCAAGGGCACTTTGAAGCAAGTCACTGATTCTGCTTCGGTTTTCCATCACCAGTATCAGGAAAAAGAAACTAAAATACAATGTAAGGTCCCACTGTTATTAATAATTAATATAGAATAACAATTGTAATTCCCATTTAGAGGAAATAAGTCTAGCCTAGTGATGAAAGGTGAGGAAAGTGGCCTTAGAGGAGAGGAAAGTGATCAGGAACAGTCAGCATGGATTTAACAAGGGCAAGTCATGTCTGACTAACCTAAGTGCCTTCTATGATAAAATAACTGTCTCTGTGGATCAGGGGAAAGCAGTGGACGTGCTATTCCTTGACTTTAGCAAAGCTTTTGATATGGTGTCCCACAATATTCTTGCCAGCAAGTTAAAATAGTATGGGCTGGATGACTGGACTATAAGGTGGATAGAAAGCAGGCTAGATCGTCGGGCTCAGCGGGTAGTGATCAATGGCTCCATGTCTAGTTGGCAGTTGGTATCAAGTGGAGTCCCCCAGGGGTTGGTCCTGGGGCTGGTTTTATTCAATCTCTTCATTAAAGATCTGGAGGATGGGATGGATTGCACCCTCAGCAAGTTTGCAGATGACACTAAACTGGGAGGAGTGGTAGATGTGCTGGAGAGTAGGGATAGGATACAGAGTGACCTAGACAAATTAGAGAATTGGGCCCAAAGAAATCTGATGAGGTTCAGCAAGGACAAATGCAGAGTCCTGCACTTAAAACAGAAAAATCCCATGCACTGCTACAGACTAGGGACTGAATGGCTAAGCAGCAGTTCTGCAGAAAAGGACCTAGGGGTTACAGTGGACGAGAAGCTGGATATGAGTCAACAGTGCACCCTTGTTGCCAAGAAGGCCAATGGCATTTTGGGTTCTATAAGTAGGGGCATTTCCAGCAGATCGAGGGACGTGATCATTCCCTTCTATTCAGCATTGGTGAGGCCTCATCTGGAGTACTGTGTCCAGTTTTGGGCCCCACACTACAAGAAGGATGTAGATAAATTGGAAAGAGTCCAGAGGAGAGCAACAAAAATGATTAGGGGGCTGGAGCACATGACTTACGAGGAGAGGCTGAGGGAGCTGGGTTTGTTTAGTCTACAGAAGAGAAGAATGAGGGGGGATCTGATAGCTGCTTTCAACTACCTGAAAGGGGGTTCCAAAGAGGATGGATCTAGACTGTTCTCAGTGGTCCCAGATGACAGAACAAGGAGTAATGATCTCAAGTTGCAGTGGGGAAGGTTTAGGTTGGATATTAGGAAAAAAAATTTCACTAGGAGGGTGGTGAAGCACTGGAATGGGTTACCTAGGGAGGTGGTAGAATCTCCTTCCTTACAGGTTTTTAAGATCAGGCTTGACAAAGCCCTGGCTGGGATGACTTAGTTGGGGATATGCTCCTGCTTTGAGCAGGGGGTTGGACTAGATGATCTCCTGAGGTCCCTTCCAACCCTGATATTCTATGATTCATTGGGGCTTATAACTCCTCGGTGCTTTTCCTCACAAATGACTCACTGGACAGCTCATTTTGTCTCTGTGCTTTAGTTTACCTATCTGTAAAATGGGACAGTTGTGATCATTTAACTCCCAGGGATGTCACGCAGCTTAGCTACTATTTATAAAGTCAGCTCAAGTTTTAGGATGAAAGATGCTATAATAATAGTATTTATCGTCTAAATGCATTTTCAGATACAGGGTTGGGAGTACCTAATTTAGACAAAAATCTAGTACAGTCTGGAGTCCCTATATCACAGTCCTGGAATAGCAAGACCTTTCTACTGGGAACCAGTGGTAGTTTGGAAAGCCTTGGGACTATTAAATGACTTTTAAATGTCAGTGCAGAAAGTAAAGAGCAGCAGTGGTACTTTCTGACACAGTGATCAGGCCCCATAAATTGAACGTATAAACTATAACTACTTCAGATTAAATTTAGCTTTGCCCAAGAGAAAATGCAGAATATCATGTGCTTACCATTTGGCCAGAAACTACAAACCAGAGCTGATGGCCTTCATTTTACTGGTTTCTCTCCGTCTTCTTGGTGCTGAAACATAGATGCATAAAAAAATCTAGGAAGGGGAACAGGAAACCATATGCTGAAAGTTTACTTCCTCAACAAAGCAAAATTAAAACATCTCCACTTAAAGCTGACCTTCAGCATTTTCTGAACTTTTATAAACAGCCCTCATACTTAGGGTGACCAGACGTCCCGATTTTATCGGGACAGTCCCGATTTTAGGGGACTTGTCCCACATCCCGACCTTACATTGGTTGAGATGCCCTTTGTGTCAGTATTGGGACCGAGGGACTGCAGGTGCCAGCAGCCAGGTGCCGGCGCACGCTGCTCACCGCTTATGCCTGGGGCAGCTCCTGGCAGGAGCTTGCAAATCGACTCCAGGCAGGCACAGAGGTGGCCACATGCTGTAGGGTCGGGGCTTGCAGGCACCGAGAGCAGGCAGAGAGCCCCCAGCCACCCCCCTCCCCCACTGCAACCCGGCTCCGGCCTGACCTGACCTCAGGTGAAGCCACAGGGAGGGATCTGCCTGCCAGATACTTCCTGGGACAGGACAGAGCTGCCCCAGGTAAGCACCACCTGCTCCCGGCCCTGGAGCTGGGAGGGGCCCTGCGTCGCTGACCCGCAGTGGGGCTTTGTCCCCAGCCCCAGAGCCGGAGGGTGGGGGCCCTGCGCCACTGATCTGCAGGCAGGCTTTGTATCTCCTAGCCTGCACCCATGGGTCTAGTGAGGTGGGGTGAGCCTGTGACTCCCCGCTCCCCCTCCTCCCCCCTTCCCCTCTTTCCCCTCCTGTGTCCCGATATTTTGTGGTTGTCATCTGGTCACCCTACTCATACTACAGCATATACGTTTTTAAGCCTTTTGCCAGTTATGTGTGCACACACAAAACTTTTCTGGTTTTTCAGTCCTCATAGAAGATTACCTTTTGGACACACTCTTCTGGCCTCAGCAGTTTGCACATCTATCTTCTGTGAAATGGTGGCATCCCAAACTTGTCCAAGGATTTGTTCATCACTCATCCTCTTGTGCTTACTTTGTGTTGGGAAAAAATACTGTTGCAGTTTTACCCAAGATAAAGATACATGTAAAGAATATATAAAGCATACATGTAGAGAAAGTGTGATTGAGAGAGAATGGGGAATGCTTTCTGCACCTGCTGCGTATGCAGATAGGGGTGATAGCAGGGGGAGGAGCTTAATTTCCTCACTTTGCTTTTTCTAGTGGTGGGATCCAATATTTCGAGTTTCAAAAGATTATGAGAACAAAGGGTTGACAAAATTAAAGCAAGCAGAATGAGATCTTCATGGACTATGAACTTCAGAAGATGAAAATGGTAAGTTGAAAAACCTTTACAAGTCACTTGTAAAGTGACTCAGAAGGAAGTTGCTACTTGATACATTGAGAAAGGAGGCATTATTGATACATCCCTGTAAGATTCTTTATCTCTACTGTCTTTCTGGGGCAATCCCCTTTATTCCCACAATGATCAAATTAGCAGCCCCTTTTGGGGTGATAGCCAGCTTGGGGTGCTTTGCACCCAAACCCCTGGCACGATTTGGGGCTTTGTCTTCTCATTGTGGTTTCAGTTACAATAAGAAATTCTCACATTTGTTGTTTTCATTTGCAGCTCCCTAGTCCCAGCTGAGAAGGGAAAACAGGACGTTCACCGTTCGTTTCAGCAGAGAAATGAGAAGAATGGTGACAAGGAATCCATGGGTCCCACTCCTCTTCATATGGCAACAGAACGAGGGGTTTCTTCCTGGTTTACAGCAGGGTTCTGATCCTCAGCTAGTGTAAGTCAGCACAGCTCTGCTGACATCAGTGGAACCACCTTCATTTACACCGGCTGAGGATCTGGCCAAGGGACAGTTCATGTCTTGGAAAGGACTGAGGGTCTGGGAAGAATGTAGGAAGTGGCCCATATGTGGATTCCTAGATAAGTTGCTTCCATCTGCCTTGCACATAAAGTGATATGACAATTGCTGTCCTAGAGACACTCATCTGTTGAGACCAGCAATATGGATGTTAACAACACTCTCTCGACTTGGTCTCATGCTGTGTTGATTAGCCTATCTTCACAACTCAACCTACACAGCTTCTCCAGGATGCCTCCTTCAGGAATGTCACTTAAATATAATACACCCTCCCAAAAATATGTTGAGGACATTTACATTAAGTACTCGAAAGTTAGAGAATACCAGAATTAAGGCTGCCTGTGGAACCTGAGTTCTGCCTCCTTCTGCATGTGCACCATGATAGAATTTTTAATCACTTCATCACATACTATTCTCTCATGAAACCCCACCTCATTCACTGAACGGGGAGCCAGGCAATATTTTTTTCTGTTCTGCTTATTCAGTGTGTGGCCCCAGACCTCATTCAGCACAAACCATTCAACCCCTGAACTGAACACAGAATTATTCATTTCTCTCTGGGCATTTCTATGGTGCTATTACATTCTGAGTAATGTACAAACATTAATTAATTTATCTTCACAACGTGCCTGCGAGGTGAGAGGTTAGTATTATCCTTGTTTTACCATTGGGGCATAGAGAGTAAGGCCAAAGTTGTTAGAAATGTCCATTAATTTTGGGTGCTCAAC
Source organism: Dermatemys mawii (assembly GCA_007922305.1). Classification (NCBI taxonomy): domain Eukaryota; kingdom Metazoa; phylum Chordata; order Testudines; family Dermatemydidae; genus Dermatemys; species Dermatemys mawii. The sequence continues at coordinate 914,909 of ML677431.1, forward strand.
TTGAGACATCTATGGTTTGATTTTCCACAGTACTTAACATTATAGAGCACTTTATAAGTTCAAAGCACCAAATCAACTTCTGATGCACACATGGGAACTTGGTCTTTCTACAAATCTGGCCCCAAGTGTCTCATGTTGGGCACCCAAAAAATGAAGAAAAAACACTCGGTGTCCAACTATGAACAATTTTAAGTGACTTGCCCAGCATCATAAATGCTCTCTGGCAGAGGCAGGGATATAGTCCACTTCTCCAGGGCAGCGTTCTACTTTCTTAACCACGAAACCATCTTCTCTCTTCCTATAATCCCCTGTCTAATTCACTACTCACTTTCCAGCTTCTGCAACAAATGAAGCAGGGGTTTTACAGACAATAGTCTCCTATACTACATAACCCTGAGTCATCTCTAGAGCAAGTCTAGATAAGGCAGGGTTCCTGTGGAAAAGATAGTATGAGGTCATGTAATTAAAGACGGTATCATAATGTACATTAAGAGAACATTAATTAATTGCCACCTTAATTAAGGCATTTCCTAACTTCTGAGTGCTTGACTTAGCAACCTTAATATTCTTTTCATGTAGTTTTTATCACATTATATACCCCTCTGCTGTAGAGTCAGGCTGTTTTAGTACTGTACCAGGACTCCAAATGTACAGGAGTCTGAGGGAGAGAAAAAAATAACCAGTGCATTTTAAAAACCTCTAAAAACTAAGTGTGATGAGAATTAGCTGAACTTGGCAGTTGTTTGATGTCACCTGGCTCATTATTCATTTGACCAGACTCTTTACTGTAGATCTGTTTTGTATCCACAGACTGCTCCTGCTCCATGTCCCTGGATCCAGAACTGAATGGAAGAGCTTTTATGGAGTTGGACAGGAAGGCAGAGGAAGATGGAATATACTGTGATGCAAGCGTTCCTCCCTTCTTCACTCCAAGGGTTGGCACGGTTCAGTTCAGTCATCCCTTCTTGACCCATAATGCTATTACAGAGCCAAACTGACCCCAGTTACTTACTTTCACTTTTTGCCACGCAGATCCAGAGATCTTCAAGACATTTTGAAACCAGAGCAAATAGCAAATGTTATTCTCCCTTCTGGTTTTAATACATACAGATAAACTCTACAAATATATGACCCTGAGAACATACTCCCTCCATTTCCAGGGGGGAGCGTAGAAAAAGCAATATAAAGCTATGGCAAGCGCTATCTGTACTGAAGAGTCTGGCTTTCTTCATAGGACTTGATTCACTGTAATAATTATGATTAAAATAATAACAATAAGCATTGTGGACTCACCTTGAGGCTCCAAAGAGAGCTTCTTTACATTGAGTTTTGAGACTGTTTCTTTATCCTAAGAGGCACGAAAGCTGTTTTCTGCAATCCGCTATGATCAGAGAACAGTTTCACTTTTACAGATGACTGCTGCATTTCCTGTCTCTTCGAAAGCAGTCGCTGTTAATTAGAACAAGTCCTGCCCCTTTCCCAGACATGGGCAGGGAGGGAAGGGGGGAGAGAAACTTCCTTAAAGTAGAGTTAAGACTTTAATGAATGAACTGGGGGAGCTGCAGGTTCCAAGGTACCACCCGCCCCCTACAAACATCCATCCTCTTTGGTCATTTTATAAAGTGAAAAACTGGGAGTCACTATGTCAGGGGGTGCCCCAGGGATACTTTATTAGGGAGATAATGGAGGTTGGTGTGGAAGGGGTAAAAGAATATGTTCTCCCAACCTCTGTCTCCTTCAGAATGAGAAACAGGGACACCTCTCAATAAAGGGCTGAAAGGGAGAAAGCACGTACAAAGTTGGTAACTCTCTTCAATTAATTGTGGGTCAGGGTTTGTCTACACTTAAATGCTACAGCAGCACAACTGCACCACTGCAGCCCTTCCTGTTGCCATAGATAGTGTTTAACCTGAAGGATTCTCCCATCAGCCCAGATAATTCACCGCCCTGAAAGGCCGTAGCTAGAACAGAAGACTGCTCAGGGGTATGGATTTTTCACATCCCCTGACCGATGTAGTTAAACTGACCTAATTTTTTAGTGTAGACCAGGCCTAAAGAAGTCAACATTGATACGTTATGGGCTTTTCTATGTGACAATATCCAAGACACTTTGCAACAACTGTAACTGGTTTCCTGGCAAGCAAAGCTAAAGTCTGGATATGTGAAGATACGTGAGAAAGTGTGAAAGAAAGGAAACGGGCCAAAGCAAACATCAGCTCTTCAAAATCCCTCCAGAAAAAGCAGCAGCAAAAAATCCATATAAAGAGAAGGCTAATGCAGTAAAAAAAAGCACCAGAGGAGAGAAGATTTAAGATTAGCAGCCGTGTTAGTCTGTATCCGTAAATAAAACGAGGAGTACTTGCGGCACCTTAGAGACTAACCAGTTTATTTCAGCATAAGCTTTCGTGGGCTATAGCCCACTTCATTGGATGCTTAGAATGGAACATATAGAAGTAAGATGCATTTATGTACATGGAAAGCTAAAAAGGTTGTACATTACCATACCAATTCAAAGAGGCTGTTTAATTTGGATGGGACATTATCAGCAGGAGGAAAAAACCTTTTGTAGTGGATCTGTGTCTGGCAGGTGATAAGAACCTTTGAAGGGAACTTAACTAAGGAAATGCATTCAATTAGTGTAATGACAAAGCCATTCACAATCTCTGCTTAGCCCTTGGTTAAGAGTGTCCAATTTGAAAATTAATTCCAGTTCCTCAGCTTCTCATTGGAGTCTGTTCTGGAAGATTTTCTGTTTTAAAATTGACACCTTCAAGTCTTTAATAGAAGGGCCAGGGAGATTGAAGTGTTCTCCTATTGGTTTTTGGATGTTATGATTCCTGATGTCAGATTTGTGTCCATTTATTCTTTTGTGTAGAGGCTGTCCAGTTTGGCCAATGTACATAGCAGAGGGGCATTGCTGGCACATGATGGCATATATCACATTGGTAGATGTGCAGGTTAATGAGCCTTTCATGGTGTGGCTGATGTGATTAGGTCCTATGATGGTGTCATTTGAATAGATATGTGGACAGAGCTGGCATTGGGCTTTGTTACAAGGTACCTGATACCTATCCTTTTGCCATAGCGTAACTATCCTGAATGGAATAACTGTCTCAATAATAGTGCTGCTGCATAGATACTTTCACAACAGAAGTTAACAGATTCGCTGACAATGCATATGACATCATACATAGGTCAAATGTTTGAACTCAGTAGGTTACATTTTCACTTCTTACATGGTAAGAGTTTACATCAATGTTCTGAGTCAGATGTGCACAACTGCACAAGTCCAACTTATCACAAGCAGGAGTAAAGTACTAGACAAGCATGCTCTGAAACAGATGCCGTCTTGACTAGAAAAAGAAGATAAATTTAGGCAAGCTACACTAATCACATTGGTTCAATAAATAAATATTTTCTGTATCTAACCAGTAATATATTAGTGAGCAGTCTCTACAAACTAAGAGCCAATATCAGGCATGTGATAATCATAAAACATACAAGAAAAATGGATCTAGAATTTTCTTTTAATCATCATCTTGAAAGTTTGCAAAGGGAACTAGTAAAAAAACTGCTCAATAGTGGTAGGGGGTTAATATTTCACCATTAACTAGAGAAGAGACTGCTCTTTTAGTAACAGCAATAACTTTACAATGCAATTAAAACAACTTTCACTTTTCTCGCTCTGTCGTTTCAAGTTGTCCAACTACTCACTCCACCTTCCACCTGGACATGCATTTCTCTTGCTCTCCAAACAAACCAGAACCTGAAGCAGCAAGGTTTGGAAAGCAGTGTGTCAGCTGAAATCAACATTTACTGACAGCTGCTGATGGAAATCCTGCCAACCTTCTCTCCTGTATCACCCCTATGCACCACATTCCCAGTTATCATTAACCTTTAGCCCCTGTTCATGCTGTTTGACAGTGCATAGGTCCAAGCCAATTTGAATAATGTTTTGAGTAAGCCACTGACACAGAGTATTACATACTTAACTAACATCAAGATGTTACATCTGTTTCCAGGGCGGGCTCCAGGCACCAGCCCCACCCCAGCACATGATTGGCGTGGCCAACACCAGGGGGCGGCACGCCTTCGTGTCTGTTGTTGGCGGCAATTTGGCGGCAGGTCAACGAGCTGCCGTTTTGGGGTTTTTTTCACCACTTGGGGCAGCAGAAAACCTGGACCCAGCCCTGTCTGGTTCATAAATGTTTTTTCACATATGAGGCTGCATGGACTGAACCAAGTATGGTAACATGATTGCTCCTTTTGTTTTGTTTTCTTTTTACAGTCTAAGGAGACCTTAAATCCAGATATGTTAAGAAAATTAAGAGCCTTGGAAAATGAAACATTGCTATAGCAACAGAAGTAAATGATCTCTAGCTGTCTAAAACTTTAAATTTGCGCCTACTGCTCAGGAGCAAAGATTGCTTTACTTATATACTTATGTACAGGATCTAGGGTGACCAGATGTCCCGATTTTGTAGGAACAGTCCTGATTTTTGGCTCTTTTTCTTATATAGGCTCCTATTACCCCCCACCCACATCAGGACCTGTGCATTCTGTGGCACAATGTGCCAAGTCTTCTGACAGCTCCCCCCTAAATTCAGCAGCAATGTTAGTTTATTTTAGCACCACAAAATACCATTCCCTTTGCTCAAACACACACACACAACTAAGGCTCTTGGGTTAAAATACCTATCAAATTCACATCAGTCCCCACAATGTTGTCCAGGTGACCCAGCTCAAAACTTCACACCCCCTTGTGTGCCAGGGAAGAGCACGAGTGAAGAGGCGAGTTCGTAGCCAACTCCCCAGCTCCTTTGGCCTTGGCAGCTGCACTGTTCCTCCCACAGCCCCAGCTCACTAGCCTATACTTCTGGTTCCCCCATCCATCGCTCCCTGTCTGTCAACTGGATTCTAGCTCTAGCTCCCCAAACCCCATTGCATGGCTTCAAGAAACAAAGCACAGAAGAAGCACTGTAAAATGCAATTAACACCTCCTTGTGAGGAAAGACTGTAGAGAAAGTCAATTGCAGGCATACCCAGCCAGACATGGAGACAGAAATAAAATATGGGGCTCCTGGCAGCAGCTAAATACAAGGCAAAAATGCTCAGTTCGGAGGCCCTGGAATCAAACTCAATGGGGCCCTAATTGAGATCAATCTATGAGAACTATTTTTTTTCAGGCTCTGAGCAGACTCAGGCAGGCATCACTGTACCCGTTATAGTTGAGTCCTGTTTTCAAGGCTATTTTGACAATCAAAAGGACTAGAAACAATTTTTTTAATGAAATTTCAGCTTCTGAAACACATTTCTGGGTCGTGTAAATTTCATAGCAAATTCCGCATCTGCAGGAAAACAGCAATGCACAGGACCCTGCTTATGTATAATACACTCAGCAGCACTGATCAGTTTCTGACTAACGAACTTTTATTTAGAAAATAATTACCTGAATTTAACTATTTGTTGTTAAATAGTGTACACTAATTCTGGTATCCCAAAATACAATTCCTGCCAAAATATCCTTTGTGCCTCTGCATATTCAGACTCCGGAACTTTTGGCCACCTAAGGAGAACATATTTTGTATAGTTTTTGGCTTTAGAAAAAAGTTCTGCTAGCAATAAAATATGCTTTCCACTTAGAAATGGAATACTGGACCAGCGCTAGAATGTGGGGTTTAGGATCCATGCACGGTCCTGTGTTAACGCGGGGATGTGTTGTCAGGGATCCCAATTTAAATATTTATTTTGGGGTCCATCGCTGTGACCTTGCTTTACCCAAATCTGCGCTAGAGTGGCACAGACTCTAGCAGGGTCCAGAGTACTTTGCATACAAACATAGCAGCAGAAGCAGCCAGAGGCATTTTTTTTCCTTCTTCGTTGATTGTGTAGCTGGTTCTCTAGTTAGCAATTTAGAACTTTATTCTAAAGCCCAGATCTGTCTGCCTGTTAGGATACACAAATTTCTCTTTCAAAACACTGAGAGGAAGCGCAACCCCAAGAATATGGTTTCATAGATTCCAAGGGACCACTATGATCATCCAGTCTGACTTCCTGTATAACACAGGCCAGAGAACTTCCCCAAAATAATTCCTAGAGCAGATCTTTTAGAAAAACATCCCATCTTGATTTTAAAATGGTCAGGGATGGAGAATTCACCATGACTCTTTGTAAGTCGTTCCAAGGTTAACTGCCCTCACTTTAAAAATGCTCTTTTTAAGTAAATAAAACATTTGAGCCCCATCTACAACTGTACTCACATTTACTGCTTTTGGAAGTTCAAACATAATTTCCCAAGTCACCATTAATGCTGTTTTTCTTCCCTTCTCACACACACATGCAGTCTTGGTAAATGGGAAACACATACCAGTGTTATTTTGGGTAACCAAACAAATCAATCACCAAACTAATTAATTATCTGGGTTGTGCCCAACTACCCCCAATTCTGGCTCACAGCAAAGCACCAGCAATATCACCCCTTTAAATCCTTAAATTAACTCAAATGGATGCAGCAGTCCCCAGTCCTCTGATGTTAGTTTCTCCCAGTTTGCTCTTGCCCAGACCTCAATTACCGGCTCTTTTCTAGTTCTCTACCACCATTCCACCAGCCTAGAACAGATACCATATAGCTCACTAAAGACACATAACCAGAACCAAGATAATTAGATTTTAATTAGAACCTGGCTATCTACTTTGCACCTGATTACCTAGTCTAGGTTCACTAACTTCAAGGTTACAGTGGCCCACTTTCCCCCTTGAATAACATCCATGAAGTCTCACACTTTCATCCCCTTTCACTAATCTCCAGTTAACTAGCATTCTGTAATGCTGTTTATGAGTGTGGAACACAGGGAAACTCTGGATGGTATAGCTCTGGGCAATCTCTGGAATTCCTCTAAAATATGCAAATTATATCCACCAGCAGGTAGGAACAAAGTCTCAATTCTCCCACTTCACCTGTAGAGGGAACCAAAGAGCTCTCATTCCAAAAACATTGCTAGCTCAAGGACAATACACTCATCTATTAGCACTGGTTTAAAAAAAAATCCTGTTTTATTGCAGTGAAAATTTTGAAACAAAACAATTTTGTTAATAAAATTATCCAGACAATTTGGATTTTTCAACAAAAAAATTAAATGAAAATTTTCATCTCATTTCAAATTGAAATGTTTGTTTGTTGTTTTGTTTTTCAAAAACCAAACTGAAATGAAAATTTACATGAAAAACTAAATTACAGATTTTGTTTAGTTTCAGTTTGAGTATTTTTTCACTGAAATACTGAAAATATAGTTGAAATCAGACTGGTTTTACCACACATTTCAATGAAACTGCATTTTTCAATGCAAAATCATTTTAACCAGTTCTCTACTCTACTCTATCTGTGCATGCTATATATAGGGTGTGAAGCTGAGCCTTCCAGTGACCGCTCTATGAAAGCAGCAGCTCGCTCTCTCCCTCCAAAGACTGTAGAGACAGAGATACCATGACACCATAACTGGACTCCTAGCAGCTACTAGCAGAGGAGCTGTGTAGTGCAGAGGGTAAGGGAAGGTAATTGAAAACACACTGCATTCTTGAGCCCAGAGCGGGGAGCTCTGTGGATTGTCAGCACCTAACAAACAGGGCTGTTTTTTACCTGGACATGTTTTCACACCTGGCTGCCTGGGAGTGGGGAGTAGGAGAAGACTGGATTGTCTAATAATCATGGGCACTTCTGGCCTTTGAAAGTTACAGGGACACTATTCCCCGTTCTCAGGGATGATCTTTGAGTTTATAGCTTCCTTTCTTAATCTTAAAATTGCGCAGGGAGTAGGCACGAGTCTGGGGAACTTACCTCCCCTTGCAGTGACTTCTGCAGATAGGTTGGGAGCCAGTGTGGGATCGACCCTGAAATTGCTAGCACAGCCTGACTCAATGTGATTAACAAAGCAGTGCTTTTCCAGATCAGTAACCAGAGTTCCATTGCAGTCTGAGCTCCCATTAGACAGGAGTTTGAAGGGGACAATGCCAACGGGGAAGGTGATAGCCTGGGCAATGAGCAACGCCCCATATGCACAGGGAGCCTTCACTGAGTCTGTGCAGAGAACATCACTTAACTTCAAGCCTGAATGTTTTACTGCTGTGAAATGCAAACCCACCACACACATGAGTAGGAACCCGATACATGGAATGGCTCATGGTGACCATCATTATGGCTCTGGGGATCCTGTCCCTTCTCAGAGGCAATTCAGGGAAAGATGGGTCTGAAAGAGAGGAAAACCTCTAGGTCACTAATGACCAGTAGCTGTAACCAGCCAGTGGTTGGTTCTTGGCCAATAGGAATGAGTTCACGGGCTCAGTTTTTCCTAGCAGGGTTGGAACTCACACGTGAGGATACAACAGGCCTGGAAACCGAACGACTCTTTCAGCCCACCAAGTAGTTCTGCAGCTCCCAGTGAGGGGGGAGAAGCTCAGATTGCCACAGGCTGTGGCACAGAGATTTCTCAAGTCCAGCACAAAACCCGCTTTTTAACCATGAAACCTGGAAAAAGAGAAGACATTCGGGGTAAGCCAGAGGGAATGACGGCATCATCCTGGACGCAGGCTTTCCTGTGAGTAAAGGATCGGCCTTGGACTTTGGATTTCCGATTAGGCCTTGTTTACCCAGCTCCAGTTCTGAAAGGGCCGGTTCACGGTACAAACGTGGAGAGTGCTGGCAAGGCTGAGGGGAAGCACAGTTCAGCTGCAGGGAACGCAAGAGGAAGGGTGTCCTGCAGCTCCCCTGGAAGCAGCTCAGGTTGTTAAAGCAAACGGTTCTGATCGGCAGCAGGGTGGGAAGGAAAAGGGTGGGGGACTCCACCTCCCAAAGCCTGGGTCGCTATGTGCTCCGGGCTATAAAAACTGGGGCTGGGCAGAAATCCAAGCCCCCTCTCCGACCAGCCACGTTAAGAGCTGCTGACTGACCCCCCACAGTGCACATTCACTACAGCACGTCCAGGGTTGCAGGACCATTGGGCAGATGATTGTGCCACCGGGTTATACTACAACTGTCTTCCCACGGCGCCACAAGAGAAGAGGTTCCACAACAGCTTTGCTGAAGGCTCCAAAGCCCCTGTACTCTGGGGCCTAGCCCAGCAGCACAGGCTGGAGGAGGATGGATTCAGGTTCAACGTGCTCTGTGGTTGACATTTCCCTGGACCTACTGCCCCTCCTAAAAGCAGTACCTGCCATGTGTGCTCGGTTGACTCCCTCCTGTTGACTCATTTACAGAAGTCGTGTTTCAGACACTTCCCAGTAGGAAATGTGCCTAACAGAGGGGTTTGTTGCAGAGAGCTCCATTGCGTTGTGGACTATATTTGGCTTACGAGCAATGTATTTAATCCGTAGGTCAGGTCAGTTTTCTATTGCTTTTTCACCTCTGAAACATGCTAACTCTGGTGCTGTTCCTCTGAGGAGCTCCAAGCACCTCACAAACATTGGTTAACCATCACACCGCCCCGTAAGGCAGATAGGATTATCCTCATTTTACAAAGGGGAAAACTGAGGCTCAGTTACCCAAAGTCACACGACACACTAATGGCAAAGCCAGGAACAGAACTTGGGTTTCCTGATTCCTAGTCACCCCACTTTAATCACTAGACTACACTCCCTTTCTTCAGAAACATTCATTCTGTTTTCTGATGCTAATTTAAAAGAACTTTATTCTATTTCTGTAGATTAAATGCTTTCCTTAAGCAGATCTCTCTCTCACGGAGGTGCTTTTCAAAGATCCACTCCAATGCCCTTGAATGTTTCCATCATGTAGCCTATATTGTCCTCTTTTCAGCTGTGAAATAGCACTAATCTCACACAGGCAAACTCCCACATAAAGCAAGTTCAGATATTGTCATCCAGAAGTCCCTGTGTACTAAACTTAGGAAACCATATGAGGCTGCCTGTTCTTACCAGAGGGTGTGACCAAGCAACTTCCCAGCCAATCAGAACCAAATTAATTCTGCAGGCATGAAGCAACTGAACTTGTTTATCACTTTGAGGTCTGGCACCAGAGCAAAAACTTGCAAAGCTTCAGCTGCCTTCACAAGAGGAACTTGTGACACAGACAGCTGCAGCCTCCCAGCCCACAGGCTGAGACAAGCTACACTCGCTACAAAGGGTACAGAGCCTGGATTGGAAGAGAACACAGGAGAAGGGCCATGTTGGGTTTTCAGCGTGCATTCAGGTTGCTCAATGCAACAGTGAGGAAACAGATTGTTCCCAGAGCAAATATTGTTTCTGGACCACCCGAGGAGACTGTCACTGCAGCTGTGAGTAGCCTTTTGTTTAGGGGAATAGTGATCATCTATTATTGTAAATGTAGCAGCTTATTGTTTTCCCGGCATTCAAAACTGATTAAAAATATAGCTGATATCATTGGGATCTCCTAAAAGGACAAGTATCTCCTGTGTGTGACAGCAAAAAGGGACTCAGATGGAAAAGAAAATATAAATAATGCAGGGAGAAAGTTAAATACTGACACATTTTTGTAAGAAAAGGAGAAACTTAAGTAAGTTTTCCTTGCGGTGGGGATAGGATAAGCTGCGACTTGTGTTTTTCCATTTGTTGAATTTCATTTAGACGTGAAAGTAAAAGTATAAAAAAAAGGGGAAATGGAATAAAACCAACCCTTTTCTTACACATTGCCAATCAGATCACAATAGATCAAATTCTGCTCTCAGTGTCCACACTGAAGTCAATGGGGCTTCATGGCTTTAACTGAGGTTGACTCACTTTGATTCCCTGGGGTTATATTTCTTTATACTCTACTTTCTTCTCTCATCAGTCAAATGACAGAGAAGGGGGTTCTTTTCATCTTGTGCTTGCACCAGTGGGCAGGGCAGAGCCGTCCAGCTTTAGGTGTGAATGCCGAGCTGGCCTGTGTCTATAACAGGCCATACCTCAATCCCACTTCTAATCGCAGGGAAAGTGGGAGCCAGACCTGCACTGTATGGTTTGAACCTATCTCTGCTCCACACAGTGCCATCACAGAAGCTAGTGCTGCTCCTGATTTTCTAGGAAATGGTCTTTCCCTCAGAGGCAATTCCCTGCTTTGTGAACTGCTTTGCATAGTTGGTAAGGTGAAGACCCCAAAGCAAGACCTCTGGTCCTGCAGAGATCTCCATGTGCGATATTGGAATCAATGGAACATTGTACAGATGCAGGGATCTGCCTACATGGAGCTCACTGAGAGATCAGGGACAATCTGTGTGAACAGAGACAAAAATCTCTCTCTTCTTTTTACTCAACTTGAATCTGTTTAGCATCTACCATTGCTGGTCAGATGTGTTACACGTACCAGGAAACTGTGATGATCAGTCACCTGTAGGCTCACTTTAAACAAACAGACCGTGGCAGACACTAAACTCTGTTCCTTCCATTAAAATAACCCAGCTCCCTGTTTTGTGGAGCCTGTGAGGAGTGCCATGTTCAGAGGTGAACATAGTCGCCTCTTTCTCAACGGACCAATAATAAAAAGAAACTCTTAAAAAAAAGTCACATGGAAAGACGCTGTCTCATTCTGGCTATAAAAAAACATTCCCCTTGTTGGGGGCGGGGCAAGGCGGGGGTCATACTGCAACTGCTTAATGTTTTAGCTCTAGCACTGAGCTCTAGCGACAGGCCATCTGGGTGTCTCATAAGAGGCTGTGTCGCAGTTTGCTTCATTCTACTCTTGTTTTGTTTGTATTTCTGTAGATACCATCTAACCCCTCCCTCTCTCTATCACATTGCCTCTCCTCCCCTCCGAACAAAGCCTCATTTTAGTCAAGCCTTTAAAATGGGAATTTCCCCAGTTGAAATTGCATCTGCTACCATCAATGTGTCGCTGTGCAGAATCCTGTTGTTTCCCTCGAGATTATGTGTGAGCTGGGGCACAGGCCTATACTAAAGAGAGTCCAATCCTGAGATGCTGACTTGCTATTTAGTTCCCCATTCCTTACTCAGGAGCCTCCAAGAAGCTTTGCCAGAGTAAGACCTAAATAAAAATTGAAAAAGAGGCACAAACTTTGGTGCAAAGTTTTAGTCTATTAATATTCTTTGCTCTAGGAACAGAGCACAAAGGGTTAATGTGTTACCGCTGGATGTAGAATCCAGCCAGCATAGATAACTAACTAAGTGAAACTTTGTCCAGGCCATTGCTACTGTTCTTGGCACCTCAAAGTGATTTGAAAGTCAGACTGATTGTCACTGTACCCTTCAGGAATGCATTATGTGTAGGCCGTGACCTTCTTGCTCATGGCACTGATCAGTGACCTTGGAAGGCCAAGAAAAAGCAGTTATTGCCAGGCTGCTTTGAATATGACCTATGCCTGGAACCCGGCTGAGATGTTAGACCGAGCCCTGCCTGCGTGGGTTGAATTTTATGGCCTGGGATTTCTTGAATTATGGGAACTAACCAAACCAGAACAGGGAAGCTCAGCTCTATGCCAGCAGGTGGAGCTGGGAGGAGTCCTGCTTTTCAAAGCAAGGACTTACGAGCCATGTTGTCCCAACCCAGGTCCCAGCTAATGGCAGGATCTGGGCTAGTGAGCTGGGTTACTTTGATTTCCATGCCCAAACTGAGATGCAGAAACAAACATGTTCCCATCTTCCCTGCACACTCAAACATCTGACTGAAGTCAGTAGGAGTTTGGGGTGCACACAGAATGGAGACACTGGAAACAGCTACAGAGGCTCATTACAGTTGACCCCCTAAATCCCAATATGATCTCCCATCTCTATACTGAGCCATGACACACAGAAGGCTGCAGAAGACCCTATATGACCTCTGGTTTCTCTCCCCTTGGCAGGATCAAGCCATTGGGCTGACTGTGATGTTCGCAGCCTTCCTGATCCCCTCAGGCTGGGTTCTGGTACATATAGAGGACTACAAGCAAAACCCTAGCGAGTGAGAGACAGGAGGAAGCTGCATCCAGCCCAGTTTAGGAGAATGGGAAGAGGAGACTATTGAACAAACCCCTTCATGGCAAGCTGACCTTTGAGGATTTTATAATTAAAACACCATGAAAAAACACAATGGGCTGAGCATGTTTTTGTTTGGGTAGAAGAATTGGATTGTATATGCTGGTTACGGTAGACCCTGATCTACCTACACCCAGCACAATGGGATTTTCCTCTTAAGCCAGACAGTTCATGCATCTCCACTCACCAACTTTACAGTGTAGCCTTAAGTCAAGTCCATGAGAAACAAAGTTAGGAAGCAACTTACTACACTCAAGTGCACTCAGGGGGCAGGCCCAGGCACTAAAGTGCAACAGAGCAGAGATACGGGCAAGAACATGCTACATGGTCATTCACTGCTCAGTGGGACTGGAAAGCTGATCAGTGGGGGCTGCTTCTCAGGGGTGTTGCACAGCTCAGAGGTGCTCACAGGCTTTAGCTGTTGTAGATGCTCTGCATGTCTGAAAAATCAGGCCCAATGGCCCAGATCCACAAAGCTATGTAGGATCCCAACTTGCACTGAAATCAATGGACGTTAGGAACCTAAATAGTTTTGTTGATCTAGGCCACCTGTCATTTCTCCCCCCTCTCCCACAAAATAGCTAACGGGAATTGGGGGAATTACTGCCAAGGCTGCTCCAGGAAAGCCAATTGCATGGGTAATTCAAAAAGGGGGCCGTAACACCACTTCTATCATTACAACTCAGTCACATTCAAAAGGGATTAGTTTCTTTAGAGAATATCATGTCCATGGAGTTATTTGGAAAGGCTAATACAATAAAAGCCCCTGGTTCACTAAGACAGGGGAAATTCCCAAATCCACTTCTGTGGTTCCCCCCACATCCCCATTTCACATCAAACCTAGCTCTCTCCCCACACTACTGAAAGGCTGTAATGAGGTCTCCTGGGCTCTATTGCTTCAAGAGAAAATTAGAAACCTATTCAGTATTGCAATTAAAACTAAACTGACAAGTGATACATTAACTTTGCTTTATGATGTTTGTTCCATTACTCTCTACTTCGCAGTGGCTCTTGGTCAGCATGAGCTAGGGAGGTTTCACCTTATTTATAAAAGCCCTCCACTTAGCCCAACCCTGAAATAGGACAGAAAATCTATATTTTTTATATATATATAAACATGGTTATTTGTTCCTTACCTGTGCATCATAAATCATGAGAAGTGGCAGTACATAGTGAGAGTGTCTTAGGAAGGAGGGGAACTTCTCAGATTGCACAAGGTTAGGAGGAGGAAATGGACTGAGACACTAGCAAACTTCATAGAACTATTTCAGTTCCTAAAACAAGGGAGGATTCAGACATTCTCCAAATAGTATGACGGAATGGTGTGGCTAGGGAACGTGATGATAGATGTGAAAACAAGGGGCTACTTGCTGAAATTAAATAATTTAGAACCTATAAAAAAGGAAATGCTATTTATGCAGGAATTCCCTGCCAGGCAAGGTCGTTGAACTGAACACAGAGGTCAGAATAAAAAGGATTAAGTCATTTTATGATGGAACTACAAACTCCACAGGTGAAACTGGTGTAGGTTGACTACATCTAATCGAGTCTCACACCTTCAGATCTTCTCCACCTTTGTTGCACTGACATGCACCCCATAGTGTGGTGCACTTGTCACGAGTGGGAGGAAAGACTTGAGGCACATATGCAGAGCTACAACCATGGGAAATCCTGCTCTGTTGGCTGGTGAAGAAATCAGACTTGTATGCCTTGATGAAATATAGGTGCAAGCACTGGTGAAAAGCATGTCAGCTTTCAGAATAAGCCAGTCCTAGGATACTGTCCTAAACACATGGTGCAAGAATATAAATATTGGATCTTACTGTTTAAAGCTAACTTTATAAAGCTTCCTGGAAGTTTGTCACTATAATTTATTTTTCATGTGACAGCATCTGTCCGACTGATGGGTAGAAAAGGGGCTCAGTTGCTGTCAGCAGCGGCAAGCACTGCCCAAAAGAGCACCAGCCACCTAGCAGAGATTGAAGACCTCCTTGGGTATCATCCTGACTAGTGTTTATGCTCCCATGCCACATTTCCTTTGGCGCTTGTACCATCATAGCTGAGGGTAGCAGGCAGCCACCTCCTTGATGAGGAACCTGTACCCCACACCCACTCTGTTCCTTCCACCAGCTGAAGTAGCAGCTGACTCTTGCTCTTCTCCAGCTCCTCCCAAGGTGTTTTTTTCAAATAGACTGGTCACAGGGCCCTTTACCAGCTCTCTCTCCTTGCTGTATGAAAAATCCACCACCCTCATGAGACCCCCAAGCTGGCCATACTAACTAAACATTGGTATAAGAGCCATGGACAGTGCCAGAATACACAGGCAAACTAAACCAAAGCAATGAAGCTTAAAGCTGTATTAGAAAAACTTTCATTAGCTGCAGCCTGGTTTTATCACCTTGCCTTGCAGAAAGTTGCTACTTCACGTGAGTACAGGTGAGAGTCAGAAACGTTGAGAAACGTGTCAGAAACACAGCTCCTAGCAAGACAGAACCTTGCACGGTGTCCTCAGCAGTCACCAATGTTTCAATTCATTGTTAATATGTATTGATCTGTAACGAAGGTGCCACCTGGCATGCTGTGTAAGATCTTAACGTTATTCAGTTAGATTTTACAGAGTATTTCAGTTCCCCCGTGAACAGGAAACAACCCAGGAGTTAGCACAAGAGCATGTGAACAGCACTGTAGAAGAGGGAAGGCAGAGAAGTTTATTCCAGCAATACTGCTGCACCACACTTCACAATAAAGTGTTCAGGAGAGACAAGAATAAACCCAAAAAGGATATAAAACCAAATGCACTAAATTAATGATTTTATTCCTGGCAAACCCACTCATGGGGTGAGCAGCTCCCTTTACTGCCAACTGTGGGGGTGAGGTGTCTTGGTAATGCTGTCTTTGGGCTGTTGGGAGGAGGGGTTACAGGGGAGAAAGTCACGCTGTCCCAAGACCAATCACCACATCAGCAATGCCTGATGGTGGGAATATGGCCGCTCTCTCTAGCACAGTTTAGGACAGAAGCACCCATCTATTGGGCTAATGACTCTACCATGTAGCTGCTACCACCAGCACCCTCCAGTGCAACAGTTTGACACTAAGACTGATCCAACCACCATTATGGAGCCCTTATCCCCCTTGGTGACAGTAGGACAAGAGCTCCTATGGTCAGTGCTAGTACTGTTGGCGCACAGGGAATTCCTGACTTAAGCACCAAAGGGTTACACAGTAAAGGCCACTTACTCCTCTGTACAAGCGTCAAAAAGTAGTTCTTCCCAACCTCCCCTAGCCCCCCCTTTCATATAATTCTGTACAGAGTCAGTGGTCTGAGCACCACCAGTTCCAGCAGCAGCAAGAGTTATTCGCTCAGGCAGTGCAAGGTCGTCTATGTTAGGATATCGTGGGCTTGGTGCTCCACCAGCATTTCCATGCTCCTCACGTCTGTGCACCAGAACTCCAGACGGTCCTTCATCCCCTTGATCTGGAAAGCAAATCCACAACAGCTTTAGGAGCCTGGACATAGACGGGGAAAGTAATTGCACCTCCCCAGGAACGGGCGCTCGAGTGAGACTGGGCATGCAGCACACTGAATTCAACTAATTTGGAGCGGAAGATCTCACCACATCCACTGCATTTAAAGGTGGAACATGAAAGTCAACATGGCTAATTAGAGACAAGGCCCCAGGAAAAGCATTACCAAGAGTGAAATGAATTCAACCTGGGTAGGGCCCTACCAAATTCACAGCCAGGAAAAACACCTCACAGACCATGAAATCTGGTCTTGTGTGTCCTTTTACCCTATAGTATGCCATACAGATTTCATGGGGGAGAGCACTATTTCTCAAATTGGGGGTCCTGGCCCAAAAGGGAGTTGCAGGGGGTCGCGAGGTTATCTTCGGAGGGTCACGGTACTGCTACCCTTACTTCTGCGTTGCTGCCTTCAGAGCTGGGCAGCCGGAGAGCGGCGCTTGCTAGCCGAGGGCCCAGTTCTGCAGGCGGCAGCGCAGAAGGGTGACAATACCACGCCATTCTTACTTCTGCGCTGCTGCCGGTGGTGGCTCCGCCTTCAGAGCAGGGCTCCCCACCAGCCGCCAGCAGCAGCACAAAAATAAGGGTAGCAGTACTGCAACCATCCCACTATTCCTTTTTGGTCAGGATCCCTACAATTACAACACCGTAACACTTCACATTTAAACAGCTGAAATCATGAAATTTATGATTTTTAAAATCCTATGACCATGAAACGGGCCAAAATGGACTGAATTTGGTAGGGCCCTAAACATGGGACATTAAGATCCCAAGCCTGACCTCAAGATATGGTGTGATAAGACCCCAAGACTCTAAGTACGTGGGTTTCTGAGAAAGCTTTTAGAAAAGTGAAGATTTTAAGGGAGAATCATTTTAAGTTCTGTAAAATGAAGCAGTCCATCAGCTGATACTGTGTTATTAGGACAGCAATGTGCATTTCAGTTTCACTCAAACTGAAATCAAACGTTATTTCCCTTTCCCCAACCATGTGTTTTTCATGGTTTAAAGGTTTTTATATATGGGAGAAGCTATTCAAGGAGTTCTTAACACCTTCTTATTACACGTTATGGGAAAAACTAATCATGGAAGTGAGGGATGGTACAGACATAAGGTCTTCTAGCCTGTCCTCCTCAGGCAGGACCTATGGCACTTACTAATACGTCATAGGCTCCAAATGATGAGGTACCAATCCTGGGAAACTATTTAGCTCTTAACCTTTCTTCCAAAGTCAATCCCTGTTAGATGTAAGGTCTCAGAGATAGAGGATGTGCAACATGGCACAGTTACTAACCTGAAACCTTAAGTTTTCATGTCATTACATTTAAATGTGTTACATTAACTAAAATTTTTGTCAATTTCTATACATATACACACAAGAGTGCACGTGTGTTGCGCTTATTGTTTGCATGGCCCTATTCTCAGAATCTCACAGACACTTATTCCATCCATCACATTCCCAAGGAAGGCTTGCGAGTACAACTGCAAAACTTGGTTATTGTTATCTGGTTTGAAACCAAGGTCTTGTTATTTTGTGATGGTTAAACACTACGGGAGAACTTTTCAAATAGGGTTTTCCTCTGGAGGAGGAATCTTTGCTAACTCTCTTCTCCAAACCACTGCAAGAAATGTGTAGAGCCAAGGTCTGAGGATTACAATCTTATTAACAGCTCTTATGTCAGTATTCACACCAATCACAGATCAAAAGGAAGGTGAGTTACCATTGGTTAAGTATTTCAGCTGACATTACCTGCTGTAAATCCAGCACCCGCGGTTGAACCCAGGTCATGTGCACTTTCTTATCCACTTCATCAATACTGCCCTTTACTAACCCTACTGAAAGAGCCTTCATCACCAGCAGTTCCACCTGAGGACAGGAAGAAAGGGATTAAGAACCAGTCACTTTTCCCCAAAGATTCCCAATTCTTTTAAATTGAGTCATCTTATAAACACAGTCATTGGACTACTGCTCACCACACCATAAAACGAAACTGAAGAGTGGCACAAGGCAACTATCTCCACGACAGGTCACTCTGACCAAGCTGGGCAGCATTCTATACAAACATCTGGAGCCACAGGAATTAAAACTGTGCAAGCTTGTTCTACTAAGGAATGCGAGGGCCACCTGAATCTGAGACAGGAGATGGCAGTTCATTCTTCCTCTACAGCCAGAGGATTCTTTGCAGTTAATTCGTGAACATTAATGCAGTGATTAACACATTTTACAACATATAGAAATGAATCTGTTCAGCAGATACTGTTAGGAACCTCACATGCACTTTACTTATTATCATCAGCATTACCACAACTCACCTCATTCACGGTGACTTTGGCACTTTTAGCAATCTCTTCAAAAGTGAGCTGTCTGTGATTGGCTGGTCGGGTGAAAGTCATCTAAAGGCAAGCAGAAAATCAGCCCTCTTCAGATATCTTCTCCCAAGATGTACGGACTCTCCCTAGTACTGTCCTCCAGAAGCCACAGGGTGTGCCATCACAGCAATTAAACACCCATGGCCACCCCAGGTCAGCTGACTTTAGCTCCAGGGCCTCAGGCTGCACAGATGCTCAGGTTGGGGTCTGAGCTTTAGGACCCTGCAAAGGGGGAAGGGTCCCAGAACCCAGACTCCATCCCCAGCCTAAACTTTACACAGCAATTTTTAGCCTCAAAGCCCAAGGCAGCTGACCCAGGGCAGCCGCAGGTCTTTTATTCCAGTGTAGAGGTACCTGCAGACTCAAAGCTCATCTCTACATGTGAAAATCAGAGGCTCTGATAACAAAGGGCCAACAGCAGCTAGCTCTCCCTCTATTTTTAGAAAAAGACTGCTGTATTAAAGATGATCAAATAAGTAGCAGTCAGTTTCCCCACCCATCTACCTCTCCAAACAATAGACTCCCTAGGAAATAATTGCTCAAAGTAGATTCTAATCCCCAAGATGGAAATTCTCCATGCACATCATGTTATTGGCACAACTGCAAGTGCTTAAGGACCACTAGACCAGTTGTTTTCAAACCTTTTTCCTGGGGATCCAGTTGAAGAAAATTGTTGATGCCCGTGACTCAACGGAGCTGGGGATGAGGGTTTGCAGTGTGGGAGGGGCTCGGGGCTGGGGCAGAGGGTTGGGGTGCAGGGGTGAGGGCTGTGCAGTGGGGCCAGGAATGAGGGGTTCATGGTGTAGGAGGGGGCTCTGGGCTAGGACAGGGGTGGCATGCAGGAGGGGGTCAGGACTCTGGGCTGCGGATGCAGGCTCTGGGGTGGGACTAGGGATGAGGGGTTTGGGGTGCAGGAAGGGGTTCCAGGTTGGGGGAGGCTTAAGGCTGGGGCAGGGAATTACCTCCAGCGGCTCACGGTCAGCGGCACAGCTGGGGTGCAGAGGCAGGCTTCCTGCCTGTCCTGGCACTGCAGAGTGCACTGTGCCCTGGAAATGGCCAGCAGTAGGTCTGGCTCTGCGTGACTCTCGCCCACAGGCACACACCCCCACCCCCCACTGGCTGGGAGTGCGGAGCCAGTACTCGGGGAAGGAGCAGTGCATGGGCCCTGTAGCCCCCCTGCCTAGAAGCCAGACCGGCTGCTGGCTGCTTCCAGTACGCAGTGCTGTGTCGGAACAGGTAGGGACCGGCTTGCGTTAGCTGGGCAGCACTGCCGACGGGACTTTTAACAGTCCAGTCAGCAGTGCTGAGCAGAGCAAGACAACCCAGTGCCTTGCACATCGCCACCCACGGTTTGAAAAACACTGCACTAAACTATCTCATAAGGAAGCACTCCATGTATAAAACAATTAACTAAGCTCCATCTGTCTGAAGTATAAGTCAGCCTATCAAAACTGCAGCTTTTGAGAGACAGTCAGAGATTCTTAGTGTCATAAGACACTGTATACCCACTGGGTGACCATGAAACCAGGCCCTGTACATGGAAGAAATGCCAGGACAAGCATTTCTGTGTCTTAGATGTTAAAGGATTTCCTTGCATGGGGAGGGTTTTTAACCCTTATCCATTTGAGGCGAGAATTTGGGCTGTTCTTAAGGCAGTCCTAAAGTTACATTGGGACATACTTTAAGAACCATCCCTTCCAATGTGGTCTTTGGAAACAACCTTTTTGGCTCTTGCTGTCTCTAATTAGTATCCACTGGCACTTTCTTCCAGCAGCACTTGTCTTTGAGCACCACCAATAGGCAAAATCAAGTAATGCCACCATCAGTGATTTATATATAAAGAGCTGCTATAAAATAGCAGTGGACTGAAAGCAACATACATACAGCTCTCAACTCACAAACAGAATCTACAGGAAGTTAATCATGGGACCACCTTCCAGACCCGTACAACAGACAAGTGGGGCACCCTAACTGGGTCTAAGCTAGCAGCTTACCTCCATGAGGCACAGCAGCTGGATCTTCTTCAGGAGAAGTGCTTCGTTTGCAGCCAGATCTGGCTGTGAGGTAACAAAAACATTAAGCAGCTGTCTATGAATAAAGTTATTTTTTCTTCTGCTTTTTAAGTTACATCCTGTGCACTAGAAACGAGTCACACAGAGAGTAAATACCCTCTCCTCTGTCTTGCTTCTGTGCTAAAAAAAACCCTGGATTCAAACCCAGTATTGGCTGACCACTCCACATAGTACTAACAAGGAGATAGTGCACTGTTAAATGCTATCCTCTGCATGATATGCAAAATCATGGTCCTTAACTAAGGGCTGTCTAACTGGAAAATAAAGATCTCTGGGAGCTACTGTCGTATTGACAGCTTCCTGAATAATCACTGATATATTAGTATTGATAATCATTATTTTGCAGGTGTTCCGGGAATGTGAGAGGCACTCTCTTTAGCATACCCCATAGTACCTTCATAATGATAGTTAAGTGTGTCCCAGGTAAGTTAGATTGGCACAGCAAGAGCCCCAGCAGACCCCATGGAATCTTCTGCCCATATTTTTGGTTACAGAAGACACTTCTCTTTCTTCCATCCTTTATGTTTACTTTCATGAATTTATTCTAATCAATCTAGTTGTGGTGGGAAGGTGCTGTTAGAAATGTTAAGATTGAGATTTTACATGGACTGAAGTCAGGAGAACCGAAGTTATGAGTTCTATGTTATCTTTAACTCTGTTCCTTTGTACTCCTGCAGTATTTTATTATTTTAGCAGATATCTATGCATTTATCAGGGCACTAGGAAATTGTGTTGTCTTTCCCACCTCACTCACTCACCTGCTGGCCCCAAGCTGTCTTCAGAGCCTGGAATTTCTCTACATTACCACTATTGAAGGCATAAAGTGTGTCAATCAGCCACTGTCTGTCAGTGTTTCTCAAGGACTCCAGTACAGGGTGCATGAGCTGAGATAAATAAGACAGGACATCGTTATTGACAGACTATAACCAATTTCCACCATGCAACAGCTGAGACAACCCAGAGTCTACTTACCAGCTCCCCAAAGTTATAAACTCCTTCTCCTAGGAGTCCTGCCAGCCCCAAGGTAAACGCTCTCTCCTGCTGCTCTGACACTGCAAGGAAGAATAGTGTGTGTAAAGCGACAGCTTCTGCCCTATTGCTCCTCCTTCTTTCAGTATATGTATAT
This sequence comes from Dermatemys mawii, assembly GCA_007922305.1. Lineage (NCBI taxonomy): Eukaryota > Metazoa > Chordata > Testudines > Dermatemydidae > Dermatemys > Dermatemys mawii. The sequence continues at coordinate 936,971 of ML677431.1, forward strand.
GATCTCTTTCTGATTTCTTATCATCACCACCCCACATTAACTCAAGACGGCAAACCTGATCAAATCTAATCTTAATCCATGTAAAAAGCAGTTCCATGCCAACATTGGCAATTGGAGGCTGCAAGAACCAGTGTGCGACAGAAATCCACTCTGGTGCATCCTGAGGGTCTGAACTACTTGAGGTCACTGACCACCTCACTGATCTGCTTGCAGCAGAGGCGAGGTTGGAAATTCAGAGGAACACCATCACTCACCATACCAGCTACGCAAAGTAGATCAGAAAAGATGGGAAATGGTCATTTACTCCCTATGTTACTGACAGTCTCCCCACCCCCATACATCCTGGGTACAGTAGTCCTGAGATGAGCAAACAGAATTCATTTCTCTGGTTGGATTCCACTAGGATAATAGTGGAGTTATATAATACAGCAATGCTGAGGAAACCTGGACTTCCTACATGTCTACAGCTGGACTACACTGGTGGAATAGGCCAGGACTAAATGAATATGGAAAGTGCAGTTCCCTATCTCCGGCTCAAGGCGGCAGACTTACCTGGCAGATCCTTGACATCAATACAGCCCAGGAACCGCAATGCATCCTTATAGTAAGAGGCATGATTCCCAATTGTCTGGTAGTATTTGCTGGAAAGGTCGTAGAAACGGCTGTGAACGGATGTCACCCCAGGGAGATTGTTCAGCATCTCCTCAACATCTTCTATGGTCTCCTACAGAAAGGAGAAAGTCCAGTTCTTGACACAGACGTTTTATACACACCTGTACCTTCCACCTTCGCCACTCACTATTTTAGTTAGCCTTGACATTAACAGCTTATCACAAATTATATTCACATGTTAGGTACAGAAATCACATTCAGATTGAATCAGACCAGAGTGCAGCTGAGAACAGTAGTAACAGCATTTGAAACAAAGCAAGACAACTCCCTTTCTCCCAAAAAGTCACTTTCATATTTACAAACACTGGTCAGTGAATGCACTTCCTGACCCTTGAAACTTCATTTTTCCATTAATACGAGAACCTGAACAACTGAGGGATCCCCATTCAGCTCACGTTGGTGAAAATAATGTATCATAACTTTGCCTAATAATCATAGAAATGGAGGGCTGGAAGGTTCCTCGAGAAGTCATCAAGATCAGCCCTTCCACGCTGAGACAGGGTCAAATAAACTTAGACCCTCCCTGACAGCTTTGTACAACCTGTTCTTAAATACCTCCAATGATGGGGATTCCACAACTTCCCTTGGAAAAGCCATCTGTCAAAGTGGGTTCTCGTCTTACCCAAACACTCCAACCTCATTATAATAAGGTCAGTAGGCCAAAAAAAAAAGTTCAACCAGGAAGCTAAATAGAGATGTACAATACTTCCTGGCTATTTGCCAAACCACATAGGTGATGCTAAATTCATAGAACCACCCTGAAATGCCACTCAGAGACACAGAAGGGTTAACTCAAGGGTTTTTCTAGACCTTCTCAGAAGCAGCTGCTGATTCACAACCACCAGCTGAGAATCTGGCTCCATATGGGTCATTAGTGGTGATAGTCATGCACTGGAAGTATAAGCCACTAGCATCTCAGCTAAAGGAATAACACTGGAAGTAACAGCCAGTTTTATCACAACTAAGCAAACACTTTCCAGTCTTCCACAAAGAGATGGACTTCCAGAAGACCCGCCCATGCTGCCTATGAGAGGTTACAGATTAACTTAAATTCACAAAATTCAACAACCGAACCAGAAAGAGAAGGGCTGCCTCTAAAGGCTAAAGAAGTGCTGAAATACATGGGCATCCAGATGAACCGAGTGCTCGCAAACAGACAAAATGCCAACATAATCTCACCTTTGTGACCTGTAGGTCGCCAATGTTTAACTTCAGGGCCCCGATGGCTGTTTTACATAAAATCACAGCCTCATCACTGCTTTTTACCTGTAACCACAACACCATTACACATCAGAAAAACAGAACTGTTCAATCCATGCAGGCAACTACTGACAGTTAAAGCATAACAAGTGCTAATTTAGTTAGGCTGTGTTTCTTGCTGTGTTCCCAAATCCATGTTGACTTGTTCACGAAGAATTGTATGAATTGAAGACTACGCCTTCTCCAATATATATACATATGTAAACTTATCTACCCGCACAGAACTACATATACATGTAAAATGCAGCAGCTATTTTATTTAACTGTGCCAACAGGAAAAAAAAACTTGGATTTCACAAATACCTTTTCCCGAGTCTTTTCCAGGAAAGTAAGGGCCACATTGGGATCTATCATGGAGCAAGAAGAAAACCATATTAAGGATCCAAACTGCAGAATATTTGAACCTACCACAAGAAAGTACCTTTACTGGCTCCACATAACTCAGAGCCAGATTCTCAGCTGGTAAAAGCCATCATACTTCCACTGAAGTAAATGAACTATGCTGATTCAGACCAGCTGAGGATCTGGCTCCATCTGCATCAGCCATCTCTCCAGCAAGGTCCCTTCTGCAGCAGTAATTTCACCATTAGTTGTAAAATTCTATGAGTTTATGATTTTTACTTTCAATATTGTGCAAACCAGTTGTCTCATTTTCAGACTGAGATCTTGGCTGTTGCCATCAGCCAGTTAAATCCTAGCCTAATAGCCCTAAAAAGTCACCATTAATACTAGAAAAGTTACTTACCTGTCATCTGTCTAACTACATGAAGAATGATCTCTACCAAGGACAAAGGGTTCACCCTGAAATGAACAACATGGCATTAGAACAGTTAAAATTAAGACTGCACAAGCTACAAACGTAGGTACAAGTAGTCAATCTCACCTGTGTTCAAACTCACTGATGAAGTTCTCATAAAGCTGCAGGCAGTAAACAAAGATTGTGACAGCCAGTTAGTGACAGAATATTTCATTCTAGTAAAACAGGCAACTTGCCCATCATTGCATATAAACTCCTCCCTGAAAGTAATTTTATACCCATAGATGGAGAAATCTAAAAACGTGTGACACTAGACTACAGAAGCCAAAAAGTGCTCATCTTATGGAGAGCAGTCTCCTGGATCTCCTCTTAACTGTGGAGAGTGATTCACCAGTTAACAGATTCATAAGACAAGACTAGTCTCTACCAAGGGCGTGGGAGTTACCTACGTCTGTTTACCCCTTTGTTGTGAGGGGCCGCTATTCCACTAAGTATCCATATAGTCAATAGGAGCCTAGCTATTTCAGGCTTCTCTACACACCCCATTCTAAACATGCAGAGCATGTCAAAAAGCTCCAACATCCTAAACACTTTTGTCTATGTATTTTGGTGAATCACAAGTTCATATAAAAATGGAAAAGAGGGAAATGAGCAGAAATGAATCACAGGAGTGCCTAGACTCATGTAAGTTCAGCTGTGTGTGTGTTGCAGTCTTAAAGATGACAACATGCCTAAGTTGGAAGAGAGGAATGACATCTGCACTGTTGCCTGAGTTTGTGAACTCTCAGGAAAAACACTCTGTGCACGCACGCACACACACACACAGTTAATCCCTTTGTTGCCAAGATGGAAGAAAAGCCTTTTTTTAAAAACACAGGTGAACCAAAGACAGACCTGTGAAGTATTGAAACTCTTCTCATTCCATTCCTTACATTACAGCGCCATCATTTTATCTAACCCATTTCAAGCTTTAGAATGTTTATAAAACATGGCCAAATTATGCCCAAAGCCTGCGTACAAGATCCAATCCATAAACTTCTAATACTAATAAATTGTATCTATTTGTTGACATTTTAAATAAATATTCAGACCCTTCCAAATAGATGGGGTGCAATTAGGAAATTGCAAAGCATATTTTTCGATCCCACAATATTTTGGCAGGCCTTTGCACAACTATTTTATATCAGCCCAAGAATGCTCACTGTCATCTTACACTGTCACTTGCTTAAGAATCAGCCTATTCACCTTGATGAGTCCATCTCCTTTAGCAAAGCAGGGGTCCTGCACAAAGTCCAACACCTGCAGAGTCAGCTGGTGCCAGAGTCTGAAAATACAAAAACAAAAAGGCCCCTGTCATCAGCACAACAAGCAGAACTATCAGACAGAAGGCTACTGAAATACAGAGGCAAACATTATGGATTAACTGAAATTAGTTTTATAATGATCAATATAAAGGATCATTTACAATTCAATTCAGCACTAGTTCTGAAAAAGTTAAAGACCTCAACTGGCCAGGACCAGTAGCCTGGTGCTTATAACTATTCTAGACCAGATGTCAATTAAATAAATATATTGTTCAACCCGTTTCTCATGTATAGTTCAGAGAAATAGTAAAAACTTAGTGCAGCTTTCTGCAAAAGACCTCAAAGCACATAAGTAGTATGAATCAACCCTCAAAACATCCTCCAAGGAAAATTACTTTCTTCATCTTACACAAGAAACAGGTAGTAAGAAGTCACAGGGAAACACCACTCTCTCTCAAAACCCTGTGAATTATTTTTTAAAAGTTGAAGTATGGTTTCATGTTCTACATGCATTCCTTAATTCCTGACAATTTTTGTTATATTTCAAAATTGGTTTCTCTCTGTTGTTGCTGTGAGCAAGGCCAACAAACAGGTGAAAATCACTAACAGAGAATCAATGAAACTGACTGCATAAAATGCAGTCAAACAAAAAAAAGCTGAAAAAGCATCTCAAATTTCCTATAATTATCATAGGTGTTTTCTGTAACTACTTTAGGTAAAAAGATATCAGATAAGTGTGGTTTTTAAGTTAAAGGTATCTCTTCAAAAGGACATTAACTGAAAAAGTACTGGATGGCATTACTAGGAGAGGGATTGTATTTCTTGAGCACCACCATTTCCTGTAACCCAGTGATTCTCAAACATCATTGCACCGTGACCCCCTTCTGAGAAGATAAACTACTACATGACCCCAGGACAGGGGACTGGAGCCCAAGCCCACTCATAGCCCTGCCAACCTGGGCTGTGGGGGCCAGAGCTGAAGATCAGAGGCTTATACCTTGGACAGGGGGCATGTAACCTTATTCCACCTGCCCAGGGTATAAGCCTTTGATCTTCAGCTTTGGCCCTGGGCCCCAGCAAGCCTAACACCAGCCGTGGCGACCCCATCAGGGTCCCAATCCAGTTTGAGAACCCCTGCAGCGTAATCCACGTACTTTGGAGATGTCAGAGCACAGGTGCGCTGCTGCGCTGCGCTGAACCCCGCAGGCAGGTGCACAGCGGGGTGGAAGGATTTGCACGGAGGTGCAGGATTTGCTCCCTTGGAGGGGGGGGGTCTCCTGGCGGAAGCGGTCAGAATCCCCCCCTCACCCCGCAAACACTAGCTCATGGGAAGCCTCCCAACCCCGGGAGGGAGCTGATCTCTGGTCCCAGCGGCCGCCAGGCCCCAGGTCGCCCGGGGCAGGGGGGGGGGGCGGAACCCATCCCAGGCGACCACCCCGCACCAGGGAGCAGCCCCCGCAGCCCCCTCCCCCCAGTGCCGGGGCTCCCCCGGCCCGCTCACTTCTTGGTGTAGAGCTCCTCCAGGCGGTGCCACACGGCGGCCTGGCCCGGCCCCGAGCTCTGGCTCTGCTGCAGGAAGCCCGGCACGTCCTTCATGATGGCGGCGGGCGGGGACGAGGGGTGAGTCCGAGGCCGGGTGGGGGGGGGGGGGAACGAGACGAGAGGACCCCAAGGAGCAGGAGGCCAGGCCGCCCCGCTGCTACCGCCGGAAATGCACACTCACTTCCGGTAACGAACCCCCTGTCGTGGGCGCGCGCGGCATGACGGGTACCGTATGGCCTCGCGTAGTGCAGCCCCGAAACCCCGCCCTCGAGGGGGGAGGAGCCGCTGCGCGGCCTGGGGCCGATGGGCTAGTGCGGGCGCTGGTAGCCATGGCAACAGGCGCGGCCTAGGCCCAGGCCTTGCAGCACGGAACCGTGGTGGGAGCTACCTGGAGCGGCTCCGACCCCCACAGTCCCAGGGGACGTGCCACGGGAGCCAGGGGACATGGGCAGCCCAAGCCAACGGGGTGGATGTGTCCCATCCTCCCTGCACCATCATCATAGTCCGCACACAGCTCCACGTGCCGCCATGACAGGGCCAAAGGGCCTTGCATTGCCTCTAGCACCCTTGGCCAGCACTCGTGGCCTGTCCGTCCAGCGGGGTGCACCAAAGCGCCATGGCATGGGGATGCTGTGTCCCAGCGCCAGGACGTTTCGGAGATCTCCAGACCAGCCAGGACCATCTCACGGACGTGGTTTTGGGGCTCTCGGGACTGTATCAGTTTGGAGTGGGGTGACCACATGTCCCGATTTTATAGGGACAGTCCTGATTTTTCAGTCATTTTCTTATATTACCCCCCACACCCTGTCCCGATTTTTCACATTTGCTGTCTGGTCACCCTAGTTTGGAGTCCCCATTGAGTCTGTTTTGGGTAGCAATGTTCCTCAAACCTCCCTGAACGACAGTGCACCTCCCATTGCATACAGTGTGGGGGAAGGGGGACACAAAGGGTCCCAGACCCCCCTAAAAAAAATAATAAAGCTGACACTCATGATAAAATAAAGCTGACACTAGACACTCATGTGGTCTTACCAGAGCTGCTGCTTCCAGATAATGATAGAGCCCCACTGTTTTCAGACCACTTTAAGGTCTTCACTGCAGTACTCTATTCCTCTGTTCCTGCCTAATGGCCACCCTGCTCTGAAGTCCAACCATTACCATGAAGATAGTTGATAGTGTTTTTACTTGAAATTCCACATTTCCCAACGTTTGGGGAGGTCATCGCACAGAGATAGTTAGCTGATTTGGCCTCTGTTCCTTCCTTTGCTAAAGAGCAGGAAATCCTAGTGCATTTATTAAGAACTCAGTGGAGCGAGGGGAGAGTACACTAACGGCAGCAGTGGAGAAGTACAGAGATGCTTGAAAGGGCAGCAAATACTGTTGTAAGACAGAATTAGAAGAAGAGCTAAATACATTTTTAAAATGACATAAAATCAGAAAAATGAGATTCAGCAATTTCTCATAGGGAGGAATAATCAAATACACAGGTTTACAGTGGGAAAATAATGGCTCAGCAGTAGAATTGCAGGTGGGGATCTCAGTAATTTCAGTAGATGATAAAATAGGAATCAATGCAAGGGGAGCTACTGAGGCTGTGATAAATGGATCAATAGGCTGCCTAATTTCAGGCCTAAATTAGGAATGGTAAAACTGATATATGAATGATAGGAACAGTGCCCAGTGCTACAGTGTGAGGGCACTGAATTGCTGGAGCTGTCACCTTTTAGATTAGATAACATCCAAGTTCAGTGCACACATGGTCATGAAAGATCCATGGCACATTTTGAAAGATTTAGTGTTTACAATGTTCTGGCCACTTTCCCATCCAGGATATCGCCTCTTGCAGGACTTACATTCGGTATTGCCAACTGCGCATGTTTGAAAATCATAAGCTGGGCCCCCAAAATCATGAAATTGAAAACAAACCATTATGGTTTCTTTTTAGTTGCCTTCTGCTTTTTGGGCCTTTAAGGTGCTCTCAGGTCAGATTTTCAAGCCTTTCTCCACTACCATGAGGGCTAGAAATGTATTTTTAAAACATATTGAATTTTCACTTCATCACTTGTCTCCAGCAGCTCGGACTGCTCAAATATCCTGAGACTCGCAATAAAATCATAGTGATTCCTTGACCTAAAAACACTGTTGTATAGTGTAGCTAGAGACAAAGGCTGCTGTGCTCTACTTCATTTCAGTGGTTAGGTGTATGAGCCCTCTCTACACTGTTTGTATAAGTGACAGAATATAAAAATACAAGCTATGGTTATATTCTAGTCACTAAATTAAATTCTAGTCACTAGAATCTAGAGCCAGCTGCTTTGGGCTCTTCTATTATGGACATTGTGGTAAAGCCTTTCAGCTGTTCTTCCTGGCACAGGCTCACCTTAAGCAAACAGGCTGGTGCTTTGCCCTGTGCCCTCGATCCCCCTTCTCCAGCCTCCAGATCACTAGTGCAGCAAGTCCCGGGAGGAAACAGGAGACAGTGACGGCCCGGGGCCCTGCTCCCTGCAGCTAGAAGATCACTTAGTCGCCGGGGTCTGTAAAGGGAAAAGCAGGGAAGCAGCCGCAGCAACCTCACTCGTTCTCATCCACATCCACTTTCTGGTGCTCCAGGGCACGTGAAGGGGAATGAGCCTGGGATCACGGTTCAGAGTCGCAGCTGTTAGAAATGTGTTTCCTGCGGCGAGGCTTCGGGGATTCACAGGTAAGCAGCATATTCAGGGGGGTTGAAAATGATCCGAGGGAGAGGGGCAGGCGAATTTGGGAAGACTTCAGATGAGAGGGAGGGGAACCGCAGGGTAAGGTGGCTGGCAAAGTTGAGAGGTGATCAGGAGAGTTGGGGAGCAGAGTTCAGAGGGGATTGAGAAGAGCAAAGGGTAGTAAAGGAGCTTGTAGCATGTGGGGAGGGGAGCTTTGACAGTTTGATCACTGCCAATAACATACTGTGTATGGCAGAGTGTATGCTAAATGTGTAGCCATAAATGTGTAGCTGGTCTCAGGCTTTTCAGGGGTTTCTCAATGATTGAGCCAGGCGCTGAGTTTGCATGGCATGCCAAGCTACCAGCTTTGCTTGTTCCAAGTGTGGTGTTAGGAAGCTTTGTGGATTTGGAGGCAACCTCTTTTAGATGAGATGTAAGAGTGATAGGGAGACAAGGCGCGGGAGGTAAGTAATATCTTTTGCTGGACCAACTTCTGTTGGTGAAAGAGACAAGCTTTTGAGCCACACATTGAGCTCGTCTTCAGGTCTCTCTCACCAACAGAAGCTGGTATCACCTCAGCCACTATGTCTCTCAAATATCCTGAAACTAACATAGCTACAGCTACACTGCATGTAAGAGGGATGTCACTCGTAATGCCATAATTTATGGTAAATGCACAATGCTGACTATCCAGAGTTATGGAAAGAACAGATTCCTTTAAATCGGTCACCCCAGCCCTGCCTTTCTAAAGGAACCGTTGTCAGCTAGTCCAGGTTGTTATCTTTTGTTTCAGCCTGGAGGAATCTCTGGATGTGCAGTCAGAGAAATCATCCCAGGAGGCTCGTTGGCTCCACAGGGGGAAGAAATCTTCCCTTAGCTTCCTTGGGCTCTGGCTTCATCCCAAGTGGAACTTCCCTGCAGTGGGAGCCTGTGGAATGCCATGGAGAGATGGCAATTGCCTGTGGAGCGAGGTACGGCTGTTTTCTCATTTCGTGCTGTTCCCTGTCACTCCTGAGCACAATCCTGATAATTCTCCACAAACCAGGGCTTTGTTCTCTTATGGACTCATCAGACTCTCTCACTGTCTCAGAAATATCCACCCCCAGGAAGGGGGAGATGGGGCTGTTATAATTAAATTCACCAGGTACTGTAAAGAACGCTGCCATCTCCAGCTTGGCGCTGAGAAGAGTGTTTACCATCTAAATACACAGGATCCCTGGCTCTGTGAGCCATACTGGTGCAGTATCTGCTGTCCTGGGAACTCTTTGCGAGTGGATCAAACAGCAGAGAGGCTTTGAAGAGAAATATTGGCCTCTGCTAGAGATGTGACATCCAATCTTGAGATGCAAAGCCCATGCTCTTCATAGAATATCAGGGTTAGATGGGACCTCAGGAGGTCATCTAGTCCCACCCCCTACTCAAAGCAGGACCCACACCAAGTAAATCATCCCAGCCAGGGCTTTGTCAAGTCTGATCTTAAAAACATCTAAGGAAGGAGATTCCACCACCTCTCTAGGTAACCCAGTCCAGTGCTTCACTACCCTCCTAGTGAAAAAGTTTTTCCTAATATCCAACCTAAGCCTTCCCCACTGCAACTTGAGACCATTACTCCTTGTTCTGTCATCTGGTACCACTGAGAACAGTCTAGATCCATCCTCTTTAGAACCCCCTTTCAGGTAGTTGAGAGCAGCTATCAAATCCCCCCTCAGTCTTCTCTTCTGTAGACTAAACAATCCCAGTTCTGTCAGCCTCTCCTCCTAAGTCATGTGCTCCAGGCCCCTAATCATTTTTGTTGCCTTTCTCTGGACTCTTTCCAATTTTTCCACATCCTTCTTGTAGCGTGGGCTCCAGAACTGAACACAGTACTCCAGATGAGGCCTTACCAATGTTGAATACAGGGGAACAATCATGTCCCTCGATCTGCTGGCAATGCCCCTACTTATACAGCCCAAAATGCCGTTAGCCTTCTTGGCAACAAGGGCACACTGTGGACTCATATCCAGTCTTGCGAAGACAACGTCCAAACCATGGAGGCCACCTTCAGTGAGTCTGTGACCTAATAATCACCACCACTAGGAGTCACCAAGAAACTCTGGGCTCTGCTCTCATGTCTGGATTTTGCCCTGATCAGAGTCAGTGCCCTGTGTGACCGGTTGGGTCACAGAAACCCTCTTGGGACTGCTACCTGATGTGCTAAGACTATTCCTGAGCCCGTTTTCCCTGCCCGCTTGGGACTTCAGTACCTGTCTTGTTGAGCCAGACACACTAGCCTACTGCAAACACAGACCCGGGTCTGAACCATGTCCCCCAAAAGCTGCAGACTTAACCGAAAACAGCTTAAGAAGTGCTCCTGTCTCTAGCACCCAGACACCCAGCTCCCAATGGGGTCCAAACCCCAAATAAATCCATTTTACTCTGTATAAAGCTTATACAGGGTAAACTCATAAATTGTTCTCCCTCTATAACACTGATAGAGAGATATGCACAGCTGTTTCCTTCCCCAGGTATTAGTCACTAACTCTGGGTTCAATAATAAGCAAAAGTATAAGTAGGATTTAAGTGGTTTCAAGTAAGAACAGACAGAACAAAGTAAGTTATCAAGCAAAATAAAGCAAAACACACAAGGCTAAGCCTAATACATTTAAGAAACTGGTTACAGATGAAATCTCACCCTCGGAGATGTTGCGATAAGCTTTTTTCACAGACTGAACTCCTTCCTAGTCTGAGCCCAGTCCTTTCCCTGGTACAGTCCTTGTTCCAGCTCAGGTGGTAGCGAGGGGATTTTTTTATGATTGCAGTCCCCTTTGTTCTGTTCCACCCCATTTATATCTTTGGCACAAGGCAGAAATCTTTTGTCTCTCTGGGTCCACACCCCTCCTTCTAAATGGAAAAGCACCAGGTTTAAGATGGATTCCAATATCAGGTGACATGGTCACATGGCCTGAGAGACCCCAAGCCTTCATTCTTCCAGGCCTAACTCACAGGAAGGCCTGCCAGTAAACAGAGCCATCTATAGTCAATTGTCTTGGTTAATGGGAGCTATCAAGATTCCAAACCACCATTAATGGCCCACACTTTGCATAATTACAATAAGACCTCAGCGTTCTATTTCATATTTCTAGTTTCAGATACAAGAATGATACATACATACAAATAGGATGACCACACTCAGTAGATTAGAAGCTTACCGTACAAGAGACCTTCTGCATGAAGCATATTCCAGTTACATTATATTCACACTCATTAGCACATTTTCATAAAATCATATGGAGTACGTCACACCCTGCATGAGCAAACATTGCTTAGGTTGTTTGGGGCAATAGTCTTCTCATGTGATGGATTGTAGATTCTCATTTCCTCTTCCACACTTAAGGCTGAGCAGTGATTCAGTTAGGTGTCTGCCATCCGCACATGGACTCTACTAAGGGGGGAATCCTGGATGGGATTCAGGGAGGGCTGAAGTTTCTTCAGTCCTTACATTGGGCACTTCAGTACCTGTCTTGTTGAGCCAGACACACTAGCCTGCTCAGGGCAGCATGGAAACACAATCCTAAGTGCTTTCTGGTTGCCAACCAGGATGCAAAAGGGGCTCCCGTGTGCATTAGCCAAGGGGAATTGGATACTAATTTGGAGATTCAAAGCTCCCTTAACCCCAGTGCCTTGTCCATAATCCACCCAAATACACACATGGTGGTGCTGCGATGTTTAATGTCCTATTTAGATTGAAAACATCTCTGGGGTAGAGAGTGACTTTTTGTTCTGTGTTTGTACAGCATCTAGCACAATGTGGTCCTGGGTCCAGGACTGAGCGCTAGCACAATAAAACAATAGCTAATAAATGTCTGTTAAGTGCTTTGATCTCCTCGTATGAAAGGGGCTGTAAGTGCAAAGGAATATATTGTGCTTCTGGGGGCTCCATACTAACTGCTACTATGTTTCCTCCCCTCAATTACCGAGCAATAGCACATGAACCTGCAATTGAAGGATCAGCTCCTGGCTTCCTAGGCAACACTTGGGATGTTTTCCTCCATCTGACCAGCTGGAGTCCATTTGTTACTTGCTGCGTTTCCTTTCTGCTCCTAGAAGGATCCAGGGGGCCAGACCGGTCTCCTTATCCACTGCTGCCATGGGCATCTTTGGGGGCGGCAGAGGAGCAGATGGCAGCAGAAACAAGAAGCTCACCCTGCAGGACGTGGCAGAATTAGTTCAGAAGAAGGAGTGTCACCACATGGTGGTGATGGCTGGAGCTGGGATCAGTACACCCAGCGGCATCCCAGATTTTAGGTAACACCTCCCTCCTCACACCAATGCTTATGGGAGCCATGCCCGAGCTGGAATTGATGATAGTCCAAACCTAGGTCACACCAGGGGTCTGCCACTCACCATTCCTCTCTCTCTGACTAGATTTGGGGGTACTGATCCAGCCATCACCACCCCACTCTCATTTCTAGTGCTAGTTTGTGGCATGCCAGCAGCGTTCCAGACCTCATTCAGAAATCAGTGCGTCTGCTGCTTCTCCTTCCTGGGCCTGCTTGGACAATGCCACAGTTACGATTAGTGCTCCCTTCAGCAGCTCAGACTCCTTATGAGCCCTTGATCCAGATCCTTAGGCCCCAGCTGAGCGGTGCTTATTGCTTGATTTCACCTCTGCACTTCCCCAGTTCTGGGGCTGTCCTACAGCCAGTCTCACCATGGCGTAAGCTAAGGTTGAAACAGGGGCCATTCTGTCAGCACAGGATCATTGGCTCACAGTGCCCTTGCTGTGGCCCTTCCCATCCTCAGCAAATCCTGAACATGCCTCAGGGGTCTGGAGTTGGGTGGTGGAGAGCCAACAATGCCAGTTTGACATCACCTGAGGGGTTCCTCTTACATGCAAGGGAAATCCTCAGCTACCCGCTTAAGGCTCCTTTGCCCTGCCTCAGATGCAGAAAGCAACCGGATAGGGCTCAAGAATCTGGTCATTCTCTCTGAGAGAGGTGTCACGTGTCACACTCTAGGAGTAGGTGTCTTTAGAAACATCTGGGCTGGGTTTGTTTTTCTGTGGCATTCCGACTGATCATCTCCCTTTGTCCCCTCTGCAGGTCTCCTGGGAGTGGCCTGTACAGCAACCTTCAGCAGTACAACATTCCCTATCCAGAAGCCATCTTTGAAATTGCCTACTTCTTCCACAATCCTAAGCCCTTTTTCACTTTGGCCAAGGAGTTGTACCCAGGCAATTACAGGCCCAACTACGCCCATTACTTCTTGCGACTCCTGCATGACAAGGGGCTCCTTCTGCGGCTGTACACCCAGAACATCGACGGGCTGGAAAGAGGTGAGTGTCCCCTTCCTGGCTGTCCCTGATGCAGGGAAAGACAAGATGGGGTGGAATACGAGAGTGGGGCTGTTGAAACAGCAGATGAATTTGGGGCCAGTAGGTTCAGTTTCCTGGTCCTGACTTGATCTTCTTTCCATCTTGTGCTCAAGTTGCTGGGATCCCTGTTGATAAGTTGGTGGAAGCTCATGGCACCTTCGCCACTGCCACATGTACCGCCTGTCGGAGATCCTACCCGGGTGAGGATTTCAGGGTGAGTGGCAATTGCAGGGGCATCAACACAGAGACAACAGAAGCAAATTCAAAGGGGGCCTCCAGGCCAGGTAGCTTGTCCTTATAGCCAAGAGACAAGGTTCCTGTTCCAGGGCAAATTTTGTTGTGTGGCGATGTGATATGATGGCAGGGGTGAAAGTGGGCCAGGACAGCGTACCAGTAAGAACCCGCACTGGTCCATATGCAGCCCACATGCCGCGACAGCTCTTTAATGTCCCTGCCCCTTCTGCCTCCCCTGTGGGCGGCCCTCTTGGTAGGGTCAGGGCTGCCGACGGGGTGGGGGAAGGGCAGCGACGTTAAAGCATTGCCACAGCAGCGCTTTGCAGATCCTTAAAGCGCTGCCGTGGCAACGCTTTAACGTCCCTGCCCCCCACCCCCTCGTTGGCGGCAGTGCTTTAAGGACGGTCCTTTGCCACGGCAGCACTTTAACGTTGCCGTGGCCCCCTATCGGCGGCCCTGCTGGTAGGAGGGAGCAGCAATGTTAAAGCACTGCCGTGGCAAAGGATCCTGCAGCACTTTAAAATCCCTGCCCCTTTTGGCCTCCCCAGGCCGCCAGTGGTGGGGGAGGGAGGAGGGCAAAGGGAACAGCTGCGTGGGGCTGGCAATTTAAAGGGGTGCAGACATTTAAGTGTAACTACAGAGGTAAGTGTAACCACAGACACTTACCAGTACAGGGTGGGCCAGGGCAGGCTCTGACCCCCCCCAGCCACACCCCTTCCAGGGACCAGAGCTGGCCCCGGCCCTGTACCAGTAAGCATCTGTAGTTACTTTCACCCCTGTATGATGGCAAACCCATGTGTGCTTGTGGGATGGATGGATGGAAGATGTGATGGTGGAGTTGCCATGCTATCTGGTAAAGCATGTGGCTGCAGATGGCTTTTCTTGTTTCAGGGAGATGTGATGGCAGACAAAATCCCCCACTGCCCAGTCTGCACTGGACTCATCAAACCTGACATCGTGTTCTTTGGAGAGGAGCTCCCACACCGGTTCTTCCTGCACGCGACAGATTTCCCCATGGCAGACGTGCTCTTTATCATCGGAACCTCCCTCGAGGTCTGTGACATAGATCATGAGAGGGCTACAGGGATTCGGGACTTGGGGAAACAGGGCAAGATTGAACAGTGTGTTGGGGAAATGGAGGGAGTACGATCCAGGGATCAGGAAAATGAAGAGAGGAATTTGAGGACATAGGGTGAGAAGCGGGATGCTATGACTCTTTGTGTGGGTATATGGAAACAGAAGGCAGCTAAACAAGGTCCGTGAAGCTCAGGGTAAGGATGTTGGGATGGACCTTTGGGGTGGAAGAGATGAGTTTTGTGGATACTTGAGGAGGTAACTAATAACCAGGGTGGAAGCTGCTGGAGAGATGCCCCCTGCCAATTCAGTGATGTGCCAGCAGGGGGGCACAGTAGATAATAACTTTTGTCTGGGATATTCCTCTCAGCCAGTTTGTCCAGGTTATGAAATGCAGTGTAAACTGTTCTTAAACAGAGGGTCTGTGTAGTACTGAAGAGTCAGGCTGCAAGGTTTGGGGCCTTCTGGTGTGGTAGAGCCGTCTGAGCCCCTGAGGTTCAGTTTGAGGAGTGCTGTGAATTCATTTTGTGTAGGGTATGGACTCCCCTGCTGCCTCCACTGCTGGGATGAAACTCTCTGTTTCTTTGCTCCTTTGGCGGGGGCGGGGGTTAGGTGCAGCCCTTTGCCAGTCTGGCAGATGCAGTCCACAGCTCTGTTCCTCGAGTGCTGATCAATCGAGACCTGGTGGGACCATTTGCGTACCAGCCGCAGTACAATGATGTGGCCCAGCTGGGAGACGTGATCAGTGGGGTGGAGAAGTTTGTGGAGCTGATGGGCTGGAAGGAGGAGATGCAGGAGCTAATCCAGAGAGAAACAGAAAAGGTATGAAAGTCTCATGGAGGCCTCCTCAACCTTGTCATTCTTTGTGTCAAAAAATATTCCAGTGCTGTCAGGTAATAGGAATTGTGGTGACCAGAAAGTCACATAGAAGCCATCTTCACATCTAAAGTCTGTACCCCGAGAGAGGAAGGGAGAGCAAATTCCAAAGGATAAAAGAAGGCTCTAGGGCAATTAGCAACGAACACAGAGGGCTTATATCTGAGATAAGGAAGTAGCCAGGGTTGTGAAATACATTATCAGCCAACATCAGACTTGTTTCAACCAAGCAAAGAGAAGACCAAGGCTGTGGAGTATAGTTCCCTAATGATAGAATGGTTTAACGGTATTTAACTGAATATCTGGGTCATCCTGATGTAGAATTATGTGGATATTTTAAAAGTATAAGCTGTTTTAAGGGAAGTCTGTTCTGCTTATTTACTGATGCATGTCCAGATAGACTTTTCAGCCCCTAAAGAAGTGAAGAGAGTGATGGAGACTTGCCTAAGCCAGAGATTAGTTTACCAGAGACAACGGCTGTGCAGCTAGGAAGTGTACAAAAAAGAGAAAGGGTTAGGATTAGATGCATTTAAAAGTCACATCATTACAAGCCTGATCCAGAGCCTAGTGAAATCAATGCAAAGATTACCATTGACTTCAACAGACTTTTTTGATCAGACCCCAAGTCCAGGATCACAGGCACTCCAGGGAAAAGTTCCATAGAGACTCTGAAGGACTGGAAAGTTACCAGTATCACTCCCCGTGCCAAGGAAAATACCTTGACATGTGCCAAACTAATTTGCGCACATTATAAACACAAAAAAGTGATGTCTTTTTTTCCTCCTCTCGGTTTCCAGAGCAGAGGCTGCAGTGAAGTCTCAGAATTAAACTTCATTAATTTTACAGACTATTCACAGTGAGTCAGATCCTCAGCTGGTGTGAACTGACATCGCGCTCTTGATTTCACTGGAGATTCAGTAGAGCTAAGCTGCTTTGTGCCAGCAGAGGATCTGGCTCTGTAATTGTATTGATTCCTTCTGAAGTGTTACCATAAATAAAATGAACCGAGAATTGCCAAAATAAACAACATATTCTCTTTGCTTTTTCATGGGTTTGTTCTCTTAGTTGCTGATTTACAGAATCAGTTCATTCGCAATGGCTCTCCCAGTCATCCCTATTAGTAACAGGAGTAAAAGCATTCGTCTACTCTGGTAGTAATTAAATGCTAAGCGCCTAATCCTGCAAACCCTTACTCCTCTGAGAAGTCCCATGGACACAGGTGGTCCTTTGAGATCTTCAGAAGAGAGATTATAAAAGAGCAAGCTATTAATGATTTTATTTTACATGAACATTAATTAGGAACCGTTAGGAGGAGTAGTTTATTTTAGTCTAGTGGAACATTAACTCCGTGGATCAAACTCCGCTGGTGTAAACGGGTGCAGCTCCATTACTGTCAGTACAGTTTTGCCCATTTGCACCAGCAAAAAATTTGGCCCTGTATTTTTAAACAAAGTGCGGTGAAATGGCATGATGCAGTATGGAGATCCCAGACCGCATTTTAACATTGCTGTTTCATTTTTCACTTTCAGATTATGGGTTGTCACGTCAGGGTTTTTTTCATGGTAACCCATTTGGAGGGTAATATGAGAGCGCACAGCCCTTCATGTCATGGTTGTGCTGCTGTAACTCAGTGAAGCAAATCCAGTTAATTGTGGCACGCACGCTCTCTCTCTTCACCCTGGGCTTCTGACCTGGGTGTCACCAGCTGAGCGGATGAACGCTGGAACACGTGAATCACGTTGACGAGCCATGAACGTTCTTTCTATTTTTAGCTGGATGCAAAAGACAACTAGGACAGCTGCCTTCCTGCTGCTGAAAAATGATGTTCCCCTTGAAAAGGGGAAGATGTCACCCCCGGTGAGCTGTGGAGAGGTTATAGAAGAGAGCCAGCTTTGCAGTGGTTACTGAAGACCCCTTTGCCCTCCTGCAATACAGAAAAGACCATCACGCAAGGCTCTTAGCAAGTGAAGACCGAATGACAGGCTGGGGACTGGATATTGCAGGAGACTTTCCCAAGCTGACACCTCAGCCTGGCATGTGCCCACCAAACGCTGTGACCTCTACCTTTTCCTGTCTTCCATTCTCCCAGATGACACATTTGGAGAGACTTTGCCTCTCCTTTTCTGTCACGTAGATCCTTTAACGGCTGTGTAAACTATCATTGTAATGTTCGCTATTCGACTGGGCCAGAGTCTCATTTCCCTCCCACCAAGCATTCTGGACTCTCACCAGAAACTCTGGATCAAATTTTCACATGTGTCTTGTGAATCTGGGTGTCTGAAGTTTTGGGTGCCCCACCTGAAATACCCTGGAGCGGCCTGACTGTCAGAGGGCGAGAGCTCAGACTGTCCTGAGGATCAGGTCTATTTATAGTATTTCAAAGTCACTAGTCCACTTTTGAAAATGCTAGTTGATCTGATCTGTCTCATCCTAATGCTGCTGGGATAAGTACCCAGCTCCGTCAGACAGGTTCAGAGACATTGTCTGGCTCCCTGAACCAGCTCTTCAAAAGAGCAGGTTTCACATGCAAGCAGGGTTTTTTCTATTATTTATTTGTTGCAAATTTGTAGTGTTTATTAGATGGGTGAAATTGCTGCTAATCAGGAGGTGAAAGGTGTCCATCTGTCTAGAGATGATGTCTGGAAACCCCACTCCTGTTGAGCAAACAACCCTGTGGGCCACTTTAAGCTGCTGTTTGAATGGAACATGGTTTGATATCTGCACAGCAATAATTGTTGTTAATACTAACGTGTTAATGCCTTTGTGGATGTCTACACATGGCATTTCAACTTCTGTTTCACACATTTCCCAGGGTCAATCCTTTGATTGCATTTCCCCCAGTCTGTTTCATCTGCCCTTTGTTATATCCTTCATTTCTCTTAATTATTCACTTAGCAGCTATTCACCCTTTAAATGCTGGCTCCGTTCCTTGCACTGATTTACAGCTGACCGAATTTTCCAGTCATATGGAGCTGTAAAGGGTTTACTGACTATTCACGGAGCTTTCTAAGGTGGGAATGTTAGCTCGGACACCAGAGTTCTTTCCTCCTTTTTTCAAAAGGTGCCATGGGATATTTAATTTGCACATCTCAGATGGGATGTTTGATGTCTCATCAGAGAGCACGACTGTTAGTGAGAGGCCCCTTCCCCTCTCACGCTGGAGAGCGATCATTGCAGCCGAGCCCACATCCCAGTGTAAGATTAGAAATCACCACCTTTCTGGCCTAGAGGCAAAGGCAGCAATAATTAGCTTGTCTCTTACAATGATTTTTCTGGATGTGACCTTTAACCAATAGCTACTGTAACTCTGAGTCTTTGTACATTTGTATTCCTTTATACTGCGTTAACTTTTATGCCTTAATATGCATGTGCAATTGTGGTACGAAACCTAGCTTTGGATTATCTGTCTTCTATGCATTTAGAAACTTCAAGCCAAATCCTCAGCTGGCGTAACTCACCAGCACTCCATTGGATGTACGCTGATTTACACCAGCTGAGGATCTGGCCCTGTCATTCCTACCATTGCAGTAACAGAGGATTTTTTGTCCTTGCACTTCTTTTAAATGAGGTCTGTGATTGGGCTCACATTCAGGTGAACAGACTTGTTTATCTGAATGTGTGATTCAAATATATTTGAATGTTCTCACATGGCTGTGGGATCAGCCACTGAAATAAATGTCATTTGAATTTATAGCCTAAAGAAAAGCAGAGGTGTTTCTTTCACTTTGCAGCACACCAGACACTTAGCCTAGCTGGCGTTCTGCCCATTTGTACCCAGTTACCATTTTACTACAAAACAGCATATATTGCTTCTCAACCATATTTTGTTATACACATCAACGGTGTTTGTCCTGACTTGAGCCTCAATTCTGCAAAACCTTATGCACATGATTTACACATGTAGGCAGCCTTATACAGTCAGTGGGACTACTATGTTTAATGGTAAGCACCTGTGTGGAGCTATTGTAGGCTCAGTGCCTAAATCCATTGCAAGCTTGAGTTTTAAACATGACGTATTTCTGAGGAACTTGAACACAAGGAAATGGGCGAGGGGTGAATAAAATACACAATGTTTTTCTTTAATTTCCTGAGTGGGTGAGGTCTCTGCCAGATCTAACACTTTGAAAAAGATCAGAGGTTTGCACTGAAAGTTTACTATTATTTTTTGCAAACTTCTATCTTAGAAAAATAAATAAAATAAAATGGCTTGACCCAGAATCTCCACACTTGATTTCTCCTGTTCTTCACAGTGGGCCTGCTGTCTATTTGTGAGGTTTAGTGGGTTAATTTTTGAGTTAGTCACTTTTTTTTTCTCCTTTTAAACTCCTTGGAGTTTAAAAATATCCACCAAGTTCTTCACTAGGTGAAGAACTAAACTTGCATTTTTAAAGATGTAAATCTCTAGCCTTTTTCACTTGCAAAGACAGCCTTTAAAATGTAAACTAATTGCTAAGTACATATAGAATTGCTTTTCTCCCCTTAAAAAGTCACAGTGGGATACATTTTTAGGAACAACCCCCAATTCTCCAGTCCCCACAACTGCCTTCCACAGCTGCACTTCTGGCCACCAGGGCTCCCCGCACATCTTGATTTCCTGGACCACAACAGTTCAACAATAAGCCACAAGGCCCAACCCTTCCTGTCCATCCTCTCTGTCCATGCTTAATCTACTCTCTCATTCAATATGGGCCAGAAACCCCACTATCTATATACAAGCAGGTAACCATTTAGCCCAGACCCACTCCACAAACACTAGCTGAAAACCTCATTCTGCAATTCAGGATATGCCCTTAGATATTCTACACAGAGCAGAAAAGGGAACTAACCTGCATGGACTGTATTACTTATTTTTAATAATTACAACCATTTAAAAAGTAATTTGAATATTTATCATGCTCCTATAGCTACCATACATGTGGTGAGTTACAGGGGGCAGAGTTAAGGGTGTTAGTGGAATCTTAACTTAGAATTTCAGCTTCTTGGATGTTTCAAATTAAAACATTCCATGATGTGTTTGGGGTTTTTTTGGTTAAGGTCTAGAGATAGTTTCAGCTTTAACTGTCTCTTAATGTAGTATTTTATTTGGGAATAAAACTAATATTTGAAATGATCATGGCTATATAATGGACCCTCAGAAACACTAGCCGTTCTCTAATTTGCTTAGAGTTGTGACACCACTCAGACAAATCACTGACACACACGCGTTTGTCAGAAGGTTTCCTTTATTCTAATGTTAGCCTTTGTGTGTGTGTGCTAATATGTTCCGAGACTCTTGGTACAGGAGACAAATTGGAAGATAGTTTCTCTTCTTTAAACAGAAAAGTCTACGCCGGAGTGCAGGAGGGGATTTGATACCAGCCTGGGAGTGCAAAGAGCTGGGGATTGGTGGGAGCTGAAGCAGATGATTCAGCAAGAAACTACACAGCGGGTCTCTGCCTTTCGTTCAGAAAGCAGAATGGGGGATGTTAGTCCAGAAAACTGAACTTGGTGGAAACAGGATCACTGCACAGGGCTAGAGTACAAATCAGAGCATTGCTGGCAAACAAACAGTCACCTGCAACTGTCAATCCTGCAGTCAGTGTGAGTGCTGAAAGTTTCTCACAAGAGCTATTCTCATACCCCCACATGTGCTCCCCACACAATGAGCACAGGTAACCCAACAGGAGTCCCCACAGGCACAGGTGCTTAAATATTACACTCACATCCCCACCTGCACACTCCACAGCCACTCATGTATACACCCCTTACACGCTCACAATTACCTAGATGTGTACCTAAATATTCCATGTTGACATGTGCCCATCTGTACATGCACAGTTGCACACACCCAGGCTCACCCATACAAGTACATACCATCAGTATGTAGCCATGTAATGCCTACTCATCTAATCGCTACACATATGTCCCAGGCACATACTCCATTTGTCCATATGCATTCACACACATCTCATGTTCCCCAATTCCCACAGGTGTTCAGAGATAGGCACACCCCCATGTGCCCTTTCAAACGCACACATGCTGCACAAGTGCCTCACATTCTATAAACACAGCCACTCCCCATAAAAACACCCCGATGCGCACACAGCCACGTGCCCCCACAACGCTCCACACGCTACTGGACGCCGTTGGTGTAAGAAGATATTCCCTCCACCCGGTTCCCAATCTTTCTTTACAGAAATCCTACTGGACAGTCCTGGGCTTGGGTTGGAGTGTGAGATCCTCAGGGATACTGAGGGAAAGAGACTGAGATGAAACCAAGCTGTGGCCAGTTCTTGGGGAAAGGAAAGGTAGCAATGGGACTGGAGAGAAGGTGGTGATTATCCGTCTGGGCAGTGGACTCCAGCCCTGATTCAGATCCCACTGGGAGAGTCCTCACCCAGTACTATCCTCTCGATGCAGCACCAGTTCTGGAGGGAGAGTGGAGAGCCCACAGTCCTTGAGGGGGCGATGGAGGGGCGTGAATCAGTCCAACCCCAAGTCAGAGTCGGACGATGACCTCTCCTCCGCCAGCTCATGCACAGCGTTCTCCAGAGAGGTGAGGTTGCCCCCTGGAGTCATCCCCATTGGCTGGATGACCTGCTGTCTGCAATACAGAGGCAAGGAGCAGAGTTAGTTTGGCAAAGGGAGTTCCCTGGAGAAATGACATAATGTTACTGGGGGGGCTACAGAACTGGGAGACTGGGGGACGCTCCCATCACTGAGCACTCGTGTCCATCCCTGAGGGACCTGTGGGCACCTCCAGATGGCAGCCAGGGTGTGACAGACTGAGGGTTTTTTTCCCTTGGGTTTCCTATGGTTTGCATGCAGAAGAGGAGGGACTCAGTTTCCATGGATGTTACTGATTTAACAAGGCGATGGGAGAGGGACTTGGTTGTTCCAGAGGAACCTCGAGGGAACTTGGAACCCCAGCCAATGGCCTGGAGAAGGAAGACCACCATGGCTAGTTCCCTGGTGACCCCGGAGGCCCCGCTCAGGAATTGCAGATGGTGAAGAACAGGCTGCGAAGAGAGGACCCCTGGGGACCTGACCAACTGGTTCCAGCTAGAAGCCCAGAGGACCCTGTTTTACGACCCTGTTTACCTGCAGACAAGACAATGGACAGAGGCGGGGCTTGGAGGAGTGAGATCAGCTGCCCAGCTGGGAAGCAAAGGGGGCTCCAGGCCTGCAGAGGGGGAGCAGGCAGAGCCCACCTGGATGCAAGGAGATTAGGATATGCTGGGCTGAGGGAGGCCAGGCCTGAGGGTCCTGAGAGTTCTTGTGCTGTGTTCAGTGGTCAATAAACCTCCTGTTTTATGCTGGCTGGGAGTCACTCCGGTCTAGAAAACAGGGTGGCATCGTCCCCTGCGGGGGTGGAAGCTCTGGGGGTCCCAAGCGAGGGGACTCCCTGAGGGGGCCTACAGCAGAGGCAGGCGTGCTAAGGCTCGGAGAGGTGCAGATCCAGGAGGTGGAGGGGCTGACCCCGAAAGAGAGTGGACCCCCGAGAAGGAGTGTCACTCTGAAAGGGGCTCCCCCCATGGACCGCACAGGGCCAAGAGCATGTGAGTCCGTGACACAGGGAGAATGCTTTGCAGGATACCTGCGCGGTAGAGGTCCCAGAGTTAAAGGAACATGCCTGGTTCCAGCAACAACATTCCCGTGCACCTAGGGAAGGAAGAACCCCGCAAAAACAACGAGGGGCTGATTTTCAGAAGTTCTGGGCATCCACGACTCACACTCTGAAGATCAGGCTCTGTACTTCCACTTGCAGAGCTCCAAAAGGCAGCAGAGAGAATCTCACAGCCCACAAAACAAGTCCAAGGAACGGACTGATGCCTCTTCTCAAGCAGCCCCTGCAGCAGGGTGTGCTAGTGTGTAGGAATTAGCACTGGAGGTCCCAGGAGCTGCCACTCTCAGCTCCTGCTACATTGGTTGGGTTCTAGAATCTACTGGGCATCCCTGGCACCATCCGGGGTAGCCCTGGGCAGTGCCAGCTGAACCACTGCAGTGTAATGTTAGGACTGGCACCAGGATGAGTTTCTCTCTCTCTGACACACACGTGCTGCCAGCATTAAATGATCTGCCCTGCTGCCCTTTCCCTTCCCACCTCGGGGCCTTCTGAACTCCCTAGGTAGATCCCGGCCCCCCATCTGCAGTGCCCCTGAATGATGGATGAGCGCCTACTGGAGCAGGCTCTCCTGTGGGGAAGGAGAATTAGTGCCATTGGCTGCCATCTGTGTCTGAAATGCTACTTCCTACCAGGAGCCACACAGGAGCAATGCCACCATCTGCTAGAGAACTCCCAGGCTGACCTCTGGTGAGGTGACAACTCCCAATGCGCTGGGAAGGGGAGAATACGTCTATGTGGTAGTTTCTTAGTCTGCTGCTCAACGAGGGTTGGCTAAGGCCCCTGAACTCCTTTTGCTGGGGTAACAGATTCCAGCTCTGTTAATTTATTCCTATGTTAAATCTTCCCAGCAGTCACCCTAAGTCCATCCTCTATGATCTTCCAGCGCCCTGGACTGCTACCAAACACTCGCTGTGCTGAGCTGGGTTCCTCTCCTCCTCAAGGCATATACGTAGTTGGGTGCCCATGAAGACTATCCTACAGCACTGACCTGCCATAGTCACAATTCTATGACAAATCTAGGTCCCCCCAATCTCAGTGTCTGACCTATATTAGCCAGGACCTTTTCTCCTAGTGCATTCCCACTGCATCCCCAAACCACAACCGCACACGCTCCGTTCTCTCTCCTGATACCTGGAGAGCTTGTCAAACATGTTAACCAGCTTCATGGCTTCATACTCCTTCTGCTCCTCCGTCATCCCTTCCATGGGGTTGGGGAGCTTCTCCTCCACACGACCTGTCACTGGGTTAATGCTGAATGCAGTGATGGGAACAGGAGGTAGAGAGAGGGAGACAGAAGAGAGAAACAGGTTCATTGAAACGCAGGCTGCCGTAGCACGAGAGCAGAGCTGGCCACAGAGCACATGGTCTCTCCTCTCCTTGGGACACTAGCGCTGGTGGTATCACAGGGGACAGCCAGGAGGTCCTGGCACTTGCCCATGCTCCACTGCATCACCCCCACTCTCCTTAGGTAGGAGAGTCCTGCCAAGCCCTCTCCTCCTTCTCTGGCCACCAGAGTGGGAATACACCCTCTCCTCATCAGTTCCTTCCCGTGGCCTCCATCTGTGGAGACCTCACCTCCCTCCTCTTCCACCTACATGTAGGCCATGTGGTTCCAAAATTGGTGGACTAACAGCCTGATCTGACATGGCCAATCTTACATTCAATCAGAACTCGGTAGGACTAGAGAGTCCCCCCTGCCCACCCCATCACGGCGTTACTGCTGGGGAGAGAGAGGCACACGTTCACTTTGGCTGCAGACAGGGACCCAGCAGCTGGAAGGGGTGGGATGACCTGAGCTGTAACCCACCCCTCATGACACACGCCGCCCCATCTCCACGCCTCTCCGGAGAGGTGCAATAAAGGAATCGGTTCCTGTGTAGGTGACGTGCCTTACTGCCAGTGAGTGGATACGGGCACGCTAGCAGCTGTCACGCGAGGGGAGCCATTCCCGGGGCGGGGGAGTAGGAAGTACGTAATTTCTGGATGAAATGCCATCAAATGAAGTGAGCAGTGAGGAGAAGAAAGAGGGTGAAGCCCTGGGCAGGGAGAGGATGGGGAAGAGCAGAAAGGAAGAAGGTGAGAAAAGTGGATAATGGGTGTGACAAAGCTTCAAGTCTGTACTTGTGGGTCCTGCGCTTCCTGGCAGATTTAGGGGCCTCAGAAACTCATCTAGGCCCCAGAGTGACCTCCCTTTCTCAGTATAATTGGCAAGAATCACCACCTAGTGAGTTACCTTCATCACAGGCCAGTATGGAAGATGGAAAAAAGGGGGGAGCCCAGGCCCACCCTCTACTCCAGCTCCAGCCCAAGGACCCTAATAGTATCAGCTAAGATGGCTGACCTTTTATCCACAAAACACAATACAATTCCCTGGGCTACTTCCCCACAGCAGTCCCTGCTTCTTCAAACTCCACTTCATCCTTACCTCAGGGTCTCCTTCCTTCTGGATGATATGATGTCCACCACTCCGTCTCACCAACAGCATAACTTCCTTCCACAGCTCCTGACACCCACACCCACCTGACTAACTGGGAGGTTTTTATCTGGTTTCAGCCAGTCCCTGATTGGCTTCAGGTGTTCCAATTAGACTAGCTGTTTCTACTCCTTTCTAGAAGGTTCTTAATTGGCCCCAGGTGTCTTGATTGGCCTGGAGTAGCCTTTGTTTGGCTATCCAGGGAACAGGGACCTGCACATCCTGAGACTAATATACCTGCCTTCCAGCACTCTCCTGTATCCTTCTGGTCTGACTCCATCACATGGGGTAGGTGAGGGCACAGAGAGAGGATGGGGAAAGAAGCTTGTGAGCACAGGCCAGGCAGGAAGAAAGGGATGCGAGAGTATGTAGGACAGAGGGACTGTGCGGGAAGGCGGGGGAGGGAAAAGAGTCCTTACTTGGGCTTAGCTTCCTTATATTCCTCTGTATCCGTGTCTTCATCCTCCGAATACTCTCCCTCTGCCCGCCCTCCTGCCATGAGGCCTCGAGCGGCCAGGAGCCCGGCTGCATTGCCATACCCTGTGTACTTCACAAATCGTGACACTGACAGGGAGAGAGACACGAGAGTCAGCACATCTCCAGGCTGTCCACCAGCCCTCCTGAGGATGGAGAGAAAGTGACCAGTTTTGAACCAGAGGCACCAGGCAGCCTGGACATCCACTGGATAAATCCTAGTGTGGGGGAATAGCTCAGTGGTTTGAGCATTGGCCTGCTAAACCCAGGATTGTGAGTTCAATCCTTGAGGGGGCCATTTAGGAATATGGGGCAAAAATAGGGATTGGCCCTGCTTTGAGCAGGGGGTTGGACTAGATGATCTCCTGAGGTCCCTTCCAGCTCTATGGTTCTATGTGGAAGAGGCAAGTGGGAAACGCAGACTCTGGCACTGATCGTCAAGCAGCAAGTTCAACTTCAGGTCCTCCTCCCCAACACCAAATCCCCAAGTACACATTCTTCCCCTGGACTTCGTGACAGCGGAGCGGAGGGTAAAGCAAACGCTCCCAGATTTATCAGCTGACTCCCAACACTTGTGGGGCTGGACAACGGATCAGTGGAGCTGCGTCTGCTGACAGCAGGTCTGAATGTTGCCCAGCATGTCTGCAAAGCGAGAAGAAGCTGTCTCCTTGCAGAGTGTTTCATTGACCACGGGCACTGCTCATCTGTCTAAGGTGAGAAGGCAACTCCACCTTCCCACAGTGCACTCCTGAACTACCTCCCCCGAGCACCAAATGTCTGGACAGCATGTCGGATGGGTGGCCAGGTATGTCCTCTAGCCTACGAAGGTCTGATGTGTCATAAGCTCTAATCAGCTTTGACCAGAAGTTGGATTCCATGCCCTGCCTCCCCGGCACTAAGATCCCAGAGGATCTCGTCCGTCCTGTGACATTTTCGTGACTCACCGCTCTCCTTGCAGAGCACAAAGAGGAACTCGGCCGCACAGTGCTTCACATCGGTGTCAATGTGAGTCATCAGACGCACAAGTTTGTTCCGCAGCAAGTTCCCCACCTCAGGGCGATTCTTCACGTCCCGCAGCGGAGGCAGCACCTGCAAAAGCCACAGCAAGAGCGATGAGGCTGGAACAGCACTGGGAAAACCCAGAAGATCTTTGTGCCACAATGCAATTTACAAATCAATTCAATGAATACACTACTAGGAGCGCAGCAAGCATGTAGGCAAGGGTGGTGGGTATTGTGGGGCTCATAGCCTTGGATAGCAGAATCTCTATACGGAGGGAGAGGGGTGTTTGTCTGGAGGCTGGTGGTATCCATAAAGCTTGTTATTCTTCCCCCACCTCAGAGAAATCAGGAATGAGTATCATTGGGATTCTCCCTACACCAACACGGTACCTTAGCTTTGAGGAACTTCCTCGTCTGGCGGTGGACACGGGCACTCTCCGTCAGCAGGTTCAGCACAGGGGTCAGGGTCTCCTTTAGTTTGTGACCCTGCGAAAGAGCCCAGAAGAAACAACAACAGGTCATCACAGGCTCACATAGTTCTCACTGTCCAGTTCCTAGCAGAGACGGATCAGGAGAGTGCAGGCCTGCGTGGAAAGAGATGAGGACGGAGGATTCCAGTTCTGTTCCACGGCAGCTTTCTCACTGTGTCAGTACTCAGAGCTGGCAGCCTCCCTGCATTCGCTGTACGGCACGGAGTTGCCAGAACCACATTGGAACACAAGAGTGACAGCAGAGAGAACTGGGAAGTCATATGGCCACACTCAGAAAAGCTCTCAGAGTATTTCTAGAGACTGAAGACAACACCCAATATTCTGCTGAGTTGGTGACTTTCTGCTGAGTTGGTGATGTTCTTAACAGGTTTGCTTCATATAACACCTTTTTGTTGAAAATGAACTGAAAACTAAAAAACAATTTTATTTTTGGCTTCAGGGAAAACTCATTTTAAGTTGCTGGAGTAGTAAATCCAGGAATTTGAGCGGTGGGAGAGGAGATCCCTATGATCAGCCTTAATGAAGCCCACAAGAACTCCACCAGCCCTCCACCTCACAGTGGGATTGGTGACAATCAGTCCTCAGACCTGCTGAGTTAGTCATGGGAAAGAAACAGCATACCAATCAATCAACTGCCTACTGTACAGCAATTTACACTGTCGTATACAAGCAGATGACCAACACACAAGGTAACTAACCAGTTCCAGGGCTTCCAGTTCAACCAGCTGTTCAGCACCCTGATAAGTCAGCCAATTAACCAGCTCCCATCCAAACAGCCAATAAATCTATTACTCAATCAACAAGTTAATCACCCTACCATCCAGTCAACCAGTGAACCTACTCAAACACCAACCATAACGTTTTTGCCTCCGTCAAGAAAATATCTGCCACTTCTATTCAAGGTATAGCTACAAACTGCTCTGGTGAATTCCAAACCAGCTATCCCTTGCTGACATTCCTGTGCTCTTCTCATGAGGTGTTTTGGGGTATTCTTCATGTAGAAAGTAGTACTGCTGGGCAGGAGTGGAGGGCGAAATCTGCCCTACAATGAGAAGGGAAGGTACTGCATTGAAAGATGGCGCAATGGAAGAACTCTGAACAGCATGTCTTCTACCTACCCTGTCAAGTCGGCGCTCTAAGAAGTCCAGCAGGACACTGACCGCATCCATGTTGACGCCCATGTACTCAAGTGAGCCTGGCCGCACCTTCGGGGTCAACAGGACATCCAGGCACATGAGAGGGAGGTTGCCCAAGAGGTTAACTGTGTGGCTGAACATACAGGGAGAGGAGAAACAAAGAGACATCCAAGGCTCTGTGTTAATGTAGATTCTTTTGCTCTCCAAGGAGCAAGTTAATTTCTAAATTCTAGCAATATGAGGAGCCGGTGGGTCCTTTCGAAAACCATCATTTGCTGGGACCTGCAAGTGGACTCCTCTATAACCAAACGAATCAAAGGGTGTGTGCACACAAAGGGCAAACATGGCCTGATTTTGGGAGGTCTCAGCTCTCTCTTGAATGACAACTGTCAATGTCAACTGCACAACATACAGCAACTGCTCAGTCTGACTCAGGATATGGTTAGATATTTAAGGCCAGACTGTGAAGACCCTTTTCAAGTTGATGAGTTATTCTTGCTCTGCTAAGTAGGCCCATTCCCTTCAGCAGGACTACTTCTACAGAAAGGTATCATTCGGCATGAGTCAGGGTATCAGAATCTGATCCTTAGCGTCAGGATAGCTTAGATAGTAGCACCTTCTCCTCTGGGTAAGAAGGGTATGTGGGTTCAAGTCTTATGCCAGGATGATGATCTTCACCTATGAAATTCTTCTGTCCGGTCCTCTCCATCAGCTGAAATCATCAGGCAGTGACGCAGGAGAGCGCCCAGGCGTCGGTACAGAGCAGCATCTTCCTGGCCCCAAAAGAGAAAACAAAAAAACTTGATGATGAAAGGGAAGCACATCGCTGCAATTCCTGAAACCCCAGAGTCTGTTTGCCCTTCTGCTTCTCTACTGCTGTCCCGGGAACAGAACACTTCTGTACACGGATACCAAGAACAACCAAATCCTGGTCAAGCGGAGTAAGAGGAGCAACATACAAATCATGGAAATGTCCCCAGAAATCTCTGCTTCCTGCCCTGTTCACGCACTTGCTCCATAGCTCTCCTGAGTCCTCCGTCACACCACGTGGCTAATCCAGGGACCAGCAGGGGCCACAGACATTCCCAAGAGTTAGCCATCTCCACCCATCTCCATCACACCCATTAGCTAATTTAGAAGGCTGAAAAGGGCCATGCCTTGGCCATTTCAAAGGCAAGTTATGTGAGCAATTTTGCCCTCTTCTGGCACAACGAAATTACTTTTAAGAAAGTTCACAAAAATTAAGAGCTTTTACAATGCTACAATTTGTTAAGTCTTAAACAGTGTTTAGGGCAGAGACAGCGGAGTTGTCAAACTGTTCTAGAAGTGAAGGCTCCATGGGCTGCTTCTGTTCCTACACGTGTGTATGTAACCAGGAGTCGACAGACTGGAGGATGCACCAGCATCCGACGCAACAGGGAGGAATTGCTAAGTGGAGGTGGAAAACCACTGTCAAACCAAGGCATGGGCAGTGACTTCTGGGAAACTTACCTCATCCACCTCCCTCTTGCTGGAGTCAAATGTGATGTTGAAGAGCACCTTCAGGATCTCCATGGCACGCTCTGTCTCCTGACGTGGCAGGGGTAGCGAAGGGCTCCCCTCAGTGGCTACCTCATGGGGGTCCAGCCATTTCACCCCTAGCATCAGCTCCAGGGTGTCTGTCATCAGGCTGATGCCCCTGAGCTCCTGGGCCAGCTGCTGCCGGATGTCCACCCGCAGTGCTGTCAGCAGGAACAGAAGACGCAGGTCAAAAAACTTGACCTCGTGGGGGAGGTTCTTCTCGTTGTAGAGTTTGATGCGCTCCGTAAGACCCACCACGAGCCGGGCCTCAGCTGTCAGCTCTTGTGCCCTGGGACTGCTGAAGACAATGTTGCAGAGGCATTTGAGGGCCTCCAGGATCACCTCTAGGTCTGGGACTTCCCGAATCAGCTCCTCTGAGTAATCAATGCCAGCGTGTCTGGCCAAGGTCTGCAGGCCTTCCTTGGTGGTAAAGGGGTCAAGGCAGCTTTTGTCCCGGGACAGGATGCGGATGCTTTCCAAACAGGTGACTTGGCAGGAAGGCTGGAGCTCTCTCTCCAGGAACTTGATCAGCAGCTGGGCCATTTTCTGGGGAGATGGAAAGGAAAAATGAAGACACTGCAAACAATACCTTATCTCTGACATTTCAACAGCTGTTCACACGAGCGGGCACTGTGCATTGCACCGTGCTGAAACAGATAAGCAGTATCTAGAGACGGGCCTACCACAAAGTTCAGATCAAGATGTGAACTTTCCAAAGCTCAAGGGCGTTTGGCTCCAGATGTGGGTTCTGATCCACATCTAGCAACAATGCATGGAAAGACGTACAGAATTGGGGGGTGGAGGGGGAGAGGAGATGTAACGAGAGTCTCAAGACCAGAGAGCAGGTGGTTTTGGGGATGGTGGAGCAGGCTCAAGGAACCGAGGGAAGGATAATACAAGGTTAAGGGAAGGATGGAGGATCTAGCTGGGCTGAGAAGAGGGTGGGAAGAAGGGAAAAGATCTCAGAAGGTTTAGATATAGTAGAATGTCACTAATTCTCACTAATGACTCATTGGCCCAGACTCCCTGCTGGGGTAAACAGGGATAGCTCCATCAATACTGATTTACTCCAGCTGAGGATCTGTCCCACTGAGTGACTTGCTGATATCTTGCAGATCAGCAAGTAAGAAAACAAAACAGCGATAAGAACAAAGGAAAAGCAGCTCACAATCCGGCGCAGTTTTGTTTCAATGTAGAACAACACTTCATATGACACTTCTGCGTACGTTGCATAAATAATGATGCCACAGCAAGAGAAGACCTTACTACACCTCGCTTGGTGCCACGATGAGAGGTGAGGGTGAAAGAGTCATCTGCCATGTAAGTGAATTTTGGAGACTGTGGATCGGTGGAGCATGAATCAGTGGGGTTTTGCAGTAAATCTTAAGCCTTTCTGGGGATGATCCAAAGTGAACTGAATGAGGAGGGGGCCTTCCAGAGATAGCCTTTATGAAGAATAATGGATATATGATCACTTCATGCTTCGTTGCAAGATAACAGCTCCAACTCCAAAGCTGAGATCCTTCCTCCACCCAAGAAAGGCTTTTGATGAAATTCTTGAAGCACAGGTGTTTTTTTTCATATTGTATATTTTTAAGGATATAAAAACCATTTAGTGTAAAAAACACCCCACCACCCCCGACAAATAGTGCAGTATCAAAAACTCCACAGAGGGAAGCTAGGCCTCTCTAATGGAGTAGCTGCTCTGTTGCAGGTAGCTGGAGTCTCCAGTGGGTCCTAATACTGTTCTGTCCTTTTGTAAGGCAGGGTGACGTATGTAAAGGGCTGTCTCTGGTTGATCAGATTGCTCCTTTTAAAAGCTCTTTGCCATAGGATTCATCGTTGCTCACTGCTACAAAATCCAACAGTATAGGTCATTTTCTCACCCTCTATTTATGGAATACTACTGTGTGTAGACACAAAAGACATTTCCACTGACTGAGGAAGTACAATCATTTTCCAGTGCAGTACCTCAGTGTGTCTATACAGATGGAGAGTATTTTTCTGGCTACCTGGATGGTGGCAGGTGTGTGACTCTATGTATATCAGATGCTGCAGGCCACATTTAACTCTGGCATAATTTCATTGACTGCGGTGGAGTAAACAAAGGCATGGCTTTGGGGTGTGTGTCAGTATAGGTAGCAAGCATTTTCCTGTATGGTAGGTCTATTCGGGTGATGTTTGTGTGGCCGTGTGTACATGCATGCACATGGTGGGCATCTGTCTACCTGTACGGGTGGTGGCAGGAGTGTGGCCGGGTGTGTATCGAGAGGGTACAGGCAACGTGAGAGAGGACACAGAGACAGAGTGATTTTCTATTCCAATGTCTGGAATACGAGATTGAGGCAATAGCTTTTTCACACGAACTATCAGGAACCATAAAAGACATCTAATGAAAAAGCACTGAAGAATAAGGTGGCTGGCCTTCGGGAGCAGACATGGCCTCGTGCTATGCAGAACCTGCCCTTAGCTCAGGAATGGACGCTGCTGACAAACCAACTCAGGGGACCACTGTTCTAACCCAACGCTCCCGCATTGGTGACCCAGTGCCAGTGAGAGAGCACTAGCTTCTTTCTGGGGTTTGTCATCTCTCACCAAGCCCTTTGGCATTCACTGCTCTGCATTCTGGTACCTCTGGATGGCCATAGTAAGAAACAAAGAACATACCTTCCTCTCTTCCCGCTCTTCATCTTCAAAGGTGAAACACTGAGACTTCTGTGAAAACAAACCAGAAGTTACCAGTCTCAAGAGGCAAAAATCAAACTGAGAAAATCAATTTGCTCTACAGCATATAAGGAATGGTTCAGGAACAATCATTGGGCTGCTTCTACCCAGCCAGCCACATGATCTGAGAGCTACAGGCCAGTCATTGAACTGAAAGGCAGCAGTGAAAAAGGAAATAATTCTTCTTGCAGAGAAGAGCCAACCCATGGAACTCACTGCTGCAGGAAATCAGTATGGCAATGTTTATCAGAGGCTATTAAAAGGGTTTCAGATATTTACATAAACAAGCAGAACACAAGTAGCTGAAATTACTAAGAAACCAGGCAAAAAGTTAACAGAGAAATCAGGATTGCTTGCAAAGTTCAGAAAATCATTTTCCCCCACAGCTGACTTGACTCATTATGGAGAGTTTTGCCTTCCTCTGAAGTATCACATAGGAACCACTGAAAGAGGCAAGATAGTGACCTAGATGGGTCAATGGTCTGATCCAGTATGGTGGATCCCTTCTTCTTATATGCCTAGGAGACAATTCTGCTAGCACTCTGTTGCAAAATTGTTACCCAGGGCTATACATGTTCAAGGAGCCAACCCGCAGGTATTCCAGAAGGCCTGTTTCCAGCCAAATTAAACAACAACGAAGGGGGAGCAGGAGTCACATGAATTGGACAGACCATTACAAGTCCTTTATACGTAGTTGCAATTAGGATCTGATCCAAAAGCTGCTGAAGTAAATGGAAAGACTCTTGCTGACTTCAATGCACTTTGGACCAGATCTCTACTTCCTGAAGTTTGCATTACATTTTAAATGACCACTTATATACTCAGACTGTTCTCCAGACAGTCCTCTGCTCCATGTCATCTGTCCTCCTCATGCTTCCTGCCATCCATCTCATTAACCCTCTTCCCACTCCATGTTCCCGCTATTGCTTCCACGGTTTTGTGAGACTTACTCCTTCTTCTTCAATCTAAGCCTTGTTATTTCACATTTCTCTCCATTGCCCTGTGCCCTGATCTCACTCCTTGTCTGTCCAAGCCATTCTGAGATTTATTTTCAAGCATCTTTGTACTGATCAGCCCCTGATCTCCCACAGTTCTGCTCTCGTTTTCTATCATTCACAAGTTGCATCCCTTCCCTGCATGTTCCTTCTTTTAGGTCACTGCGCTGTAAAATACCTTTTTAGGATGCCACCTCAAAAATGAATTTCTCTTCTGTTCTCAGTGGAGTTTTAAGATCCCTTAGCCACCTGTATATCCAGGTGGTTCCTGTATCATGTCTGTTTTAAAAGATCCTGGGCTTGATCTTCTGTGGAACCCCCAGCTCCTCACTTAGCTTGCTAACCTACAGCGGGGGATTCTTAGGCTGAAGGCCATGGGTTTCTGACTAGCACCGGCAAAATGCTGCTAGTGTAGACGCAACTTATACTGGCAAAACTGCGCTTTGTACCAGTACAGTAAAAACACTCTCCATGAGAAAAACACCAGTAACAGTGCAGTTTTGTTAGCATAGCTGCATCTACGTGAGCGGCTTCTGCTATGTCAGCCAGGGATCAACCCTCTTCACGTGCCTGACCAATGTAGCTATGCCAGCTGAAGACTGTTGTATAGACATAGCCTTACTCTGCTCGCTTTCCCCAGCTCTACAGGCCCCACTGATGCACATGAACTGGCTGTAAAATATGCCAATTTTGCACATCTTTCTCGGAAGAGACCTCTCCCAAGAAAGACCCTATTTCTATAATTTTTAAAAAGATGTAAGATGCAAAAGACCACATCTCCAAATTGGGAAGGCAAGAGATACATCCTACACCTAATACAGAAGACTGCTTGGCAGCTAGGAAAAGGCTCTTGGCCTTAACAAGGCACCTAAGGTGGACACCTGTCACTGAGGAATTTACACATCCTGTTGCATCTTAAATATTCTAGGTAATGGCCCTATTCCCTCTCCTTGGTGACTATTTCCATTACCTCCTCCACAGCCCCATCCCATAGTTTCCTCGATCTGCTCTGGATTCTTTAGGGGTTACACTAGCTTCTCTGCAGCCCCTTTGTTTTCAGAGAGGCTGCAGAGAAGCCCCTTTGTTTTCAATTGCCCTGTCTCACTTCCTTCATTGGCCTCATATCAATCCTGTCCGCCCCCTTTGGTTTGCTCAGCTTTCAGATCTTCTCATTCCTGATTAGCTATTCTGGACATGATCTTGATTTTCAATACAATTGTATATGTAGCCATCATCCCAACATCTTAAAATATGCAGCGTCACAGCTGAGTAAAAAGAATGCCAAGCAACAACCAGCACACTGCACAAAAGTGGAAGGAGGCTGGGTGATGTCTAAGGACTTCAAAATGGATTACTTAGAGCACTGCGCCACTCCTTCAGCATGTCATCCTCTTCCCTTGGATCCCAGGCAATTCAGATATGATCAATAAAGCGTATAGGTCTGTGTCTTGTTCTTGGTTCTCAATGCTATGATTTAGGGAACTCCCCCATCTTCTAGAACACAAACAGCCATCCCTGAGGTCCCCCAGTCTCCTTCATCTGCCGCTCATCCTTCACTCTACAAACATTTGTGATTTATCTTGCCTCTGCTTTTCATCCCTCTGGTTTCGGTTTTCATGGCAATTTTAATGCGCAATTAACCCCTTCACTGCTCAACTCTGGTGCCACTTCTGTATGGCAGCTGAATGCAGCAGCATTATTTTAAATGCTAAGATGGCAACGGAACATCAGAATTTCATTGATGGCACACCTCCTACAGCATCTGCAGCTTCACTGGAAGTGCATTTTAACCAGGTATGTTAGACAGCATTGAAGCAGCTAATTTCATTCTACCACCTTTCCATTCCTCTCCTGACTCTGATATTTTATATCTCAAAAGTGCTTCCTCCTCCTTATCCCTGATGATTCTGTGCCTCTCCTGAACTGTCAAACTGGACTTTTTAAAAAAAAAAACTTTTGCGTGGCAGGCACACAGAATTTGTTCATTTTATTCTCCATCAGGATCCTTTCTGTCACATTCAAGTTGTGTCTTGCTCCTCCATTGCTTCAACCTTGTCAATTAAGCCTAATTTTACACTCTCTTCCACATCTGGCTCTGTGAAATTCATTGGCCCTAGATTCCCTCACAATCAGGTTAACTTCATTTACACACCTAACTAGAATGACTGGCACTGTTGCTTTGATGTTTCCCCACCTCTGTGGCTCCAGTCAAGTCCTCTACACGACTCAAAACTAAGTCAAGACCTTCCTTTCTTCTCAGCTCACTCTTTTATAAAGCGTGCAAGGAAGCCATGTATTTACAGGCCAGATCCTTAGGTGTTATGAAATGGGGTGATGACGCAGATGGCTTTCCACCTCTCCCTCTACTCCTGGGGGCAGAAGGAGATTGTTTTGGTCTCTAGCGCAAATCAGAACAGCTCCAGAGCTGCTCTAAGCCCAGTTCAATCAGTCCAAAATTGCCATGCCTCTTCGCCACTGGCACACCCATGGCACCTTAGAACTGCCTACACTGACTTTATGCCACCCAAGGATTCCCCTATGCAAAGGGAATCCTCAGCTACCCTGTTAGCACAACTCTGCGTTCCAACTTTTGCACTCCAGGAGCGGTACAGAGGGGATGAAGCAGGGGCTGAGAATCGGGTCTTCTTCTAAGTGTCTGTAAAGGACCATGTTAAGGTATCGTGCTGCATGATAATAAGGAATAATAATAATGTCCATAAAATTCTGATTTATCCTTTTTGCTTGTTGACCACATGTGTATATAGACATGATTTGCAAACTATGGGTAAATCATTTTAGCCTAGTACTGTGTATAACACACACCTAACTGCCTGTCTGACCAGCTGACTTATTTTAAAAGACTACAGTGCAGAAGCAGAGAAGTCGATATATGTGATCCATGTATACCGTACGTCCATGCATATCAGTACTCCATTACCCCCCAAATCATGCATATATCATTCAGACATTTTTTTCTTCTTCACTCGTGCACTGTTTCGCCCACTCATTCTCTCTAGTCTATCTGTCTAGGTATTATGAGGTCCTCCTTACTACAGCATCTGAACTTGTCAGTTATTTACCACGTGTTCTTTAAACACAGTTGATTAGCATATGTAAACACGCCCTCTCTATAGCTTATTGCAGCATGTCTTTGCTACTGTTGAGTCACTTTGTAATGGAGATCATTTTAAATTATGCAACAACTATCAACAAGTAGATCATGTCAACTTTATGTGATACATTGCAGACTATCTGGGTGCACTGTCTAGAAAGAAAGTGTTTTCATCTAGTGTTTGGTACCTTTCACGTAGTCTCTCAATAATACAGGGCCAAATCTAAGGGTCTTATTCAGATTTTACTGGGTAATTTTCCAGCAAAGTTCTGTTGAAATCAACAGAAGCGTTAAGCGAGTAAGGAAGGAATAACAGTGAGGAAGGATCAGAGGGTTTGGCTCATTGCTCACCAGGGCAGAAGGATTAGAGGAATCTCTCTCGAACATCCAAACCATGGCATTTCAAATCCAATCGTTTAAAGAACTAAACAATTTTCATACCTCAACGTGATGCGTCTTTCAAAGGTTTGAGCTAGATACCAATCTATGTAACTCCAAGGTCTCAAAGCACATTATTCTATTAAAATCAGGCAGGGGTTGCCAAAGCAGCTAAAGGAAAACACTACAGCACCCAACTGTGGCTGCACTCAGTGCAAATGGGCAAAGAGTGGAGGGTGCGAGTAGCCTTTCGTCATTCCCCACCACCTTTGCGATACTGGATCAGACCAGCATTTCGGAAGCTCCTGCTTCCAACAGTGACAAAGAGTCCTGTGGCACCTTAAAGACTAACTAAAACTGAGTTAGAGTTATTATGGCGCAGTGTGCTGTTGCTGGTGAGAATACGCTTGAGGTTGGCAGGTTGTCTGTAGGCCAGGACTGGCCTGCCTCCCAAGGCCTGTGAAAGTGAGGGATTGTTGTCCAGGATGGGTTGTAGATCACTGATGATGCGTTGGAGAGGCTTTAACTGAGGACTGTAGGTGATGGCCAGTGGTGTTCTGTTGTTTTCTTTCTTGGGCTTGTCTTGCAGCAGCAGGCTTCTGGGTACACATCTGGCTCTGTTGATCTGTGTCCTTATTTCCTTGTGCGGGTATTGTAGTTTTGAGAGAGCTTGGTGGAGATCTTGTAGGTGTTGGTCTCTGTCTCAGGGGTTGGAGCAAATACGATTGTACCTCAGTGCTTGGCTGTAGACAATGGATCATGTGGTGTGCCCGGGGTGGAAGCTGATGGCATGAAGGTAGGCATAGCTGTCGGTAGGTTTTCAGTATAGGGTGGTGTTGCTGTGGCCGTCATTAATTTGCACCGTGGTGTCCAGGAAGTGGACTTCCCGTGTAGACTGGTCCAGGCTGAGGTGGATGGTGGGGTGGAAGCTGTTGAAATCATGGTGGAATTCTTCCAGAGTTTCTTTCCCATGGGTCCAGATGATGAAGATGTCATCAATGTAGCGTAGATAGAGAAGGGGCGTGAGTGAATGAGAGTTGAGGAAGCGTTGTTCCAGGTCAAGCATAAAGATGTTGGCATACTGTGGGGCCATGCGGGTGCCCATAGCGGTGCCACTGGTCTGGAGGTATATATTGTCACCAAATTTGAAATAATTGTGTGTGAGGATAAAGTCACAGAGCTCAGCAACCACTTGTGCTGTGGCATCATCAGGTATACTATTCCTGACAGCTTGTATTCCATCTTTGTGTGGGATGTTTGTGTAGAGAGCCTTTACATCCATGGTGGCTAGGATGGTGTTTTCTGGAAGGTCACCAATGCATTGTAGTTTTCTCAGGAAGTCGGTGGTATCACGGAGATAGCTGGGAGTGCTGGTGGCGTAGGGTCTGATACAGCGTCCACATATCCAGACAGTCCTTCAGTGAGAGTGCCAATGCCCGAGATGATGGGGCGTCCAGGATTTCCAGATTTGTGGATCTTGGGTAAAAGATAGAATAACCCCGGTCGGGGTTCTAAGGGTATGTTAATTTGTTCCTGTGTTAGTGTAGGGAGTGTCCTGAGTAGACGGTGCAGTTTCTTAGTATATTCTTCAGTGGAATCTGAGGGAAGTGGTCTGTAGAAACTGGTGTTGGAGAGTTGTCTGGTAGCCTCCTTTTGGTAGTCAGACCTGTCCATGATGACAACAGCACCTCCTTTATCAGCCTCTTTGATTATGATGTCAGGGTTGTTTCTGAGGCTGTGGATAGCATTGCGTTCTGCTCGACTTAGGTTGTGAGGCAGGCGATGTTGTTTCTCCACAATTTCTGCCTGTGCACGTCGGCGGAAGCATTCTATGTATAAGTCCAGACTGTCATTTCGACCCTCAGGGGGGAGTCCATGTGGAGTTCTTCTTCTTGTGCTGCTGGTGGGATGGTGTCTGTGTATCAGTGCGCTGTTCTATGTAGTCTTGAAAGTATTCTTTGAGTCGGAGACGGCGAAAGTAGGCTTCCAGATCACCGCAGAATTGTATCATGTTTGTGGGGGTGCTGGGGCAGAATGAGAGTCCTCGAGATAGGACAGACTCTTCTGCCGGGCTGAGTATGTAGCTGGATAGATTGACGATACTGCTGGGTGAGTTAGGGGTACCACTGCTGCGGCCCCATGTGGCAGGCAGGATTTTAGATAGCTTGCAGTCCTTTTTCTTTTGTAGAGAGGTGAAGTGTGTAATATAGATCTCCTGTCTTATTTTAGTAAAGTCTGTTTGTGTGGAGCGTATTCTCACCAGCAACAGCACACCGCGCCATAATAACTCTAACTCAGGAACCAATCCGTGCAATAAACCTCGATGCCAACTCTGCCCACATATCTACACCAGCAACACCATCACAGGACCAAACCAGATCAGCCACACCATCACTGGTTCAGTCACCTGCACATCTACCAATGTAATATACGCCATTATGTGCCAGCAATGTCCCTCTGCTATGTACATCGGCCAAACTGGACAGTCCCTACGAAAAAGGATAAATGGACACAAATCCGATATCAGGAATAGCAATATTCAAAACCCTGTAGGAGAACACTTCAACCTCACCGGACACACCATAGAAGATTTAAAGGTCAGCATTTTGCAGCAAAAAAACTTCAAGTCCAGACTGCAAAGAGAGACTGCAGAGCTGCAATTCATTTGCAAATTTGACACAATCAATTTGGGACTGAATAGAGATTTTGAATGGCTAGCTAACTACAAAAGCAGCTTCTCTTCTCTCGCTATTCACACCTCCAGTTCAACTGCTAGAGGAACACCTCACCCTCCCTGATTAGAGATAACAAGCTGGTTCAGCCTGATTGGACTAACCTTGTTATCTCCCACCTGGTTCTTGGCTACCTATTTATACCTGCCCCTGGATACTTCCACTGCATGCATCCGACGAAGTGGGTATTAGCCCACGAAAGCTTATGCTCTAAAAAAATTTTAGTTAGTCTTTAAGGTGCCACAGGACTCTTTGTCACTTCTGCAATTCCAGACTAACACGGCTACCCCTCTGATTCCTGCTTCCAACAGTGGCCAATACCCGGGGGGAAGTTATGATTTATGCCGCAACAGAAGAGGGTTTAAAGACCTTTATAAATGTTTTCTCCTATGTAATGTAACTGTAGATATCCTTGTTAGGTATGTAAACATCCAATCCTTGTACCCTCCTCAGCTACTTGTCTGAATTATACTTTGTGGCAGTGAGTTCCAGAGACAGAGACAGAGACAGAGACAGAGACAGAGACAGAGACAGAGACAGAGTGTGTGTGTGTGTGTGTGTGTGTGTGTGTGTGTGTGTGTGTGTGTG
>ML677431.1:990137-1129930 GCA_007922305.1 Dermatemys mawii
AATACTTCAGTTGGTCTTTAAGGTACCACAGGACTCTTTGTCACTTCTGCAACTCCAGACTAACACGGCTACCTCTCTGATTCTTGACTCCATGTATAGACAAGCCCTTAAAGATAGATAAGTAGCATTCTCTATTACTAGCTATACTGTATGTGGTATGTTGTATGACATGATTGAGGACCCTCTACTATGTAGAATAGGACAAAACTAAGGTTGCTTTGAGGATTGTAATTCTGCATTTTCTGGTATGTGTGCAATTACGATACCTAAAGTTGCATTGACATAGGTTGTCGTTATATTTTGGGGGTGTGCATTGCATTTAATATAACTTTACTTGCCCTTCAAATATCTAACTACAATGAATGAACTGAAGGCAGTATTCTGTCCCTGGAGCCTGAGTGTGAGAGTAGCAGACACTGATTTCTTAAAGACTGATTGCTGCTTGTATTTTGCTTTTCTTTTTTTTATTCTAGACTTAGGAGTTAGTCAGTTCCCCGGGCAGCTGG
Organism: Dermatemys mawii; assembly: GCA_007922305.1. Lineage (NCBI taxonomy): Eukaryota > Metazoa > Chordata > Testudines > Dermatemydidae > Dermatemys > Dermatemys mawii. The sequence goes on from ML677431.1 coordinate 990,644, forward strand.
AGCCTGAAATGGTTCTGTTTAAAAAAGTAGCCCTCTCTAGGGAAAGCCCCATTTGTTTTATAATTTCTCCATTTCACCTTTCTGTCTCCCTCAGGACTCAGATTTCATGAGTGTGACAGGCCTGCTGACGGGGAGTGTGAAGCGTTTCTCCACCATGACACGCTCGGGAAGGGATAATCGCAAACTGCTTTGTTACGTTTCTGCTGGACTGGTGGTTGTCTTTTTCATCCTCTATTATCTCTTGTCAAAAGCGCGGACTTGAGCGAGGTCCTCTTCCTGGAATTTTTATGGAAAGAAAAACTGTGGCCATGATAGACAGAGACTTGCTCAAAACAATCCTCAGACTACCCTGTCAAGGCTTGTTGGGATATTGCCGGAGGACCAGAGAATGTCTGGACTCCAAGTTACTCTAATTTTTCTAATCAGTCTTGGACGTATTCATCAGATTTTTTTCATAAAATGAATATAGTTCGTTCTGAGCTTTTTAAATGTATGTATACCATACCCTGATCTCCTTGTTGACACTTAGCCTTCATTTATTGCTTTATTCTCCATGACCTTTAGCCTTCATCTATTACCTGGCTCATAACTATGTCATGTCCACCTTAGTGATGTGCAGCATTGTTAATGTGAGAGTGTCTGACTCAGCCCATAGTAGAAATGTCCCTGTACTCCATTCATAAATGAGTAGAGCCGAGGAGGCTGTATGGTTTAGAAGACTGAATATGGGACTGAGAGGCAGGAGCCGTTGAGTTCTAATCTAGCTCTGTCAGCGGCTTGCTTTGTGGTCTTGGGAAGTCAGTTAATCTCATTCTATGTTTTGAAATACATTAATACCAACAGCATCTCACTAGGCGAGAATTGTTGTACAATGCTCCAAAGAACTCAGTTGTGTGTGGTAGTTACTGAGTTGAGTAGTTACTACTTGTTAAAAAATCCATCAGCCATTCATGGTATCAGAGCTGGATTTTACCACCACTATAGCTTGGTTCTACTGACTTGCTTGTCTCATAGCGGAGGATGGGGAAAGGCAGTAAAGAGACGGCTGGTGGCAGTAATTTTTCTGTAGCACAAATATCATGGCTCTTGTGACAAGTACATATGTGCTTAGTTGCAACCGGAGAAGACATGAGAAAGTTGAAAAACCTGAAGAGGAGGAAAAACATTACTTTACAAAAGGCTTAGAAACTATTGTTTAAATCTAGAAGGGGAAGTTGTTTGTACAGTTGGTACCAGCATTGCCATAATACGGCACTTTGGTATTGTTGGGAAGACATTTCCACTCCCTAAGTAAAGATGGAGTTTAGATCTGTTGTCTTAAGTGGTCTGATCAGAGGGATGATTTTAAAATAGGAGGTAACCTTAGAATTCCCATTTCTTTGTCCCTTCCACAATACATCACCTGGTAGGTAGGCTGCATGTCACTGTGTGACTGTCTAGAATCCATACCTGAGCAAGTAATGTCGATTGCTTGTGAACCCATTACTCCAGAGCCTGGAGCACTTTGCGATACAGTATGTGCCCTGTTCTCTGATGATTCGACATAATTCTGTGCAGTAGAATGCTGTGCGATGAAGGACGTTTATGATCTTTCAGCGCTACATCTTTATTCTGTACTGTATGCTCGTTAACAATGCTCATCCCAAATCACCCTTCTCTCCCTTTCATTGACTTTGTCGCTTTCCCTCTCATTCCAACCCATGTATGTTCTCCCATCTGAATTATTTATATCTGCCTCCAGTTATAATAAACCATTCTACAAATACTACTATTGTTCTAAAAACCCACCCAAAACACTACACATTATTTTAAAAGGCTTTTGTGATACAAAGCAACTCTACCATAATTGTTTTGTAGTGTATATTATTTGTTCCAAGGGCTCCTTTGGATTTTCCTGTAAGAATTCCTTGCTTCATGATTGGCTCTCTCTTATTCCTCTTGATATAACCAACTCTCTAGGACCAAATAACATATCCTTCATAGAGTTTATTTTTCTCCCCGAACAAACCCATATTCCCTATTCCCTGTGTATATTGACTGACCCTGACAAATGACACTATGTGACAGTGAAGAAATCCTGTCTTACAAGGCACAGAACATTGATTCTTCTGCAGATTTAGATCCAGTTTTTTTAATTTGCTTCTTTCCTTGAATATTGATCTTCTTATGTACTAGTTGATGTACTGTAACTTGTATTTATCCTGTTCCAAAGGTAGAATGTGCAATAGAGATGGAAGGTGAAGGAAGTCGTGATGATCCACTCTGGCAGTTGACTCAGTCCTGTTTGATCCTTGTCTTTGGAAAGACTTGGCTGTTCTGAGCTCATTTTACATGCCTAAAAGATTTGGGTGGCTCACTTGACTATTCCGTCTGCTTCCCTCAAGAAAATCTTTCCTGGTCAAAGAACTCCAAAGCACTCTAATTCTTGCTAGAGCAATGCTCTCTTTATTTTGCTTTTTATGGTGTGAATAAATTTGTACTGTCTTAAGATGCTGCACAGTAATTATATATGTATGTTCTTATCGTGGTCCAAAGCTGTATTATACTAGGCAATTTCCAGACATGTACATGATTAACTTTTTATAGGACCTATTGCCTTGGAACCTGCATTGATGCACATTAAATACATCAGTAATACCATACTCACTACAATGAACAATGGGGATTACATTCAAGCTCTAAAATGCATTAGACTAGGAGGTGTGACAAGATAGCACCTTATGGGACCTGCATGTATCCATAAAGAAGAGAAATTGTCCCCCACTGACTTCTGGGATGAAGAGGGAAAATGACTACTAAAGTACAAGTCACCTATCTTGCTCAGGAGTCAATAACAGAGCTGGTCAGGAACTTCTAAACAATTTTTGTTGTTGGAAAATGCTGATTTGTCAAAACCAAAACTTCCCATGGGCTTCAATGGATTGTTTGACACTCTGTCCCAATTTGTTTCATTTTTGGAATGAAGTACTTTGATTTTTTATTCAAAATGACTTCTTGTTTTGAAATTTTAGTTTAAAAATATTTTTAAATAAAGGTCAACATTGTCCTCTGGAGTCCGACAGTTTGCTTCCCCATCACCACCTTCCCACTAACCTTGCCTTGAAAGGCCAAGTAAAACTTTGAGAGAACAGTAAATGGGGGGAGGGACTGTTGGTGTTCCCAGCTTGGTTAAGTGGAGCAAACAATTTGTCCTTCCCAATAATTGTGTTAACCTTCTTTGGGCTCAGCTACGGCACTTAGGCTCTGCTCATAGCAAGGAATGGTGCAGAGTTGCACCATTTCTGCATGGAGCTTGGGGAGGAAGCCTCACAGAGACAGAATTTTCCCCCATAATTCAGGAGGAGAATATCTACTTCTATACCAGTTCAACAGGAGCAACTTTCCTCCCCTGGTGTGCAGCCTGCAGTTATGATTGCCCTGCATGTGGACGTTGCAAGGTGCTTGCTGCATGTTCACAGCCATCCGGCATACAGCAGCTGAGAGAGCAAGAACAGGGCTTCTCCTAGGTTAGGGGGGTGTTTTTAGCAATCTAGGCTTACTTTGTTTTAAAAAATTATAATGAAACTTTGTTCCTAAACTTAATGAAAAGGTTTTTTTAAAATTTAGGATTTTAACATTTTCTAGCCATTCTAAAATGGCTATATTTTGCTAAAGCATGAGAACCAGAAATTCACTAATCATTTCCCCCCACCTTCCCATCCCCGATTATCCAAGATTAGTGAAGGGGAAAATGTAAACTAGGAATGACTGGTGAAAAGGCCATTTAAAAATTTAAAGTTTTGTTTTAATCCAAAGACATAACATACGTAAAAATTTGTTTTAACCACACAGTATCCCTTTAAATTTTAGTCTGTAGCTGCATCTAACGGTAGGTTGAGGTATTCAGCTACTTTGACATAAATACTGACTCCTTGATTTATTTTCTTTACATGCTGATATTGCAGTAGAACACAGTAAAGGGGATAAATGACACACACAGTGAGGCTCATCCCAGGAGTAAACAAACAACAAAATAGCTCAGTAGTACAAAATTGAGTGACTCTTTATGTATACAGTTGTGAATTCCCAGATTCTGGAACACAGGATCCAGATGTTGCAATGCACCAGTGCCAGGGTTTGGACTCTCAGCTGGTAGCCAGAGCAAGATCCAGATGCCAGGGTAATACTGCTAGCTTCAGCGTGTCCTCTTCATTAAGGGGGATATGGAAAACTCCTTCATAGCCAGAGGCAAGTTAAAATATTGCAAGTGATCATTTTCTGATTATTTGTCATCCTTCAGTGCTAGAACTTGTAGAAACATTACTTTTTTGAAGATAGATGATTGTTAATGATAAGATAACTTGTATAAAAACTGGCAGCTTTAAAATATAAAGCAACATGATATAGAAAAATAAATTTAGTTTCTGAAAGGCGGCTTGCATGAAGGTCAATAGACATCCACCATCAAAGGCATTGTATACTCAGAGTGTCGGATTCCAAAGGTAACAACTGGGGCACAAGGCTTGGTCAGCGTTACCTGGAGATGGAAAAGTAAATACAACAAATCAGGATATTCACCATTAACTAGCATCAGGTTTGTTAGTTTCTACTCACTATGCTACATGCCCTCCCCAATCAAGTACAAGATCTAGACAGTCCAGGTCACCTATTGTCTCACACGTGCTCCTTTTACTAGATTCCTGTTTGTTAAAAGAAAGTTTGCAACTGAAGGGGCAGGTTGGTGCACAGACTGTCTAGATCACACAGCCAGATTAGATTGGCTGAAGAGCAGGCAGCTTCTCTGAACTCCCAATGAAATGTTACAAAATTGCCTAATAGGATGAGGAGTGTCTGGTGGTGTTTGATCTTTGATGTTGGCCGTCTGAACATGAAGCTTCTTCCTTTAGGTAAGTAGCCTTGTTGCTTCTGGATGTACAGGACCCTGCATCCGTTTCTTTATGAAATAGATTTCTCATAAATGATGATAGTTTGTGAAGTTTACTTACACAGATACTCCTATATATCCCACCTTGTCCACTTTATGCCTCTCAGCTTTTATTGTCGCTAGAATGCATTTAACTGTTCCCATTAAGTTGGTATTTTTATTCCAACCCCCTCTAATCAGTTGTTTCTGCAATAACTTTTGACATTACTGCCATTTGGATTAAGTTCCTGTGCTTTTTTCTTAGACCAGAGATGAGTATTTTAGGAATATTGGTGTAAAATTTCTTATTTCAATGCTCCCTTTAAAAGTAGTTTTATTTTTTATTTAACCCCCCACTTCCACTCCAAACCCCACAATTAGCATTAGGGATTAGCTGTGAAGTTGTAGTCTATATCAGTACTTACCCAAATTTCAAAATGCTTTCAATCCTACATTCCAGTTTGAGCTGGTTTCTAACTGAAATATTTTTAATTATTCATAATTATGTCCCCTTATACATATAACTTGCATTACTGAAAGAAAGAGGTGTGCGTATTATGATGACACAACACAAGGCAGAGTGACATAGTACAGTAATTGTCAAGTGCTTCTTTCAGGTGAAACTTAAACTAGGGCTTTTCTCTGTATCTTGCAATGTCTTGGCCACATTTCCAACTGGGATAATTCTGCCTTCCTCCTTGCAGTTTCAGTAGGGTACGGTATCTCTGACTTCCTTTTCTAAACTGCAATGTTACAATATTATTTGCTGTAAAAGTCGTTGCCACATTTCATCATTGAGGGGATAGCAGTGGCAGGTTAAAATGATCCCCAAACTAGTTTGTACATTTCTAAAGCTGTCACTTTAGAATACTGCAGGCACTTCTATATATAAGCAAATGTGATTTATAATTGTAAAAAGATCAATACAGGTGAAAGAAGCTGCACTAATTTTGGTGCTGCTCTTCAAATGTGTTTGTGTAAATAAATTTTGTGCATTTGTTTAAGTAAATAAAATCTATTTATTCATGTCTTAATAATGGTGACATCACAGCAGCCTTGTCCTTGCTATATGAATCTGGATTTTTATATGCTGAACTCTACTGGAAAAAGCAAGTTTTCATGATAGCTCTAAATCAAGACTTGTCAATGCAAGGGGTTTAAATATAAACCAGCCCTGTAGCCTGTGACTGTTTGTCCTTTGACTCAAGTAAATTACCGTCTAGATCTCTCTGCCTTACCTTTCCGAGATAATAGTCTCCTGGTCCAGGTTGTCTAGCAGTTCCTGCAGGCTTACTCCGGGAGCTTATGCTGTACTTGGGGGCTCTCTTTTTGTATACATCAACCTCTGTCTTTTTATATGCAGCTGGACCAGGGGTCTGTAAGACGGTCAATGAAATCGTCCATTGAAAATGTTTACATTCAATATCCCCAATTTCCTATGAGAGTTGCATAGGTTTATCTGCAACAATTACTTAATTTTTACCATTTCTTAATATTTTTTTTTGCAGAAGGGCAAGGTTCCCTCTCAACAGTGTCATGTTCTTTAGAAGTTTACATTACATGTCTGAAGTCTTACTAGCCCAAGCCACTTCACTTTTGACAGATGGCAAATGGACAGGGGCTCAAAGTGAAATGAAAGTGCTGTCTCTCCAAGCGTTAGGCACCTGAGATCTTCACTGTTTTTTATATATGGCTTACAGTAAAAGGTTTGTTTAAAAGTCCAGTGTTTTCAGTAGGTTTTAGATCATTAGCAAGAATTTTGATCATTTTTTCATCTAATACAAAAATAATCATTCTGTGAATATGTAACATTCCATTGTATTCCGCTACATAGTCTTATTTCACTTAGTATGATATCTTAGGCATGAAATCTGATGATTAATTTGGTAGGTGGCACTAGGAATGTTGCTACAGCCTTCTACCTAAAGGGATCGTTATCTCCAGAAAATAAGCTTGAGCAAGGTGTCAATTTTATTTTCCCACACCCCTCATTGTTCAACACAATCCTAATCATTAAAAAAAAAAATCATGTTCCAACTCTTACCACACAGCAGCATCTGAGACTTAACAATCATTTCCTATTGTAAGAAAGCTGTGGTCCTTCAGATGCTGATGCTGCTTACACCATGGGCAATTGTTGACATTTTAATGACTACTGTGGGGTATTTTAGAAAGAATTTTTACACATACTTATTGTCTGGGGACCTGAATCTCTGTAGGTATTTCAGTAAGAAAAATTCTTTGGAGATGGCAGAGAAATTTGAGTTTGAAATGTTGCTACTGGATATGCCCAATAAGATGTTAAAATACTCAGCAACTATAACAACGAAGCAAAAGATTTTCCCGCTAGAACATAAAAAATATACTGCAATATGTGTGTCCTGATGTGAAATGTCATATCAGAACTTCTGTTACTTAACACATTTCTTGTGTGCTCCAACTCCTTTCCCAGGTGGAGTTAAGGAAGCAGGGTGCTTACGCACAGCACAAGAACTAGGCCTAATCTGAAAACTATGGTAGTCATTGGAAAGTTTCCCATTGATTTTGATGACTTTTGGATCAAGCCCTTAGACAGGTACTTGCTGCAGATACAGTTAAAAGCCTTGTCTTGCCAACGATGCAGTTACTAAGAACAGCCATGTTTGCTGCCAGTCTTCAGCTGCAGCACTTGTTATCTCTTCATGCTGCAGAGCACTTGTATCTGTTCAAGTACTAGAAAAGAACCTCCCAATGCTTAGAGGCCTTCTGTCTTGGAGGCAGTGACTGACCTCTGGTTGTCAATGGGAGCAGCTGGAGAGGAAATGGAAAAGCAGCTTACCCGATGGAGATCCTCATCAAAGCGACCAAGCTTACTCTTCCATTTCATGGAATAACAAGGGCTAGCAGTTTTGTCCACTGTGTTGGGTCCCATCACCCGAGGGATAGTGTATGCACCAGGACCTGGGGGAAAAAACGATGATAGTTATGTACAGTGTGAATCCCCAGGGATTGGAGGGAGCATCACATTGGAGAGAGGCTCTCAACAGAGGCTGGAGAGAAGTAGGGATATTTCTTTTTCACATTCCCTGGCCCTTTTCTGTCCTGGAATAAGGGTAGGCATCGGAGTCTGAACTGCTGGTGCTCATGGGTGGTCAGGCTGGCATGCTAAATGAAACAAACAGAAAAGAACGGTTACTTACCTTACACTAACTGCAGTTCTTCAAGTCATCATAATCAACTGCATCTTGCTTGAATTTTCTCAAAGCCCTCAATATCTTAGGAATTGACAGAAAGGTTTATGTTCATCCCAGTGTCAAGGAGCCTGGGTTTGAACCACTTCAGGGGCAAAATGCCTGATATTTTGTTGTTCTGGTCTATAGCAAATGTGTCTCTTTCTGGGAATCCCCACATGTGAAAGATGTTCTGCAGAACCAAGTCTTTTCAACAGACCACTCCTGGTTGTTTGAGAACCACCCGCTAAGTCAATCTGCCAAGCTGTTTTGAGGGCCAGGAAGGTGCAGTGCCACCGGAGTGGTTTGATCTGGAATGCGCCACCTCCAGAGTGGAGACAGTCTTGCTCCCCGTCTGTTGATATAGTAGCTGTGGGGTTGTCTGTCAGTGCTTGGATCATGGATTCCTGGAATAGCGGTAGGTGTGCTTTGCTTGCCAGGCAAATAGATCTGAGCTCTAGGATGTTTATGTGAAGATGAGCTTCCTGGGGGGATCATAGGTCCTTAGTTTGAGGGTAGTTTAGATGAATCCCAAGTGAAGGTTATTATTGCTAATGTCTTGGTAGGTAGAGGTGCAGATCAGAGTACTCCCTTGCATACCTGAATTAGGTCTTTTCACCAGTTTAATGGGGAGAGGACTTCTTGTGGGATCATATGGTGTCTATTGGGTAGATACTTTTTCATGGAGAACAAGTGAAGTCTGGCAAACCAATTCGTGTATTCTACCACACCCCTTGCAGGTGTCCAGTAGAACTGGGGCAGATATGAGTATAGGTACTGGGGAAGGTGGCACCAGGAAGGATTTTCCCTATGAACATTAGGTCATTTCCTGCTTACACATACTTTCTTAGAGTTTCTTTGTGGTTCCTGTGGCATTTCCTAAGCAGGGGAAGGAGAGGAGTCCCTGTTATGCCCCGATGGGGATGAAGTAAAGGAGTTCATTTCTTCCAAGGGAGGGGCTGTGTCAGGAGCATCCTGGCTCTGTTGTGCTCTTCTCTGCTGGATAGGGTGTGAGGTTGGTACTGGAGCTGTCTCTTTTACCTGCTGTACTGATGCAACCGCTCAAGGAGAGGAGACTGGTACCAAGCCACAGATAAATCATTCAGTACTATATATGCCTTGAGTACCAACACACTAGGGACCAGTGTTGGGCACTGAGGAACGTGGTTTCAAGGTTTTCTGTACAGAAGCACCAGTTGCTGAAGGACCATTACCAAGAGAAATGCTGGAGTCCCTGGGACACTATTGTGGCTTTTGAGAGCAGAGCGGCACTTTTAAAACTGCCCCCGATAACTATTCTGGGTATAAAAGGATGTACTTAACATAACATTGAAAAATAATAAACATTATACAATTTAAAGAGACGTTACAAATGTTATGCAATCATTACAAATTGTTCTATCTCAAATCTCAGGTCTTGCCTACACAACAATCCCAATTTGAAAAACCTGCTGTGGCTTAATGGGGCTGTAGTGCGGTTTGGTTTTTGCTACTGTGGACAGGACTTATTTGAAGGTTGTAACATAGTTCACATAACGTGATCGTAATGTTTTGCTATTGCACAGATCATTTTCCTGGTGTTGTCCATGCCACCTCTCTCTTTTCATCTGTCCTCTTGCTCCCACTTCTCCATCACATGAAACACAAACTACTTGTCTTCACTTTCAAGGCTGTTTGTGGTTTTTCTTCGTGCTACCTATCATCTCTCATACGCTATTGAGATGTCTAACAATGCCCGCCTCTGCTCTGCCAATTATACCAGCCTTTATTGCTCACTTGTTACATTTTCAAACAAGCACTTTTGTGTTCTACCAGTCTTCCCATCATGCCTGAGGAGATCTCTGTGAATATCTTCCAAGCCACCTTTGTCCTTCTTCAGATCCACCCTTAAAACTCTCCTTTACTGTTATGTCCACACACAAAAATGTGATACCAGATGGGCAGCTGGTGTGCTGAGGTTATAACTCTCATGCCGACTACTGTTGTTTCCTTGTGCTCCTCATTCTGTCTGTCTGTGCCCACCTGATGTCTCTCGTCTTATACTTAGATTGTCAGCTTTTTGGGGAAGTGACAACCTTTTTCTTCTGAGTTTGTACAGCACTCAGCACAGGGGTTGTTCCGTGACTCTGGCTCCTACGTGCTATCCCTGTAACATTTGGGTTCTATCTATGCAAAGAAAACCCAACTATATCATACAAGGTTTGTGCACATCCATTTTGAAGTTGGCACACAAACATTGTTGTGATTGTTGACAAGGTGTTAGCTATCTGAGAGAACCAAATGTAGTAGAGAAACAGTTGCATAGCGATGATATGTAGACATTGCTCTGAAAGTGGTACAACAATAAGCATTATGTTGTTTTGGGTCTGTCTAAATGATTGATCTGTGGCCACTATTTTTGATCAACCCATGTCTCTTTTGTCTCATCTCTGCATGTTTGATACTTTTCTTGCTGATGAAGTGCACCAAACTCATCTGTAGTGACCTGGGTTTTCTAGACATTTTTTCATAAAAGAACACTGAAACATTTTTCCAATACTTTTCTACTCATATAATGGGACATTTTTTCAAGACCTATTATGGGGAGTTTGTCATGTGATGACCCCTATTGATTTTGACAGTTATGTTGCTAATTATTTGCTGATACTTAAAGTGTAGGTAAAAAGAATTGCATATGCATTTCAAACAGACATAGGAAGATAAAGTTATGTCATATTTTGGCCTACTAATCTTGATGATAGACCCTGAGTTTGAGACACACTAACACTGACTTCTATCAAGGTCAGAGGTAGGCAGCCTTTGGCATGTGAGTTCATTTTCAGTGGCACTCACACTGCCTGGGTCCTGGCCACCAGTCTGGGGGGCTCTGCATTTTAATTTAATTTTAAATGAAGCTTCTTAAATATTTTAAAAACCTTATTTACTTTACATACAACAATAGTTTAGTTATATATTATAGACATAGAGAGAGACCTTCTAAAAACTTTAAAATGTATCACTGGCACACGAAACTTGAAATGAGAGTGAATAAATGAAGACTTGGCACACCACTTGTGAAAGATTGCTGACCCCTGCCTTAGGTGTATCCCTGACTCCTGGTGAGCTTTTATACCACTATGCCAAAGGAGTTCCTCTCAATTTTGAGACATAAGCTGCCTGGCTGTGGTATCAATGTCTGGTAACTCTGAGTGTTGTCACATGAGGATTGAGTGTCTTCAGTATTTTTTTTTCCCTCCCCTTGAAATAGTCCTGTTGGTTTCTGTCCCCCATTACCCCTTGTTAAGTGAGAGGAATAATTTGGTTTCTTCAACTTTCACCTCTTTCGACACTGAATCAGTTCAATTGTCTGTAAGAGCCCATCTCCACTACAAATACAAATGGGATCCAGTCTTGTTATAACATGGATATTCATTGACTCATTTAAGACATGATGAGTCATGATGCGGGGAGGGATAGCTCAGTGGTTTTAAACATTGGCTTGCTAAACCTAGGGTTGTGAGATCAATCCTTGAGGGGCCTGTTTAGGAATATGGGGCAAAAATCTGCTGGATGATTTTATTGGGGATTGGTCCTGATTTGAGCAGGGGGTTGGACTAGATCAGCAGTTCTCAAACAGGGGGTTGCGGGGCGATTCCAGGAGGGTTGTGAGCTCCCGTTGCGTTCGGCGGCATTTCGGCGGATGCTCTGAATGCAGGAGTGTATCCACCGAAAAGCCGCCGAGTGGAACTCTTCCGCTTTCGGGGCATTTCGGTGGACACACAGAGAAACGATGCCTGTCCACCGAAATGCTGCCAAAACCGGAAGAGTTCAATTCGGTGGCTTTTCGGTGGACATATCCGGGGGCAGCAGCAGACACGGCACAGCGAAAAGGGGTCTCGAACCAAAGAAGTTTGAGAACCCATGGACTAGATGATCTCCTGAAGTCCCTTCCAACCCTGATATTTTGTGATTTCTGTTTTGGTGTAGACAGGACTGTCTTTAATTATGTTCTTGTAACTGAGTGAAAGCTTTGGATGTGAGCAGGTCTTAAGCCCAGTTACAGGACACGGTTAAGGTTCCATTTGCACTACAGTTTGGAATTATATTGTAACCGGTGTAGAGGATAACTATATTAAACTCAGGACCCTCTCTAGTTCATGGCTTTTAAGAGCCCCAAATTCAAACTACACATGCCATGACCAAGGTTTTCTTATAATACTTTGCTGTGGAGTCAGGCTCAGGAATTTCCCTTTCTTTCTGGCTTTTAGGCCAGGTGGCAACTACAGGACTCATCGATTGGTTTCCTGTGTTAGGTGTTGGATTTTACCTGGAGTGCTGTCCACTCTGAAGCTCCTATTCCTGAATGCCATGGAGTGCACAGGGGCACATTCATAAACATGCTTTTTTGACTTCTCCGGTGAATAATCGCCTAGACAAGAGATGAACAAAGCGACAACAATGATTCTTTCATGCCAACAGGTGGCTTGGTTTGTAGGTACAGTCTGTGCAAAATTGCAGTGCCCCAACCAACCACATCATGCTGCACTTCCATTTCCCCCTGCATCCCAGCCCCATCGTCCTGTTTTGCCAGTTCTCCCTCACCCTGCTCCCAACACCCTGCACTGCTGTTCCTGTCTTCCCAGCCCTGTAGCCCTGCACTGCCCTTCCTTGAATCCTGAGCCTACCACCCATGTTGTTGTTCCTCCCACGTCCTACTCTCAAATGCTGGAGATGTTACTTTCCATTTGAGAACATTCATACCTCATTCTGGTGTGGTTTATATTCCCCTAACACAGGACACCCATAGGCACATTATCCTCACCTGAATAAACTGTTGAGGGAAATATTACTCACTTGGGCCAGGTGTGACCTCAGTTTTCACCTTGGGGCGCCCACACATGGTATAAGCTGGGGCAACTTCCTTTCCCTTCCTGGTCATTCCGGGTTGCACATAGTAACGAGGACCCGGAGAACAGGCTTCACGGAGCAAGGGCCTTGCCCCCTTAAAAGTGTAGGCAGGGGCTTTCCGCTTGGTGGGGTTGTGCTTCAGGTAACCTAGGAAGAAGGGCTACATTTCATATGCATGTGTCAGGTTTTATTTTAATTCCCCTTTGGGTCTTATTGCTAAAGTTGTTTGGGAGTCTTTGGACCGTGAGATTCATTTCTTAGATACTGGCTTTACTTTTGGTTTGTAGGATGGACATATGGTCATTATTATTGCTCATTCATCTCCATTTATGGGTACGTCAGAGGTTTCTCTCTCATAACTAAGCCTAAGCTGTTACCTTCTGAGCAGGTCTGTCACTGGGCAAAAGGGATGAATCACTAACAAATGGCAAAACTCATTGATTTCAGTGGGGCCAGGATTTCACCCAAGAATTGCAAAAGTGGGCTGTACTATCCTGTTCTTATGACAGAACCTAAAGCTTGTCTACCTCAGAAAACTTACCAAAATAGCTATTCTGGTAATAATTATTCCAATAGTTCTTTCAGTATAAGCCCTCATGTGGACACTCTTATTCTGGAGCTTATACTGAAAGAACTATCCCTGGAATAATTTCCCTGGAAGCTATTTTGGTACGTTTCCCAGCATAGACATACCCTAAAGCCAAGAGAATTTTCCTGCAAACTCCCTTGTAATATAAGAGAGTCTAAAAATTACTTCCAATTATACAGAAGAGTAACTCCTAAACAAAATTTGTTTGAAATACTAGGAGAGATTGAAAATGATTGATGGTAAAGAAAACCATGGTAAATGGTACCATCAATGATTGATGGTAAAGAAATCTCTCAATACTTGGAAAGATTGAAAATGATTGATGGTAAAGAAAACACCATTTGAAATGGATCAGCACACGTCTGTACTAAGCAGAGTCACTCGGTCTTCTTTCCTAGGTTATAATGAAAATTAATACAGACATCCCATAGGAGGATTTTATTAACTGTCGCATCAGAGAAAGTGGAATTATTTGAATAGAATACATGAGAGTTTGTACTAAATGAATTGTTTGAACTGATCTGGATTTAGTGTGTGTAACTCATGTTCTCAGCTGCGTTTCTTGAAACTCTGTATCTTTCTGTCCTTTTACCTGTTGTTCCCTGTACTGAGTACTTTGGTCCTGGGCTGGTAAAGTGGGCCATTATTGGGCCCCTTGGACGATGAGGCCTCCAGGTCCCCACCCAAGCGCTGTCACCCATGGTGGGAGCTGGTTACAAAGCCTGAAGGGAGAGTAAAGAGGTTAATAGGGGATTCTCTTAGAGAAGCAAAATTCTATTTCCTTTTTTCATTTCACTAAATAATTCTCAGTCTGGCCCTGCAATTGTATTACACCTGAAGCTTCATCTGCTGAATGCAGTCTCCATATTAACGGAACGGTGAGACATGATGTTATAGATTGATTTGTATCAGGAATAAAGGACCCCTGCTCATATGGTACATACCTAGTTTGATATCTGCTTCTTTAGGCCATTGATACTAACGTGTTCAAACTCAGTGGTCTACTTGTTTTGCTAGTCGGCATTTTCCTTTAGACCCGTTACCCTGTTTATGGTATAGTGAGGAGCAGGGAGACATCAAGGTATGGAGCATTCTGTCAGGACCTCCTCCATCTGCAGCACTGCACAATGCTGGTGAAATATGCTCAGTAGGCCGGTAAGGGGGGAGGGTGTGCATTCTGGTGAAGCATCCAGTGCTAGCCCTGATGGAGGCAGGATATTCAGCTAAATGCCCTGGACCAACCATCTGATCCAGCATATCAGCTCAAATATATAAGCAAACCCATTGAGACAGTGGACATAGGGCTGTGGATACTGATGGCAAGTGTTGACAAAGTTACTAGCATATCAGTACTGTACTAGGAGTATCTTGGAAACCTCTTGACATCTGGGTGTCTGCTGCTGTCAGTAGCATGGGGTACTGAGGCACTAAAACAATCATTGGAAAGGAAATTGTAGGTGTTTTCCATCAGTGTGACTTTTCGTGTTTACCAGAAGGAGAATTCTCTAGGGAATAGGAACAGGACACCCAACTCCTGTGATATTAAGAATCTTTTCAATGAAATAGACAGGGCAAATCCCTGAATCCAGAACAAGGACTCCTCTGACATTTCAGAGAGGTCTGGTTTTCTCACCTATCAGAGAATTGTTATAAAACAGACCCTGGTTTTATCTGGTCACTGCTAGTGACCTTCACATCCTGTATCCACAGCAATTGTAGGATCCTCCCTCACAGTGTCTTTGCCACTAAGATATTCTTGTCAGAGTTTGAACTTCATAAAAATCTCCGATCTCCTGCAGGCCATTCATTAGCCAGTGTCTCACCAGAGCCCAGAATCCCTCAGGCTATCGTTCTGTTCCAGACTAACAGGAAATATTTTCTGCTATCGGCCTATCTCTAAACTTCTACACATACTAGGGGTGAAATTCTGTCCTTAGTGAAGTCAATGGGACTTTTGCCATTGTCTTCAGTGGGGCCAGGATTTCCCTCCCATTCACTTAACCCTCTGCCTCCATTCCTTTAGCAATAGATTTCCCTATGTCACATGGTGTAATAGGACTTTTTAGATTATACCGCTCTCATCTGCAGGACACTTTATGAATAACTGGGCTATCAGGCCCTCAGGTAAGTTACCTCATTATCCCTGTTCAAATTACTCTGTTTTACTCTCCTTTGCCTTGATGCTTACAAAAAATTGACCGCAGTTAGCCCACCAGTGTGCTGAGACCGCTGTCTATTCATGCTGATCAATATTATTGCATAGTTTCCTTGTACTCTTCTCTGCCTGTCTGTATCTATCTGTCCTTTTATTCTCTGCCTGTACAGCTTCTCGCACAAGGAAGTCCTGGCTCCTAGGCTCTACGGTAAGAAGGAATTGCTAGAAAACAGCTCACTCTACCTCTTCTTCTGCAGAGTTGTTATTGCACCTGCTGGTGTCTCACTCATCGGACACTGTGTGCTCACCTGAGCTTCACCTGTACTTGCTGCTTTGGTGCTTTAAGCATCAGCTGCGTGGCTCGATTTTCTCTGTATCAGCAGCAAAACTTGCTGTGCTTTGAGTTTTGAACCACCCTGTCTACTGCTGTTCCTTTTTAAATAGGCTACGACTCAGGAAATTTATTTTAAAACAGTTTCCGGTCTGGACTGACACAGGTGCCTGAAACCCAAAACATAAGAGTTCTTCAGCAAGCTGGATACGAGAATGAAAAACAAAGATATGACATTAGCATCACAATGTACTTGCAGACTTAAAATAAGGAATTAACCAAACACACTTGGAGGTTCAGCTGTTCTCTGTAAGAACTGCAATTTTCCTCTTCCGTATAGGTCCAAGAGGGTTAAATGTGCCTTACATTCATTGTGTATGTATTACTTTAAAATGTGGTTACAGACAGAAGAATGACAATGTAAAAATGACACACTTTGCTAACTATCCATCTTTGATATGTATCTCCTGGTATGCTGGGAGATACAAATTTTTAACTACAGCTGGCATCTCAGAGCCAGTATAGTTACAGAGGAGGGAGCTGAATGTTATCCTGCCTCTCCAACTCAGCTAAGTTCCTATTTCAGTATCTTTTACAGTTACTGGCAATGATGAACAGGAAGAGGCAGGGCCTAGGTTCAGTTTGCAGCACTGGATGTTAGAAAAATTATTTTTCTTGATTTTTTTAAATTAAGCCGATATGCTGTGAAAGCCAGTGGATATAATGGCCCTATACTGCCAGTCCTGTGTTCATAGAACCCCCATTGATTTCAACAGGACTCCTGTGAGAAGAGTAATTGAAAGATCAGGCCTTAAACATAGAAGACCATGATGCCATTTTCCATTCACTTTTCAGAATATAACATACTAAAATATTCCATGATACCCTATAACTCTGATGCTGGAGTTCAACATGTAGGAGAAACAAAGCATGTTTTTGCTTATTGCTTCTATAGAGAATTCTCAGCAGGCTGAACCTGAGGGAAGCACACTTCTTCCATGCAGTTCCCAATTCCATATAAAGCCATCTCACTATTGGCATACCAGTAGTCCACAACAAATGCTCAGAATGTCAGTTGCAATGCTAGATTGTCTGGCAGAGTTTTGAGAACTTGCAAAGAGTTTTTTGTGGACCGCAAATGCCTTACAATTATGTTATAGAGCTACTCCGCTGATGCAGGTGGTGTCCTAAATAAAAGTAATTCTGAGTCTGCACAATGAAGTGTCAGAGGTTAGCAGATTGTGTTTGGAATCTGGTGTCTTTGGACTTAACTGTGTTTTCTTGCATACCCTGCCTAGCAAATTACAGCAGTTTACTATAGGACAGCTGACAGTTGTGAGAGTATAGCATTTTTACACCTTTTCTATGATTTGTACCTTCTGCAACACCCTTTTTTGTTATTCCTATTCTGTATTGAAAAGAAAATACATTAATGCATTATTTTAAGAAAACAGTTCTAAATATACCAGCTTGGAAACATTAAAGCATTTATGGTTTAGAGAGAAAATGATTTGTTAAAATTGTCCCATTAAGCTCAATTTGCAGTAAAGGGCAAAGACTGAATTCGGTCCTGCTCCTGTTGTGACAAAACATGAGTTTCTGAATTAAATCAAACTTATTAAAACTAACTGTAGACCTGGAAGCTGTACAGAAATGAAGATGCTGTGAAATCTCCAACTAGGTAAATAGGAAATAATTCACCTTTCTTGTCCTTTGAAGCCTAATTATATGTGAATAAACCCTGTCCTCTCTGCTGCCCTTCTCACTTTCCTTTCAGTAATAGAACTGCAGAGTTTCAGGAGAAGGTGGAATGCTGGCAGGACAGGCTTAGGTTTCTCCCTCCATGTGACGTTGGGAAGAACTTTCATGAAATTGTCATAGAAACTCACAATTACTTGTACAGTGGCTCAGGAGGTTCTAGAACACGCTCCAGTATTAGGATTCTAGCCCCCGGTGTGTGTGTGTCACGAATCATTCTTATAGCTTTGGCATCATGGTACTACTGTTTGAGTAGCTCACAATGAGGAAAGAGGACGTTCAGATCTGCACAAGGACTTTGTGCCCACAGGGCAGTCCCGTTCAGACCCCAGTGATAAGTCTTTCTGCCCACTTCTCCATCCTCAGTGCTGATCCATCTCTTCGAGTGATATTAGTTAAACAGTCAAATCTTGCTTACCTAGTGCTTGCATCTGGCTGCTTTGGATATACATTGAGCTCTTCCTAGGAAATTCCAAAACGAGTGCATTGGGTTTTGTAAGTTAGGGGCAAACCTTTCAGTCACCTGAATGGTTTGGAGCCTAAGCCCTGGTTTCGCGAGTGGTATAGACACTTAAAGCCAGATTTTCAAAGGCAAAGCTGCAGATAGGCGTATTGCAAGATTTTAAAAATTGCCCAATCAGGTTAGATGCCTAATTCAAACAGATTTCAAAGGAAAAGTCAATGGATAAGTGCATATGTCACTTTTGAAAATGGGACTTAGGCTCCTAGGCCACTTAAGAGCTTTTGAAGACTTTACCATTAAAATGTAAAACCCAATGAACTTGCTTTGGAGGTTACAAGAACAGAACAAATCATACAAAGCAGCCAGATTTGCTCCTTCCATAGGATTACATGACAGGTCCCATGGCCTCAGCTTTGAACCCAGGCCAGGTCTGTCCAGGGGTAGACAGATGAAAAATGTGAATTACTTCTCTCCTTTTTCCTAATGATTTCAGTAGGAATGGAACAATGAAGCATTAAACTTCTATAGCAGGGGTGGGCAAACCACGGCTTGTGAGCTGTATGTGGCTCTTTTACAGTTAAAGTGTGGCTTGTGGGGTGCCCCCATGATGCCCTCCCCTCCATTCTCCATCTACCAGATCGGGGGAGCTCAGGGCTCCTGTGCTGTGGTGAGCTGGTGGGGCTGGGGTAGGGTTGCCAACTTTCTAATCCCACAAAAACAAACACCTTTGCTGTGCCCCACCCCTTCTCCAAGGCCCTGTCCCCGCCCAGTCCATCCCCCCTCCCTCCATCGCTCACTCTTCCCAACCCTCACTCACTTTCATTTCACCAGGCTGGGGCCGGGGTTTGGGGGGCGGGAGGAGGTCAGGGCTCTGGGCTAGGGGTACAGGTTCTGGGGCGGGGGCTGGGGATGAGGGGTTTGGGGTGTGGGAGGGGAGTCTGGGATGGGGTAGGGAGTCGAGGGGCAGGGGGGGCTGAGGGCTCTAGCTGAGGATAGGGCCAGGGATGAGGGGTTTGGGGTGTGGGAGGCGACTCAGAGTGTGTCAAAAGCTTCACTGAAGTCAACACTTGTCACACCGACTGCTTCCCACCATCCACTAAGCTGGTTACCCTGTCAAAGAAGGAAATGAGATTAGTTTGGTGTGATTTGTTCTCGTCAGATCCATGTTGGCTATTACTCATCACCTTCTTATCCTCTAGATATTTACAAACTGATCATTTAATAATTTGTTCCAGGATTTTTCTGGGTATCAAAAGTTAGGCTACTGGTCTATAGTTCCCCAGGTCCTCGTTCCCTCCACCCCTTTTTAAAGATAGTTACTTATGTTTGCCATTCTCCAGTACTCTGGGACCTCATCCATCTTCTGTGAGTTCTTGAAGATAATTGCTAATGTTCAGAGATTGCTTCTCCTAGTTTCTTAAGTACTCTAGGGTGAATTTCATCAGGCCCTGATGGTTTGAATATATCTATCTTTATCTAAATCTAACTTTTCTAACTTACTTAAATATCTATATATAAAGATCTTTGCACTTATTGTATATCATCTTTCTAATGGTTTCAAGTCATTTCACAAATATTAATTAAGCTGCACGTGTTCCTCATACAATAAGTATTTTTATCCCTGTTTTAACAGATTAGGAAACTGAAGAGAGAGGACAACATGTCCCAAGCCCTCATTGGCAGAGCTGGAAGTAGAATTCAGGAGTCCTAATCCCATCTGCCAGACTTCCCTGTGTTTGTCTGCATCACATATTAGCCAAATGATAGTTGAATTAAAATATTCAGGAACACAACATCTTAAATCTTGTGCTAGGCTGCAATGGCAATACCTAAACACACAAGCCGTGAATTACCAGAAGGCTGACAAGGGCCTTTACATGTTCAGCAGAAAGATCATCAGTACTTTTCTTCAGTGCAACCAAAGCTGCCTTAGTAACACCATCGGTTTTGTACTGGGAAAGTGGTCTAGCATAAAGCTGTTCAGGCCCTTAAGAAGTGTCCAGAGGAAGCCAGGAAGAACCTCTCCAGCAGAAGTCGTCCCTGAAGCACAAAATACAGGATAAAGTTTAGCAAGGTAACTAACAAATATTTTACGTTATTTGTTTTTCACTTATTTGATGCAGGTTTTCCATAAGCGTGTCAGACCCTACCATTGCCTCCAACATTTATGCTTATTTTAGATGTAAGCTATTTCAGGATCAACGATTTTCAACTTTCAAAGAGATGCAAAATAATACAAAACACCGAAGTCTGCTCTCAGTTTTATAAGAAACACCAGTGGTTTCAGTAGAGTTACTCCAGGTTTGCACTGATTTAACTGAGAATTCCTGTACACTCTGACTCCTTTCGGTCTAATTACACCCACTTAATAACTTACGAATGTAAGGGTGATGGTGTAATTTATTCATTGAGGAGTCATAACAAGTTCAGTGAAAATAGGATGTCTGTTATAACTTACACATTCTCATATCTAGTTTCTTTCCTTTATTTTTGTCTTCTGACCCTTCAGTTTACTGTGGTATTCAGGTTTAGACTCCTTTCATTCAGTATCAGTGAGCCTAATTTAGAGGCTCATTTAAAAAGAGAAGGTATAAGATACAAATTGGTTAGTGTGTGTGACTAAATAATTGTAAGGGAGTTTAAGCAAGTCACAGAGGTTGTGTGGCTAAATGCCCTAGTCTGCTTTGAAAATCTCTAGTGAGTATCCTGTGGACTTGTGAGGCAAAAATACAGAGACAGAAGGGCAGGGATCGATTCAAAGAATTTTCAGTAAAACCTGTTAGTTTGTGGTGCATCTAGGCTCACTTGGTTCAATCCTCCTATTTGATTTTGCACTGAAGAACTGCTGCTTTTTTGATGATTCATTGGGTCATCCTTTGTCTTCCCTGCTTTCTAGCTGTATTCCCTCTCTCACCACTATGTGGGACCTAACAATCTTTTATAGTCCTCATGATTAGTGACCCAGATGTGTAGAAACAGGCAAATATGGATGCTACAGAGTTCTAGGTTGAGTGTGTGCAGTCTTCTTTTGTGAAATCTTTTGTCCCATTGCCATGATTCTCAGCTTTTTCCCCATTTCATTATGTTGTGGGGAATCTCCTCTGTTTAATTTGTGTGTGTGTGTGTGTTGTTTTGTGAAGTTTCATTTTTGAAATAGGAGAGAAGTTTGTATGCAAAAAATCCACCAGCTCAAAGTATAGTGAGTAAATTGGAAACATGAAGGCCCTTTTAACCAGCCCCCGTGGTTTGCTTTTATGAAAGTAATTATGAATCTCTGCTGGAACTGTGGCTGCATCATTTCCAGGATACTATCCACATGCATGTTCCAACCCTAGGTTCAAAGCAACTATCTTGTATGATCTTTTTTCAGGTACCAGTTTTAATGTATGTGGTTTAAAGGCAACTCTGAGGAACCTAGTAAATGTTGCAGGTTTGACATAGATTTTATGTCAGTTATTATCATAACAATATCTGTCATTTTCCTTTCCTGTCGTACCTACTGTACCAATGATGGTAGTGATACATGGATTTCTTCTTGGTAATACTGAATTATCAATGTAAATGAATTACTCGTGCATTGATATAGTGTTTGTCATCCAGTGATCTCTAAGCAATTTGCCAGCTAACCTTAGTTATTTTTCAGTAATGCATCAAGTATAAATTTCAATAGATGATTACATCCTTTTCCAAATCAAGCCCTCTGTCTCCTAGCACTAATAAAACAGGACACAAACAAAGAACTGAACTGCTTTCGGTTTATTGGAATAAAAACTTTGTGAATCTAAAACATCATCTGTGGCTTTTTTTTGCGCGTTAGAAATTGAAAACTCTTGAGCAAAGAATCAGGAAGAAGAGAAAATAAGAGCGAGGGAATCAGTAAGTAGCAATCATCAGGTAGGATTATGATGAGTTCTTCAGTGGTGCAGATCCCTGGAGTTATGCTGCCTCAACACTTTGTCAGGATATTTTTCTGAAACAGAGATTAACAACAGTGAATGGAGAGGGCTCAACTCTGCTAAGAAGATAATGCAGCTAAAGTGCCATACAACCAGCTAACTTGAACGTTAGGGATCTAGTACAACATTTTGGAGCATAAGAGCACGTTGACTGGCTGCACAGTCACTTTTGTTGCTGTAGTATTAAATCTGGGTGGGTTAAAACCATGAGATGCCATCTTTGAAACAGTAGGTTCTGCCAACCAAACTGGATTTGAAATATGCCTGAGCAAAACTGAAAGGAATCTAAGCAATGATTTGTCATGATAAGCAAGACAGGAGCTATCTCTGACTCTAGAAAGAGGAGTAAAATCTCTTAAAGTGCAGAGTTCACCAGTGTAACCCTTTGGACCTGAATATGCTTCATGTAGGGCCTGATACAAAATCCAATGACGTCAGTGAGAGTCAACTGACTTCAGTTTGTTTTGGATTAGGCCCTTACATTGCTTTTACACAGGGGTATTTATTTTGACTTCAATGAAGTTATTCCTGATTTTCACTGGTACCGTTTATTTAATAATAATAATGAATAATTAATGAAATTACCATCAATTCCCCTATGGCTTCTGAATGTTCCTGTGAAAGTTTAAGCACGCATCCCTTTAACTCATAAGCAGCAGTCTTCATAACATCACTGGTTACAAAAGGAGCAATTGACTCCATGTATTCCGGACGAGAGCCAAAGAGGTACTTGTTAAGAATGTGAGAGAGAATTGGACACGTATCAGCAGTAACTGGAATGCAAACACATGAAATACAGTTAAGCAGGATAATAGCAAAATATTTTAAACTATTTATTGCTAAAATATTTAGTGCAATTTCTCTACTGTCTTAAAACTCTTGGTGTCAATGCCACAGTGGAGGTTGTGATAGCCAAATGTCTGTGATCTTGTGCTTATACCACAATCACTGTGTTAGTGTGGCTGAAATTTTTCCTCCTGTTTTCATTGAATGGGGAATACTAGTAGAATAAGGTATTACTCAGTGAGAGTAAGGGTATAAATTTGTCCTGTTGTGGATGATTTCTTGCCTGGTGATAACTCCAAATTAGATTATATTTTGAAAATCAAACAGATCATGAATGTATTTTTTTTCCTCAATAAGGCCAAGAGCCTTGGATATTTTTGAAGAAATTTGGTTGAGTACAGCACAGTGGGCATGTCTACTGTATCACTGTTTTTACTGATTTAAGCAAGACATGGATGAAGATGTCTCAATGTACACAAGTAGGATAAACACATTCAAATACCATAAAAATGGACATTGCTTAGATGGTCAGCCTTTCCCCAGCCTGCCCCACGTCAAGGGGAGGGGAAACAATGAAAAGAGAGAGTGACAATGAGTGAGCAGACTGACTGAAATGCAAATGCAGAGAGAGAGAGATGATGAGCTGGGGAATAAAAATTGTTCATAATTTCTTAGAATCGGTTAAACTATACTTAGGACACCTATTCATCCCAACCAAACTTTTGAGAGTATCTCCTCTCTCTAGGACTTGGGTTGGTCTCCTAATACGTAGTATAGGCTTTCTTCTACCAAATCACCCTGCCATTCAGTTTTTTAAAACTGAATCCCACTGGGAGAGGAGGGGAAAACCACCTTGGTTTTAGTTTGCAGAGCAAAACGTTTTGTAGATTCAAACTAATGTTGTGAACCTCAAGAAACAAAAGAAAGCAATGCATGAGGATCCCTTAACCTCTTAAGTTTCCCCCTAAGTTCACTCATCCCTGATTTTAATCAAACTCTATAGCCCTTGCTAACCCAAATTCCTAATATGTAAGGTAGTGTTACACATTAGGCTACAATACCAAGTTGGTACTATGCCCGTCTTTTTATCAACACTGCTAAGAATCCCATATAGACTTAAGTCGGTGGGCCTGATTCTGCTCCCAGTTTACCTGATGTAAATCAGGAGCAGCTCCAATGAAGTCAGTGGAGTTACATCAATCTAAAGCCAATGTTAAATCAGAATTATATCATGCTGCTTCTTAATCAAAGGTGGTAGAATTTATGCACAGGTCAAATAACGGGTGTATGTCAGATGGTCAGAATACAAGTGTAGATGGATTAAATTGCACAGCTGTGTAGCTTCCACTATGTGACATTCAGGGCCACATTCCACCACCATCACTAGGATTGAGTCATACCTTACTCCTTGAGTACCCTATTGATTTCATACACTAAGGTGGCAGAATCTGGTCCTCTATGAGTGCAAAATAAGTGTAACTGACCTGAATTGTTCGTCTTTCCAGTCTAGAATCTGGAATGCATTTGCTGTGGGAACCTTATAAACTCCTTAATGCGGATTTCAAATAGCTTGATGCTTGAGGTTTCAAGAATTTGAGGTTTCATATAAAGAGGGGCAATTATATAAGGCCCCATTGTGAAACCCCTACTCACACTGGGGAGCACCTACTCATACAAATTATCCCATTGACTTCAGTCACTAAATGTTCTGCAGTCTGGCCTGTAAGTAATACTCACCAGAGTAGCAGCACAGTATCAGGCTGATCAGCAGAAGGGCAACTGGCAGCTTCATGGTGAAGATGATGATTTATCACGTATCACGACGCAAACTGCAAGAGCCAGTGAACTCGCTTAGGAACTTTGCATGCAGAGATCCAATATATAAGCACAGTAGCAACATCTGTTCTTGCCAGCAGAGTCTATGCCAGACCACATGTCCCCATTAACACTGGAATCCATCCCATGTTTGCCAATGGAGTGGAAATAAGAAAAAAAATTAAAAGTTACTCTTCTTTATTGTTCTCTTGGGAATGGAATGGTCTGAAGGTAAACATCTCCAGTTCTTCTTATGTAAAGGTGCACTAGAGATCAAGAAAAGGGCAGGAAAGAATCTCATGTTATATAAAGGAGAGCATATAAAGGATAGTTCTGATGGACTAGGTGACCCCACATAACTGGTCTCTTCCATATGTAATTTTTATGAATCTGCAGTATTTGTGTGAATATTTGGTTTGATCCAAATAAACGTCCCCCTAAGTTACTCGTATTGACCTCCCCTAACTTAGTCTGATGACAGAGCACGTGGCACGTGCAAACCAAATAGACTTTTACACTTTCAGAGACACAGGTGGTCTCTTAAGACACCAACTGCCTAGATTCTCACTCTTAGATCTTAACTCCTTAGCAGGAGACCAGTGGGACTTCTATGGTTGTTCAAAGATGTTGGCCTCTGAGCATAGCTGTAACATGGGGGAGCTGCTGCTCTCCACTCCCAACAGGTATAAATGCAGACTCTGAACGTTCCAAATAGTTCCTTCTTGTCAGTGGAGGAGCTCCCAGTTTGCTTGTGCTTCTGCATCACTCCAGCCCTTTCTATTTCTCTACCCTCTACAGGATTTATGCCTCTTTCCAGTCAGTTTGGTAGGTTGCCTGAATTCTGATACCTTGGCCTCAGCAACCGTGTATATTTTTGTAGCACTTCAGTGCTTGCTTTATCTGGTTTCCACCCTAGAACACCCACTCCCACACTTTCTTCTTCTGCTGCTGCTGTTGCTTCTTCATCTTCTTCTTCAAGCACAGATTCCTCCTCTGTGCTTTTGGTATGTGCCTAGTCTCTCTTGATGCTTATACACTTCTACGCTTGAGTTGCCAGAATTTGTTCCTTTCTATTTTCTTCACCAGGATTTGACTTCCAATTTATAACCACCTATTTTACTCTGCTGTGTAACTATGTTGGCATTTGTTTGGTTCTCTTACTGTTTTTATTTTAATTTGGGGTATACATTTAGTCTGAGCCTCTATTGTGGTCTTTATAGATAGTCACCATGTAGTTTTCAGGCATTTAATCCTTGTGACTTGCTGCAATGAGTTTTCTGTTGTTGTTTTTCCCCCCACAGATTAGACCACTCATGTTCAGACTGGACTCACCACATCCATGTAAGCAGATCTATGTCAGGAGAGGACAAATGCATGCAATCTCTGGTTGAAGTTCATGATGTACTGATGGAGGTTTGAGCAGTTACTGGTAAGCTGGATCTGTGAGTCTCCTGGCTGTTCAAATTGAGATGACAGGTATTGTCACCTACTGACAATGAATTCCTCAAAAAGAGTATGCTGCTAGCAACCCTCAAACAAGACTTTGCTAGCCCCTTGCTCAAAAGGTGCATCTTGGGTTTGATACAAAGATTGACTTGGTTGTGTTGGCAGATGGTGGTGGATGAAGACCAGGTGTCTGCTATCAGCTGCATTTGAGACTCTTGATCATGAGGTGTTGGCTCTCATGTGGCCCCTAGAAGGATTAAATGGAGCTGTGTTAATGTAGCTCTGTTCTTTTTTCCTTGGAGAAGTCATGTTAAGTAGTTGTTGGCAATTGCTCTGCTTCCCCAAGGCCCCTCAAATATGGGATGCTCCAGGCAATCATTCTGTTTCCTATCTTATTTATTATGTAAATAGAATGGAATAGAATATCAGGGTTGGAAGAGACCTCAGGAGGTCATCTAGTCCAACCCCCTGCTCAAAGCAGGACCAATCCCCAGCTAAATCATCCCAGCCAGGGCTTTGTCAAGCCTGACCTTAAAAACCTCAACGGAAGGAGATTCTACTACCTCACTAGGTAACCCATTCCAGTACTAAATGGAACCGTTAGGCTGGTTAATGACAAGGCATGGGGTTCAGTCTATATGGAGTATGCTGATGACACTCAGAGTAATGTGTCTGTTTAATCTGACCACGACAGTTCAGTTAAGTTCCTTAGCAAATGTCTGGTTGAGATTTGGGTATGGAAAGGGGCAGGGTGGCCAAGACTTAATCCAGATGAGTGTGAGGTGATAGTGGGAAAATGGGGGAAGCAGTTGAAGGACAAGGCAGAAATAAAACTGTCCCCATTGACTGTGGGTGTTCGTCCTACATTGATCACCTGAGTTCACTGTTTGGAGGTGATGCAAGACCTACATCTTTTTGTGGACCTGGGCCAGAGAGATTTGCTCCTCTGTGGGGTTCTGTCACAAGCTATCTGGCCCTTTCAGGGCAGTCGGGCTCAGTCTTGCCTGTGGTTTAGCAGTTCACCACCACTGGATCTAGAGACTGAATTATAGCTGGTGATCCCTGCTGTAAAAGTGTCCGAGACACTGAACAGGGAGAGAGAAGAAGCTGGAGATGACTCAGGAAGCTAAAAGGGCCTGGTGAAGGCAGCCTAAAGAAGGCCTCAGGGGAGCAGATAGGCTGCTGTGGGGGGCTCTGAAGTAGACCTTGTTGAAAGCAGGGAGGTGCCTTAGAGAAGCTGCTGGAATTCTCAGGGCCGGGGGAAGCAGTTGGGGAAACCTGCAGGGAAGAAGGGCCTAAAGTGATAAAGCCCTGGGAGGCAGTGCTCTGCTTAAAGAAGCAAAGAAGAGCTCTGCAGGGCCCAGGAGGAGGGGTGAAGCGCAGATCTGAGAGGACAGAATCAGGACCCAAGGATCTTTTATACAATTTCATGTCTTTTGACAAGTTGGGATTCCTTGGGGAACAAAAGGTCAATAGGATGTGATAGAGGAAGGTCAGGGAGCTGCGGTAGAGTGCTTGAGGGCAGATATGTAAGCTCAGAGCTAATTGAGGTGTGGCTCCCTGTGGACTAAGGAAGGTTGCAGGTTGATTGGAACACCTGCAATCAATTAAAGCCCTGCTAAGAACCTAATAAAACCCCCTGCTTCAGGCAGACAGGGGAGGAAGATAGGAGTTGGAGCAGTTTGGAAGAGTTGGAGCAGTTTGGAAGAGTTGGAGCAGTGAACAGTTGGAGGAGAGTTTGGAACCAAGACCACCCAGACCCTAGGTAAAGAGACACTCGACCTGTGTAGAGAGAGGGCAGGAAGCCCCACAAACTGAAGGGTAGGAGAGGGAAGTAACCCAGGGGAAGGAATAGCTACTTCAGGTAGTTTTACTGCTATCCTCAGGGCCTCTGGGCTGGGACCCGGAGTAGAGGGCAGGGCTGGGACCCGGAGTAGAGGGCAGGCCCGGGTCCCTCCCTCCCTCTCCACTCCCCCTCCTCTAGGATACTAGTGGGGCAGTTAATACCCTATTCAGGGGCAAGAAATAGCTCCCTGAACCCCTCACAAGAAGAGAAAGCGCGGGACCCATCATAACAGTGCCAGAAATTTGCCACAAGGATGACTTTGAAGGAGGTCCATCACCGGTACTTAGCTATACGAATTAACATAAGGCCATTTGCTTGTTCCTCCACTATTCAGGGTATATTTCAAAGAGAGATGGATACCGAGACATCCCATGTTTACAATTCATTTAAATGCGAGGATGTTCTTTTGATCTCTCAACTATCCGAATACTGCATAGACAGGGACTGTTGATTACTCTACTCAGACATATGTAAATACACAAAAACACAAACATCTTCCCACATGTCCTTTGAGGGTTATTTATTTTGCAGGATGTTTAGCCCTTGTTGGCCACGTGGTCACCGCTGGGAAAACCAGGGCAGGTGGCAACCCTAAGTGTTGCCTGGATCCTGCAGTTAGGCTGACCAGATAGCAAGTGCCAAAAATCGGGACAGAAGAGGGGTGTGTGTGTGTGGTGGGGGATAATAGGTGCCTATGTGAGAAAAAGACCCAAAAATCAGGACTGTCCCTAAAAAATCAGGACATCTGGTCACCCTACTTGCAGTATTCACTCCCCAGCGACAAGAGATAATAATTATGGCCACAGAGCGCTATTTCAGCAGTAGCCTCCAGGGTGTAGTTCTGCGACCACACCACAGTCTAGAGGCAAGGATTCCTTCACTTGACCTCACATATCTGCCCAGCATCCGGCACAGAATCTAGGTGGGAACATGGCTGAGAATTTGGCCCTGTGGAGCCAGTTCTTTTCTTACTAAAATCAATGAGATTTGCCATTGACTTAGCTGAGGAAAGGATCACTCCCTTTGAACCCGCTGGGCAGTTTATCTGTGCTGGTGATGAAGCCTGGATGAAGAATCCTGTTCCATAACTCAGACTTGGCTTAGTTTTTCTGCTTTTATCATAGCTTAATATGTAACAATCACATCCCTTCTGTGTCCTGACGGTTGCAGTTCATCAAGAAGCAGCTCAAACTGCAGGGTCCAGTCATGGAGTACAGAAAATAGTTCTCCTTCATAAAATCATTTCAGAAACATTCCCATTAAAAACCAGTCAGACTTATATTTGCGTTCCCTAGGACTGCGTGCTACAAAAGTACAATGGAATAATGAGGGGGCCATTTAGGGATATGGGGCAAAAATTTGTTGGATGATTTAGTTGGTCCTGCTTTGAGCAGGGGGTTGAACTAGATAATCTCCTGAGGTCCCTTCCAACCCTGATATTCTATGATTCTAAATGCAACAGCCCCTCACTGAAGATGTCCTGGCTAAAAAATCCCTGTCATATCCGTGAGTTACAAAGAAGAATAAGAGTTGAAAAAATGTAACCTGGAGACAAATAGATATCTAGGGGTGGGGAAAAAAGGCTCTAGAAATGCAGTGTGCTCTCTTGGCAAGAGGTACCAGGGTTTGGTTTAGCAGCCTGCTTGGGGAATTGTTCCTTTATTTGTTGTTCTAGGAGCTGGTGCTTTGGGTGACCCAATCAATCATTTGGGATTACATAAGGAAAAAGCTGAACTGAAAGGCCACAACAGGTGAGAAGGAGAAGTCTCTTGGCCTCTGGAAAGGGAAAGTTGCAGATGGAAAGAGAAGCTTAGCCAGTTTTAATAAGCTGCACAGGATATTTATCCCCAAGGTCATTGTTACTGTGTTTAAATGCTCTGGGACAGATTAGGCCCCGCCATGGAATTTGGGGAGAGGGCATGTGAAGCCTGTACCACGGCCAAGCACAATTCTGGGTGGAGACCGTAGACCCAAGACCAGGCTAGCTGTAATGCTCTGTCTTCTAGAAGGCCCAGCGTTACAGCAGACAGCCCCTCCTCATTCTCGCTGGGCTCCCCAGCCCAGCAGTAATGGCTGAGGTAGATTATTTTAGAGGGCTTCTCTACGCTTAAAACACTACCGTGGCACAGCTGCATATGCTGACACAGGAGGGGTTCTCCCATCAATGTAGGTAATCCCTCTCCTCAAGAAGCAATAGCTAGGTTGACAGAAGAATTCTTCCATCAACCCAGAGCTGTCTATACAAGGACTTGGGTTGGTTTAACACCACCACTCAGTGTGTGGATTTTTCACACCCCTTGACCAATGTAATTAAATGGACCTAATTTTCTAGTGTAGACCAGGCCTCGGTAATCCCTACTTGTTCTTTTTCTATTTAAACACTTTCTTTTGACTCTTTAGTCCAGGGCCTGACCATGCCAGAGCTGTGCTGCATGCAACTTAGGAGAGATGAGGGATTTTAAGGCAACTTTATGCCTCCTCTTAGACCTTCATGATACTGGCTTGCTCCCAGCGCTGGACTGGTCCCCCAGTGCAATTTAGAACTGCCTCACGGCTGCTCTAAATTATGTCTGGCTGCCCACAGCCACAGAGAGCTGTTCTAGCAACTGTGGACCACCAGGTTATAAGGATGCCTTGGCAAGACCCTGAACCAGATCCACCACTGGTGTAAATAGGTAAAGTCAACAGGACTAGACACCCCCAGAAGGTCTGGCTGCTTATTACATGTACCTTTTGAGGTCTGCAAGAAGGAATCCTGTTCTACCTCTCTTACAAAATGTGTCCCGAGGTTGTGATCCTGCTGACTCTAGTTGAAGTCAGTGGTATAAAACCAGAGTAAACAGGATCACAGTTCAACCCGCGGTGGGGCTGCACTGGTGTATCTGAAAGCAGAGTCTGGCTGGCTAATTGCAAAGTCATAGTAATAAAACCAATAATTAAATATGGCTTGTTCCATATTCTTTACTGACCATAAGTGGTTCTTAATTACTAGAACTGAATTTTTCTCTTGGCAGCAAACTATCTGCCCTTTTAATCTTTTGTTTTGGCTTCTTTATGAACTGTAATTGTGGTTTGTTCATGAAGTTGTCTAACATTTACCTTTGTTAATTGGCAAATATTGAAATAAAAACCCTTTTGGACAAAGCCTTAAGCCTTTGTCTGTAACACAGCAGCAGCACCTGGCTTGCACTCAGATACCATCCAACATTTCAAGAGCACTTGAATTCATTAGACGTAAACAGCCTGGGCTGAGGGAAAGGTTGGCCTAGAACCCACGTGCAGGCAGAGTGGGTTAGGCTAATAGTAAATCTGTGAACATCAGCTCTATTCCATAAAGCTGGGCTGAATGTTCTCACAACTTTAAGCCCCTGGCCTTTTCCACAAATAGACCCCTCACTTGGTCCTCTTTTAGATACCAACTAGGTTATGGTGGCATGATTAAACCTTCTGCCCCTTCTCCTGAGGACACAGGGTACCTAGGTGCTGAGTGATAGTTTCTCACAACTGGGCCTTCAAAGAAGGCTGCCAGAGAAAGGTTCTAGCTGCTCAAATCCA
The DNA here is from genome assembly GCA_007922305.1 of Dermatemys mawii. Taxonomy (NCBI): domain Eukaryota; kingdom Metazoa; phylum Chordata; order Testudines; family Dermatemydidae; genus Dermatemys; species Dermatemys mawii. The sequence continues at coordinate 1,022,343 of ML677431.1, forward strand.
TAAACGGGTGGGAGGGGTCAGGAAGGGTTTTCTTGCATGGATGGTACATTAACAGCCCCTTCAGACAGATCCTGCGTGGTGAAATCATGTGACCATGTAGAGCCAGCTCTGCTAGGGTCACCTACCCCTGCTTAAACCTAGGGTTGCTAACTTTCAAACTGCACAAAACCAAACACCCTTGCCCATCCCTTTCCCTGAGGCCCTGCCCCTTCACTGAAGGCCCCTCTCTCTGTCACGCGCTCTCTCCCGCCCTCACTCATTTTCACTGGGCTGGGGCAGAGGATTGGGATGCGGCAGGGGTGAGGGCTCCAGCCGGAGGTGCAGGCTCTGGCGTGGGGTTGGGGATGAGAGGTTTGAGGTACAGGAGGGGCTGGGGCAAGAAGTTGGAGTGTAGGCAGGAGCGTGGGGTGTGGGCTTCAGGAGGGAGTTTGGGTCCAGGAGGGGGTTCTGACCTAGGGCCGGGATGCAGGTGATAGTTCAGGCTCTGGCCAGGCGGCGCTTACCTCAGGCAGCTCCTGGTTGGCAGCACAGCGAAGCTATAGAAGGCTTCATGCCTGCCTTGGCTCCACGCTGCTCCCAGAAGTGGCCGGCACATCCAACCCCTAAGCTGAGGGGCCAGGGGCTCTGTGTGCTGCGTGCACGTGCTGCCTCTGCAGCTGTGGAGCCGGTGCTGGGGGTGGGGGAAGCCCATGGAGCTTCCCTGATTGCCCCTGCACCTAGGGGCTGGACATGCCGGCTGCTTCCGGAGAGCTGTGCAAAGCCAGGGCAGGGAGGGAGCCAGCCTCAGTCCCGCTGCGCCAGCAACCAGACTTTTAACGGTCTGGACAGCAGTGCTGATTGGAGCTGCCCCGTCCCTTTTCGACCGGGTGTTCTGATCAAACCAGACGCCTGGCAACCCTACTTAAACCTAAAAGAGATGCAAAGCAGAGGCAAAATATCATCTAGCTAACTCGGTTTTAGACCATGGTTAATTCCATAGTATTTGAGGCCTAACACATTTAGTTATTTTTACACTGCTGTAAATGCACATAAATCCTCATCATCCTGGGGAATCTAACGCATTATTGCGTATTGAGATATTACCCTCCAAAAGCCAAACATTGGATCTATTTTGTTAAAGTTTTGCATAGATAATCACTCTAACAGCTCCTATAAAATCATTTTAATAGGCCCCCTGTTAGTGAAAACATTTGCAGGAAAATTGTAGGGGAATTATTATTTCTGCTTTTTTTAATTGAAGATAGAAAACTCATAGGACCAAATCCTGCATCCTTTTGGAAGTCTTGCTCTCAGCCTCAGTGAAACCAGCTGCTGGCAACGGTCGGCGCTGCAGGAGATATTGTGTAAGGGTGGGTGGCTTTTGCAACCTGCTAATAAGTGCACTTGGCGTTCCATTGCGTTACATCAGTTGTGTGGTTTAGCTCAGTATTTCTCAATTATGGTTTCATTGTATTTGTAAGGCAATAAGAGATGTCTCCGTATTTAACACTCGCTGGGCCAAATTGAGAGGGGAGGAGAAAGGAGCTATAAGTTAGATTTCAGTGGATGTTGCACCTGGGGAACAAGGCAGAATTAGATACTTTAGATTCCTTTAAACCTATGTAAACCCAGATACTGAGATGTAAGAGACACTAAGGCTGTGAAACTTACATAATGTGCAGTCAAAAGGTGTAAGTTAAAGTAGGATACAAACTACTTTATCTTGCAACTTCTTCCTCCTTCTTGGAATTTAAATTCCACTAATGTAGACCCCCTTGTGCATCTGCTAAGAAGATTGATGCATAACATGACTCAGGTGGCACGTGGCCTGGATTCCTCATGAAATTTGGTCCCCTGGTTGGGTCATTAGTTTCCCCAGCTCAGGCTGGGTACTGATGGGGAGTGTGATGTGAACACTGATCTATGCCCTCCATGTAACAGTAAGGAAGGGACTCTAAATCAGAGTGAAGCACTTCAAATGAGTATAAAGTGCATCACTTCGCCTTGTTTTCTGCCAGTCTAGTGCAGGGGTCGGCAAGCTCCAGCACGTATGCCAAGGATGGCATGCAAGACACTTTTTGCTGGCACGTGGCGGCGGGGTGAGCTGCTCAGCCAGCTGCCGCTCTGGGGTTCCCGTTGCAGGCCCCTTGCCAGCCGGGGTCCCCCACCTGCCCCACTCAGCTCCCGCTGCTAGCCTGGGTGAAGGAAACCCAGGCTGGCAGTGGGCTGAGCAGGTGGCATCTGAGACCCCAGAGCAGGCTGAGTGGGGCTAGCAGGCGGGAGCCCAGTGTGGCAGCAGGCTGAGCCACTCAGCCTGCTGCCAGTCTGGGGTTCTGGCAGCAGGCTTCTGCCAGCTGGGGTCTTGGCTGACGGCCCCACTCAGCCCGCTGCCAGCCTGGAGTTTCCTTCACGTAGGCCGGCAGCAGGCTGAGGGGGGCTGGCACCCAGGAGCCCAGGACAGCAGCAGGCAGATTCACTTCTGTTCAAGCCTATGAGGAGGTGTGGAATTAGTTTTAGACACATTTATCTACTACACAAAGTTGTGTTTATTTTCAGTTCCTGTCCTGTGGGCCTTGTGTGTGGTCATCAGTTCATTCCACTTAGAACTCTTTCAGGTTCTACTGCAAAATCTTGCATTTGGTTTAAAAAAAAAAAAGTGACTGTTTTATTAAGATAACATAGTCCTTTACGTTGAAGTATTTCTGTAGTAGAAGAGAATTAGCCTAACACTTATACCTGCATCTTTGCAAAATTCTACAAGGACAGAGCTAAATCAGCGGTGTTTCCTGCATTTAGTTAAGGATGAACCTTGGTCTCTCCAGTAACTGAACATCCAGTGAGTCAAAGGTGTGCAAAAAAGGCTAGTGTGCACCAGAGGGAATATCCCTGTAGGTCTGGGTCTCTCCCCTGTGTCCCCATAAGAGAAAATTCAACAAAAATTCCATGTGAAGCAAACATGAAAAGCATCAGTAACACCTGACCTTTATTCATCTACAAACATTAAGATATTTACAGAGATTGAATAGTATAAAATCCTCTCTCTTCCACAGACAAAGACTAAAACCCCACTACTCCATCCTACACATTCCTCCACCCTCAGTATTTTTTCAGGCCGTAGGGCAGGCCTAACACAGCTTTGGCACCTGGAAAAGGGGGGGAATTCCAGACAGCAGAGCTGGTGCGCTTGAAGTATCGCGGCTTGTTCTTGTAGAAAATGTTCTCCAGCTTAGGGCTTATGATGGTCCCAAAGAGCGTGGTGACATCAGGCGGGTTATAGTACTGGTGGATGACAGCTTGACTAAGCTGAGTCCCTGGAGAAGTCAGAGTGAACAGTTTATTAGACTGATTGAACTGGCCTTTAATTGAAACTTAGGTGTGTACAGACTACTCTAGAAGCTGTACATGCCCCAGTCCCCCATCCCCTCCAAGATCCCTGGGGAGGAGCACCTTTACCTTGGCCCACTAGGAAATCTTAGGTAGCATGGACTTAGGTAGCACAGAGGGTGAAGGTGCTAAGCATTGAACTGTGCTTATCAAAAGGATCCATAGTAAATCGGGGAAGGTAGAAAGGAGACTTTGCCCATCTCTCAGCAGAACTCTACACCTTCTCTCAGAGAAAATTAAGGTTTCAATCTATTTAATCCTGCTCCAGGTATCCCAAAGAGTTAATCAGGTAACTGAGTGAGATAGAAGAAGTGATTTGTTGTCTTGATGCTGTCCCATACACCTCCAGGGAAGCTCAGTACATCTTTGTATAACTTTCCATCGGCACAGCTCCAGGCTGGCATCTTTGCCATGGGTAGAGAAAGCTACCACCAAAACTCATCAGTGGTGCAAGGGACCCACTAGAGGTTTCTAAGTGGTCAGAGAGAGATTTCACAATGAGCTGGCACGTACCATTGGCCCAGGCAGGGATGGGCTTGCGGGGCTGGCTCTCATCGTCCGTAGAGTCGTCACTGTTCAGATCCATCCCGTAATTATTTGGATTGATGGTGGGGGGTTTAGGCCCTTTCGGGCCCTGCGGGGTCATTTGATAGGAGTTACAGGCAGGGGAATGCTAGAAACAGAAAGTAGATAAGCAACCATACACTGTAACAGCAGCACCACACTGAAGGTTTCTAGTGACACACTAAGCCCCAGCCGCCCCTAACATTGCATCTTGGGTGGAAGATCAGTTATTTGGATTAAAATCATAACATCCTAAAGTGAGAGTGTTGGTACAAACAAGGTTTCGTATTCCCTTCTCTGATGTCACTAAGCGGCATATTGGCAAGTTAAGAGCATTAGCTTTAACAGATGGCCCCAGCAATTCTACACAGTAAATGGGGTTTAAATCACAGATGACTCCTCTACTCTCAAAGTTGTGGGAGGCAGGGATTTTAGGGTGCAGATTATCTAAATTGAATATTTGTTCTCCTCCCACCTAAGCCTAAAGTTGAAGTCTTGTTTGATTATCTTTAAAGCCACACATACTTCATCACAAGCATATATGCCACATTTCATAGAATCTCAGGGTTGGAAGGGACCTCAGGAGATCATCTAGTCCAACCCCCTGCTCAAAGCAGGACCAATCTCCAATTAAATCATCCAACAGTTTTTTACCCCATATCCCTAAATGGCCCCCTTGAGGATTGAACTCACAACCCTGGGTTTAGCAGGCTAATGTTCAAACCACTGAGCTCTCCCAGTTGTAAAGACAGTTATTGGAACGCTGCTAGGGACAGCTTAAACTGGGGAAGGTGTAGCTAAAATGAAGAAGCCTTAATTTAACTTTGCAAAAAAAGGTACTAACCCAGAGACAAACATTTTTTGTCAGTCCTTTCTGAGGATGAAGATTAAAACCTCCTGTCAAAATTCTCACCCCAAGCAAGTGTGAAAAGAGAATTGATTCCTGACTTAAAGCCTCAAACTTGATTAACTTTTGTGCCTTTAAAGTTTAAGAAGAGCCCCACTCCAGAAAAAAAATCAAGTATGTACGTCATGTGCTCCTTTTAATATTTCAGCCACAATTATTCCCCTCCAGGATCATCCGAGTAGGGAAACACTTTAGGAAAGTTCAGCAACTGAGAAGAGTTTTCAGTGGCAGTTTCTCGGCCCCATAGTTGCAGATGCTCCACTATAGGACAGACCTCCAGCACAGTCATGTGGCAATTTCTCTTATTTAAAGCTTCACCCTCATCTGATGACATTCCTGCTCTCTGTGGGGCTCAGTCTCCTTCAAATGGAAGAATTCAGGGAAGCGTGAGAATATCAAGAGACTTCTCCCTCCCCACCTGCATATGGGGCTGCCTGCTGAAGGTCCACTGATTTTTTCCTTATAAGGCCTTTTAATTGAGAACCTTAAAGCCTTTTACAGAGGTAAGAAGGTGCTCAAGTGCCACGATCATGAGCATGGTACACAAATCTAGCTCATCCCCACATTAATGATGGGGGAAGAGAGATTAAATGACTTGCTCAAGGAGACATAGCAAGTCACAGCTGGCACCAGGAACAGAAGCCAGATTTCCCTGCTGTAACCACTACACAGCACCACCCCGCTCATGAGAACAAATGGAGACAGCAGAACAACCCCATTCCTCCCTGACAACTGTGCTCAGGCTTGATCTGACTGATGTCCCCCCTCTCACCTCCACATCCACTGTTACATTCAGATGGCTACTGGCAGCAGCTGCGGCTTTCTTCTCTTGCTCCTGCCGTTCCAGCTCTGCTAGACGCTGCTCCTCTTGCTAAAGCAGAGATCACCCGTGCGTAAGTATGAAGATTTTTAGGCATAACCAACCCCCCTCCCTGGCATGGGTGGGCTGCCTCCTGCTGCAGGGAACAAGCACCACTGCCTGCAATGCACAGGATAGCTAGGACTCTCCCAGAGATTAAACTCTATTCCAGGAGCACCGCAGCCCACCTGAGGCTGGTGGCCAAGTTGCTGCTGCTGGAGACGGCACTTGTTATAATGGCTGCTACAGCCAGGTACATGTTGAGTCTCCTTACTCGTTTCTTCTCTTTTTCCTCCATCTCCTTTTGGAGCTGCTCCTTCTCTCTAGCTGCCATTTCCCTCTGCAGGCAAGCTGCCTTCTCCTTCTCTTGCCGCTCACGTTCTCTGGAACCAATGAGACACACCCAGGCACATTCAGAAAGACGAAGTGTGCAGACTGCATCTCCCCCATGATGCCTATTGCCCATCCTCCTTCACCCCACAGTCTAGGGCCTTCACCAGCTGTCCGTGAATACCTCCCACTATGGGGCCAGAACTTCTTCCTGGCTGTTCATCGCTCATCCCCCACTCCAGGGCTGTGCTGACAGAACATAAGGGTTTGCCAGGCCCTTTCACTGGGCCATTCAGCCCCTGCTCTTCTCTGCAGGGTCATAAGGTGACCAGATGTCCCGATTTTATAGGGACAGTCCCGATTGTTGGGTCTTTTTCTTATAATAGGCTCCTATTACCCCCCACCCCGTCCTGATCTTTCACGGTTGCCATCCGGTCATCCTACAGGGTCATGGCAGAAGCTTCAGTACATGGAGGGCCATTTTTCACCTCTCTGCCTGAATCCTCTCCTCTTCCTTCTTCTTCTCAAGCTCTCTCTCTGCTGCCAGCTGCTTCTCCCTCTCTTGTTCCGCCTGTCTCTGCTCTGCCATTTTCCTCGCTCGCTCTTGCTCTTCCTCCTCCTTTTTCTTCTGCATTCGCTCCTTGTGTCGGCGCTCCTCTTCCTGAGGAGCAAAAGGAAGTCGTTACCTCCACCTCACAAGGGAAGAGGGAGATACGCAGAAAAGCAGGAGGGTCAGGCTGCCTGATGCCGTTCCACATCTCATCACTACAGCATTGTCACGAGGACTCTGAACTGTGATGGACTGAAGCATCCAGTGTAGTTGCTGCTTCCCTTTCAGGGATGCACAATCATTTGCTCAGTTCTCCCCTGTGATATCCCTACTAGGTCTCAGCTCTGTTACCCTGAATGTAAGTGGCCCTCAGCCTCAATTTCACAGTGGTTCCTGAGTTCTGGTCCTCTGTTAATTGCAGTTGAAATTCTGTATAGATTACCTGATGTCTGAGATCTCCCCATCTACATCCTGCCCAGCCCCAGGAACTGGGGAAGATGGATTAACAAGCGCTGACCTCCCCCAAACACTGTGACTTTTGAGGACGTGGAGAGGAATAAAACAGCTTATGGACCATGTGGAAGAAATGGTTAGAAATCCCCTGAAAAGCACAGAAACTGGTCTGTCGTGAAGGAAAGGATGGGGTGGCAACAAGGCGTCCCAAAGGGACCCGAGGAACTTTGGGGGATAAGAGACTGTACTTTCCCCTCCTGTAGGCGAATTCTCCCTCAGCTGCTCACTGTATAGTCCTGCCCTCCTCCCCGTGTATAGGGACTGAGGCAGATCAGTGCTACTCCGGCTACTCCGCGGCCATGTGTAGGGTAGAGTGCAGAGCTGGCACCTCATCCATTCCCCCAGCCCAATCCCTTCCTTCCTGCACATAGGACCCCAGCACAGCTCACCAGCTGCAGCGCTTTCTGTTTTCTGGCCTCCTCCTCTTGTCTGCGCCGGGCCTCAGCATCTTCCATCTTCTTGGCAGCTACCTTCTTCTTTACCTTTTCCTCTGCCAGCCTCTCCTCCCGCACCTGAGACAGTCACGCATACATCGGGTCTGGACCTTGCTGTTGCACATGGGACAACTCCCCTGTACATATTACATCCTCTCTAGGACATCGAGCTTATCGGGGAGTCAGGCACATCTCCCCGCAAAGGGTAGAAGATGCCCTTCCCTGTACCAGAGAGTCTAGAGGCCCAGTGGGATCTGTGCATATTTCTTGGAGCATAAGCTCTTCGGGGCAGTGACCTTCTCTTCCCCTGGGTTTGCTCAATGGGATTCTGATCCCAACTGGAGCCTCTGGGTGCTACCTTATCTTAAAGGCAGGCAGCACCCAGTGCAGCAGTCCAGTAGTACCTGGAACCGTTCACATGAGAAGCTCTCCAGAACACACAGAGCACACCGCAATAGAATGAGGGTCACTTAGCAGAGATGTTTAGGGCTCTGGCAGCCACAGGGCAAACCTGTTTCCATCTGGTTCCAATTACGGGTTTCCTAAGAGAGAACGTGGCCCGTGGTGGAAAAGGGGACGTGGAAGGAAACCAGCCTTCACAGACAAAGCTGCTCTGGCTCTTCATATTACCCTGCCCTATTTGTAATAGCCCAAGGCCCTCAGACACAGGAAGCCTTATAGGGCAGGTGGTTTATTATGTTCATTCTCTGTCCATTAACCAGACTGGGTACTAATTGACAATGGAGTCCCTGCTGACCTAAATGCACCCGTCCCCTCATTCTCCCTCGTCATTCCAGCCAACAGACACTCCTATCAGGATTCGCTGCAATTCCAAACCACAGCAGGAAGTCAAACCCCGTTAGCCCCAAGGTTCAAGCCAGACCTCTAAGGAAAGATTTCCCCATTGGTTCCCTGGGTCTTTGCCCCTATACAAGAGAGGACATGACCCAAAGTGAGGTGACCCCTCTCCACCCTACCCAGTCCCATAAGAAAACCACATTGGCCCAAAAGGCTCCACGGTCAGATTGGGCCTCCTTTACCTTCTCACTCTTCTCATCACACTGAGCACGTTTCTGCTCAATCCGCCTTTTCTTCTCCTCCTCCATCTGCTCCACGCGCTCCCGAGCCTGCAGCACCTTGCGCAGACGTGCTTCCCGCTTCCTGTAGGATACGCAGAGAGCCAGTTAGAAGCAATTCTGAGGTGAGCCAGAGATGGAGCAGCGGGAGGGACAGCTACTCACAGTTTCATCTCCTCCAGACGCTGTCTCTTTTCCTCCTCCAGCTTTTGTTTTCGCTGTTGCTCGGCCTCCTGTTTTCTCCTCAGGCTCTCCAGCCGCTGCCGCTCCTTCTCCTGCAATGGGTGGGAAGCTCAGATTATACCCAGCTGCTGGGGCTCATTTCTGGTGCCGTCTGGCCAAAACATCTGAAAAATGGCCAATCCACCACAACCCATGGTAAATGGTTCCAATGGTTAGTTACCCTCACTGTTAAAAGTTTACACCTTACTTCCAGTCTGAATTTGCGTATCTTCAACTTCAAGCCATTGGACGTGTTCTATCTTTCTCTGCTAGATAGGAGAACCTATTATTAAATATTAGTATCCTATAGAGGTACTTCTTGACCGTAATCAAGCCACCATTAACCTTCTCTTTGTTAAGCTAAATAGATTATAAATCACGGTTATGGCTCTTCTCTGAACCCTCTCCAATTTATCCTTCTTAAATTGTGGACACCAGAAGCAGACAGTATTCCAGCAACGGTCATACAAGTACCAAATACAGAGGTAAAATAATCTGTATTCTACTCAAGATTTCCTTTCACGCATCCAAGGATTTTATTAACCCTTTTGGTCACAGTGTCACCCTCAGAGCTCATGTTCAGCGGATTATCAATCACAACTCCCAAATCTTTTTCAGAGCCACTGCTTCTCAGGACAGAATCCCCCCACCCTGCAAGTCTAACCTATCTTTGTTCCTAGATGCATACTGTTTGATAAATATTATGATAAATTGTTCTCCTTAACCACTGAAACCAGGCCAAAAAGCAATGGGCCTAAATGGCAGCAAGGGAGTTTCAGGCTCGACATTAGGAAAAACTTCCTAACTGAAGGGTAGAAGCACTGGAACAAGTTTCGTAGGAAGGTTGTGAAATCTAGTTAAACACCTCCGATAATGAACAAGTTACACAAAATCCTGTCAGGGATGGTCTAGAAAATACTTAATCCTGCCTCAGTGTAGGGGACTGGACTAGATAACTAGTCCCATTCAGTCCTTTGTTTCTATGGTTCTATTGTTTGCCTGCCCCCCTTTGCCAAGCAATCCAGATCACTCTATATCATCGATCCGTCCTCTTCATTATTTACCACTCCCCCATTTTTTGAGTTAGCTACAAACTTTATTAGTGGTGATTTTGTGTTTTTTTATCAGTGACCTGGAAGATAATGATAACTACCATAGGGCCAAGAACAGATCTCTGCAGGATCCCACTAGATACACAAGTGCTCAATGATGATTCCACATTTCTAATTACATTTTGAGACTTACCAGTTAGCCAGCTTTTAATCCATTTAGTGTGTGCCATGTGAATTTGATATCATTCTACTTTTATAATCAAAATGTCAGGCAGACCCCCATCTGAAGAGTAAGCTTGTGCATGTCATCAGCATCACACCAGGGAGACTGAATCTTTCACTACTTGTGTGGAGAAGAGAAGCCTGCCTTCAGAGTACAGCAGGACCTACTAACTGGTGTAGGCTCAGAGACTCCCAGCAATGCACTAGCAGCTCTGCTATTTGTTGCTGGAAGCGGGCTGTAGATGACAGACAGGATTCAGTGGTCTAGGTTTCTGGAAGCAAGAACTGATTTCATTTAATTTAGATTTTAGCAGTGTCCATTTTTAGACAATGAAACAACAAGAGACCATCCCAAGCAGATCTCGTGTTTATTTTAAAGGCACCACGTACTAGTGAGCGTAAGCAAGAGACATGCCTCCATGGCACCCTAGGCTCTACTGCGCATTCCCTGAACCAGATTCTTTTGTATTTTACTGCTGTTCTAAACAACTGTCTCTTTGGCTGATTCCTGCTGCCCTTTGAATGCCAACCTCTCTTCTCACTGTTGTAAAGCAAAAATATTAGGACTGTGTGCAGGTAGTGAGCAAATTAAAAAGCACCCACTGCCCATTAGTGATGTGAGAAGTGCACCTACGAGAAGCCCAGTCTATGATTGAAGAGTCATTACTTACGACAAATTCACCCTGTGTAAACAGAACATGGGGAAAAACAACAGTTACTCTCTTTGGAAATCATCACATAAACCTAGAATCAGACCTTCTTGGCTCATCTAGGTGGCTGCAGGGGTCTGCCTCCAGCATGCCATTGACTTTGGAGGCGGTGGGCAGTAAGTGGCACGACATGGATGCAACTGTCCATTTGCATGGAGCCGCTTGCAGAATCAGGACCCTCGTCCCATCTGCGCCAGTAGCTGGTTATAGTTACCACACTGCATTGAGACCCACCCAGGCCTTTGCAGTCACTCTGGCTCTCTCCCCTCCCATCCCACTAACAGAGGGAAAGGGCTGTACCTTGGGATCGGTTCGGAGTGGAGTGTTGTGTTTGAGGAAGGATTTCTTTATACTACTTCGCCCCACAGAACCTGGGGTCATGAGCAGCTGGTTCTTCTGCACAGTGTGTAGAAAGGTCTTAAATGGACGGACAACCTGTGAAGAGAGCACAGAGTGTACTGGTCGCTGAAGGAGAAGGGAAGAGCCCTAGAGGAAGGATATTGGGGCTGGGATTCTGCCTCACTTTGCTGGCTGGACAGAGTGGCGATGGCGTCTTTTTTTTCAGAGGGGAGAGCCCGCCTTCCTCCGCTTGCTGCCCGTCATACAGCTCATCCACGGCTTTCTTGTAACTTGGCTTTCTCCTGCAAGAGAGAATATATCTCTCTTACACAGCGTCCCGAGGAACTTCTTCTCCCGAGGTAGCAGTATTCGTGGGTCACACTGTCACAGTTCCAGGGTTCACTGCACCTCAGTCTCCTTTGTGGTCTCAAGGCCACCCTCCTGAGGACTCAAGACTATGCATGTCTCTTCCTCCAGACCAGACTTTTAGGGCTGCAGTTCCCTTGCTATCCAGTGTTTACCTCACCAGGTCTGACTTAAATTTAGCACTTGCAGTTCTCTCAGGAATGATGACAGTTAATCAGTGACCAGCCAGCTTTCCCAAAGCACAAAATGTTTATTAGGATAAAACAGAGGTGGGCAAACTACATTTTAAGCTGGCCCACAAGCTTCCACTGGGGAGCGGGGTCTGGCTTGCCCCACTCCAGCGCTCTAGCCGGGCACAGGTTGGGGGGTCACCCCATGCGGCTCCTGGAAGCCATGGCATGGCCCCACTCTGGCTCCTACATGCTCCAATAGCCCCCTCCAGTTTTCCAATGGGAGCTGCAGGGGTGGTGCCTGCGGATGGGGCAGCATGCAGAGCTACCTTGCTGAGCCCCCACATAGGAGCCACAGAAGGGACATGCCACTGCTTCCGGGAGCTGCTTGAGGTAGCCTGCACCCCTGAGCTTCTTCCCATGCCCCAACCCCCTGCCTCGATTTCCCTCCCGCCCTCTGAACCCCTCAGTCCCAGCCCAGAGCATCCTCCTATACCGTGAACTCCTCACCCCCAGCCCCATCCCAGAGTCCACCATCCCCAACCAGAGCCCTCACACCCCAACCCCAATTCTGTGAACATTCATGGCCCGCCATCCAATTTCTATTCCCAGCTGTGGCCCTCGTGCCGAAAGGTTCGCCCACCCCGGGGTAAAAAGCATTACACAGAAAACAATGAAATGAACAGTTTATATGCATGCTAAGCTCTACCAGGTATTACCCATCACCCATATGGGATCTGGGTAGGTCTGTACAGAAGAGTTTGTCATTTCCATGTTCCAGGTTGACTCTTTATATAGTTTTGCGGGCTCTGTCTCCAGGCCTCCTGATCCAGGTTTGAAGAAAAACAAACAAACAGTCAAGGGCCCTTCCTCCAGGAAGCAAAGCGTCAAAGTGATGAGTATGTGCATAACTAACACCGGGCAGCTTGCATTAATTCCCCGAGTGATTCCAGATTCCATGGGAAACTCTCTCAGAAGGGCAAGAACAAAAAACTACCTACAGACTAGTGTATCAAGATCAATAATGCTGTGAATATCCCATAGGCAAAGCAAAATATTTTAAATCTTTCAAAAATACATAACCACAAAACTACATGCATCAAAGCTTTTAAAAGCAATTGGCTGGTGATCTGGTACAATTACCAGACTAATGAGGTATTATAACGCCGTGCTAGGAGAGGTGGGTTAAAACCCTTCTTCAGAGAGACAGACAAGCTTTCATTGAAGCCATATAATGTTGAATGAAATCAGTCCAGCCCACCCAGACTGTTTCCCCGTCCCTTTGATGAGAATGTACCTGACACTCTGGGGCTGTTCCTGGGCCTCATCGCTCTTATCGGAATGGCTCTCTGCAGAGAAAGAGTTAGTTAGTTCCAGCTAAAAGGTTCCCCTCAGGAGAGTCCAAAGCCAGAGTCATCAGGCCTAGCAGCTCAGCCCCCTGAGTACATTGCTGGGAACCTCTTCTGCGGTTGCCAGGGATTTAACACAGCTGGACCTTCCTGCTTACAGCAGAAAGCGACTTAGCCACCTGCAGACCCCAGCACTTTGACCAATACAAAGTGTTATCTTTGCAAAACACTGTAGGGAACAGCGTAAGAACATTGCCATGGTATGCACTATGCTCTGGGTTTCTGCATGTAGACCCACTGAGATAACAGCCTGCATCAGACCATACAAGGATTCAGATCCGCCTTCCCTACCCATCACAATCCGCCAACCTTCTAATGGAAGAGCACATTTATCACATTTCCTGAAGAAAAAACTAGAACAAAAAGGAGTCCAGCACAGCCAAATGTCACTTGGTTTGAGACAGGGGTGGTCAACTGGCAGACTGAGGCCCAAATCTGAACCACCAGACACTTTTGAACAGACCACGTTTTTCTTTATTTATCATTATCGTTCTTGCCGTGTGAAAAATGTTTCTGACTACCCCCAGTTTGAGAGAGCAGACCAGTTTCTTGCACAAGGAGCCTGGTTAATAGAATGGGAGACAAATTAACCATCCCTCAAAGCAGAGTCTTGCCCTTCCCTGAATCTTAGTCAGCAATGGGGCTCTGGAAGAGAGTTACCTGTACCGCTCCCCTCCTGCTGCTCTGCCTGGACAAGGTTGCCATCTGCTGTCTTGGCATTCCTAGAACAAAGGGACATCCTGGGGCCGTGGGGATCCTGCAGAAAAGGCAACTGGATTTCAGTGTGATGCCCACAGAGAGAAATAAAAAATGCAGTCAGCATTTTAAAGTACTCTGTGTCCTGCTGGCCCAAGGCAAAGCACTGGGAATATAACAGATACAGACCATTCGAGCGAAGTCCCACCCTGCAACTGTAAGACAGAGAAAGCCCCACTTGAGTAACCAGCTGCAGCACGCTCCAGCACTGAAGTAAATAGCAGCTGTTCGCATAGAACACAAGAGTGGCCACAATATGCAGGGATTTTTTTGCTTATTTTGAGCTGGCTGACAGTCAACCAAGACAATCAAGGCTGGATAAACTGTGCTGGTCGCAGCCTTTTTTTCCAGGCAATGGTAAATCAACATTCCACTTGGTCAGCGGTTCTCAAACTTTTCAGAACCGCAACCCTTTTTTGCGTTCCCGAGCGCCGCGGCGGACCCTTGTATGTCTGCCGAAAAGCCGCCGAATTGATTTCTTCCGCATTCGGCGGCTTTTCGGTGGACATGCCGAGCGCTCCCGAAATAGCACGGCACATCTGCCGAAAAGCCGCCGAATGCGGAAGTAATCAATTCGGCGGCTTTTCAGTGGCGGCAGGAGCTGGCGACCCCCCTGGGAGCGCTCGGCGACCCCAGGGGGGTCGTGACCCCCAGTTTGAGAACCGTTGCACTTGGTGATTGTGTGCTTGTTACTTCAGATACCCAGTTCCATGCTAAGAGGTCGGAGGAACATAGGAGATCTCCATTTTATCATTACGACATGTACATCTAGTTGATTAGTATCTTGCTGTCTGCTACATGGGTGTGTGTCACAGGGTAGACTGGGCCCTTTAAGAGGGAACTGGGTCAGTCCACCTGTGTCTCATTAACAGGCTCACAATGAAGCCCGACAGAGGGCAGCTGGTAGCTATAAAGAGCCAGCAAGGAAGCTGCAGAGTGTTAGCTGGCTCCTGCAGGAGAGTTTGAGATACCAGGGAACAAGACTCCAGCTAGCTAGAGCTGGGAGCAGTCTCCTATAAGCAAGGAATTGAGTTGGCCTGGGAAGTCTGTGAGCATCCAGTGAATAAGGGACTGCGTGGAGGAGTTTGGGGTTAAGTTGTTCCTATAGCAAACCTGTACATAGAGTGTGAGCCCTGGAAGATCGAGCTTATGCTGCCAGAAGCTGCTTGTTTCAGGGAGCCCATCCACAGCAGGCACAGATGCGACTTCCTCAGACTAAACTAAGCATAGGGTATGGGGAGGTGCCTCACAACCCTGGATAGCTCTGAGAAGTGTCCCAGGAGGGCAGGGTCTGCAGAGAAACAGATTAACCTGGTCCTCAGAAGAGCAGGGGCATGAGGGATAAGTCAAGTCAGACCTCCCTGACAGTTAGCATTTCCCTCAGGCATTAGGTAAGACAACATGCCTGCAGCATTTTGTTGTTGTTTTAACCCTTCTGATTCCTATATCCCTATGGCAATTGGAGAAAAATTCTCAGCAACCTCTCCAAAGCAAAGTATCACTACATTGATCACAGGCCCCCAAAGGGAAGTTTCTGGTAGGTGCCAAGCATTGTTGGTAAACAGGGATGCTGTAATCCCATGATCCAGTCGAAAAATGGGGTGAATCACAGGACTCTACCCTGAGAGAACAGCTGTTGCTGGGCCAGGGATTTGAGGAACTGAGGCCAGCTGAGGAAAGAGCAAGTGATTCTGAAACAAGTGCTCACAGAGTCTTGGGGCTTTTCCTCATGAGACAACTGAAAGGAGCACGAATCAGGGAGGGAGTGGTTTTAGTAGTTACAATATTCAGTAGTTCTCTAATATGCAGAAATGGACAAACACTACAATGAGACTTAAACATTATTTAAAGTCAACAGGAAACATCTGAAAGTTACATTCAGTTTAAGTTCCCAGTCAAAACACTTTCCACTACCATGAAAACTCATTTGTTTGCCTCCCAAGGTAAGGGCTGAAGATTCTAAGTTTTCCCACCAAGTTTCTGATCACTATCAGCACATAAAACGGAACCAAGAAACAGGAGCCAAAAGTACCCTGCCCCCACCTCAATCCGTGATGCCATCAACTTGCCCCGGTCAAGTTGAACTAAGGAGCTGATGGACAGAAAATAGGCTTTCATCACTCTCCCCCAGTATTTACACTGCATCAGCCCTACTCGGATCTTACCTCCTTACAGGGGGTGCTAGATCCCAACTCAGACCTGGAAGAAAGAGTTAGATGTTTAGCGGCAAAAGTAATACCAGCTGGGAGCTGTCTGCGAGCAATAATATGTTTTAGGCCAGGATAACCATTGAAGACATCCTCCAACCGTGAAATTCAATGCATTTTGCACCCTTCACCCATTGCTTGCATTCTGCCCCATAACGCCACTCCAAGCAGCTATTGCTTTTAAAATAAACCACCACAGAACTCTTTCCTTTCCTGAACACTGGAGGAGTGGACCAGGTAAGAGCACAAATGAAGAAGCTACTCAGCGCTCTGGAGCAGGGGTTCTCAACCTTTTCCTTGTCGAGGCCCCCCTCAACAGGCTATAAAAACGCCAGGGCCAAGCCCAGAGCCCTGAGCAGGGGAAAGCTCTGGGCTGGGGTGGGACCCTTGGGCATAGTTTTACTTCTGTGGGGGGTGGGGGAGAATTGCTGGCAGGGCTTGGCCAGCTCCGCACAGCAGGGTCCAAGGAGGGAGCGCCACCTCCACCCCTTGACTCACTCAGGAGGCTACCCAGCCTGTCTGGGCTGTGAGGGGACACAACCAAAAGCGGGGACTCTTTTCACAAAGTTTGAAAACCGCTCAGGGTCAGGGAGGGGGTAGTGAGGGACTGTGTGCAGGCAGGGGAATAGCTAGGGGCTCTGTACCAGGGAGGGGGGACTGGGGCTCCCAACTTCAGGAAGGGGGGCGCCGGGGTTCCCGGCTTTAGCCCCCCACTGCTCCTGGCTTGGGGGAAGGGGAGTATTGCCAGTTTTAGCCCTGTGCCACTCCCAGCTTCAGTGCTGGGGCTTGGGGCACTGGGCTTCAGCTGCAGGGCTCCACAGCCTCCCTGAAAAGGCTCACGAACCACTGGTTGAAAACCACTACTCTGGGGCATCAGATATTTCTTCCTCTAGAGCAAGGATCGTCAATTATTTTTGTCAGGGTCCAAATTCCTTGGTCAAGGTCCAGTCAGGGACCAGATTCCAGAGACAATACAAAAACAATAATGATAATAGTAATGAGTGGTGTGCGGAGTCAGACCAGAAGGGTATAAGAGAGTGCTGGAAGGGAGGTATATCAGCCTCTAGATGAGCAGCTCCCTGTTCCCTGGATAGCCAAACAAAGGCTACTCCAGTCTAATCAAGACACCTGATGCCAATTAAACAGTTAAGGTCGTTAGGCTAATGCTGGCACCTGACCCCAATTAACTGGCAAAAGGGCAGTTAAGGCTGTTAGGCTAATGGAGACAGGTAGAGCCAATAAAGGTTTCACTCAAACTTCTTAAAAGCTCTCCTCCCCCCAGTTCCCTGGGGGGAGCTGAGGAGAAAGGATCTGGAGAAGAGGAAGTTTTGTGATAACCTGAGGTAAGGGAGAAGTGGGAGAGCTGTGGGGAAGTAGCCCAGGGAAAAGTAGCAATTTTGTCAGTGAAAGGTTGGCTACCAACAGCTGCCACCATTAGGGTCCCTGGGCTGGAACCTGGAGTAGAGGGCAGGCCCGGGTTCCCCCCAACCTGCTACTACTGAAACACCTCCTGGAACGGGGAGGCAGGCCCCTAGTAGGACAACAGGTTATACTGTCCTGAAATAAGCCCAAAGGGACAACAGAGGCGGTGGGAGTTCTCTCACCAACTGCTTTGCTGGCTTATAATGGAAAAAGGCTCAGTAGACTAACCCTGGCCTAGAGAGAGAAGGGCTACGTGGAGGGTCGCAGTGAGCCTCTGAGGCTAGCACAAACCGCCTGGAAGCGTGGGACCCACAGGGACAAGGCCAGAACTTTGCCACAGTGGATAAAAGATTTCATGGTCTGTTCAAAAGCATCTGGCGGTCTGAATTTGGCCCCCAGTCCGCCTATTGACTACCTCTATTTTATAGCATGCACACGGTGAGGAATCCTAGCATTTTAGCCAGATGGGTCTGAGAGGTGCCCTGATACAGAGGGCTGATCTGACTGGCCTGAATCTGAAGATGCCCCTATCCTTCTTGGGACCCTAAAATCTACAGAACCCATATGCAATGGGGGGATCCTTTGTCAGGGCACCGTTCTTGCCACCCACTCTCTTGTAACTGAGACCTCCTTTTCTCAGCTACAGTCAGACTTAGCTGGCAGAACCCATTTTATTAGTTCCTTATAGAGCATCTTTGCTAGAGAATGAACCCTTTTAGCCTGGGCTTCATAAGGCTTCAGCACTAACACAGGCTTAGAGATCACCCTCCCTGTGTCCAGAGACTCCCTTTCAGAACAGGAGCTCCCAGTACTTCTTGGAGGGGCAGGCTCTGGAGCAGAGTGTTACAGTTCTTTTGGACCCTTTTTGAGAAGGCTTTACAAACATCACAGCTTTTAGCCAAATGCCTTTCTCCAGTGCCTAAAAAGCACTTTTCAAGCCTATCTGAAACTGAAGAACATCTTGTCAACCCTAATTTCTTACATGGGTTTGCAACTTTGACCAAAACATAAGGCAACAAAATATGAAAAATCGTGATGAAATGGTAAAGAAACCCAGTATGCTAAAATTTAGATTTATTATTATTAGGTAACTTAACTACTTACACTAGACTCTACAAGCTCAAACCTGAGAGAAAAGCCTGGTTCCATAGTTGCTCTGGCTAATAAGGAACAGGAAGACTACTCGAGCAGCTCCTTGGGATGTAGCCTGGAGAGCTGGGTGGGCCTCAAGAATATTTGGGGAATGGAGAAACCTTGCATGAGTTGCCTTACCTGACTTCGATGGTTTTTTCTTCATCCATAAGGCTCTCCACAGAGCTGTGACCTGAGTGGGAGGGGCGGAAAAAAGGTGGAAAAACAAAATGTAAATAAATAAGTCCCAGCAAAGACTATATTCTTGTCATTCAGGCTCAGAACCTGGGACCTGCATATCTATCAGGCAAGGGTATTTTGAACAGGTTCCTGCTACAAGTTATATTTTAATAAATGCAGGCAGCCACAGGGTTCCACAAATTGCTTTCCAAAAGGGCTGAACTAATTCTGGAAATACGAGACTGCCTTCTCTTTTATTGTCCCAGAAATGGATACGCTCCCCATATCACCCAGATTTAAATAGCAGGCTCTCCTTACTCAAGACAACAGCCTAACTTATACATAGGTCTGAGTAAGCTCCTGAACAAAACCTTTTGCCCACACCAGCAACTAACATTTATTTTTGTTGTCATTGTGAAGCACTGTGATGGGCATTCAATACGTGCTGACAGTTATGGATATGAATCAGATTCCAATAGTGCAGTTCTCTCGCTAGAATGGTACAAGCAATGTACCTGAACATAGATTGGCTCAACAAAGCCAGATCTAGCGGCTGCCAATCCCCCATGCCCACATTGTGTATTTACAGGCATGTCGCATCTTGCGCAAGGGTTCCGTTCCGCGGTTACCGCGTATAGCCAGAACCCATTGACTTCAATGGGAGGCGAAATCGTGCCCCCTACAGGAAGTTTTTTAAAAAAATTCCTCCCCACCCCCTCTTTTTTTTTTTTTGCGGACCACGTAAAGTTGAAATCACGTATGTTAAATACGCCTAAGACGCGACATGCCTGTATATCAAACAAAGTGTTTAGATTTGGACTCATCCATTCATTGTGGAAGGCCCTGTCCAACCTACATGGATTTTTAAGCCATTTAACAAATGCATTAAGAGCATTAACCCCTACAAGAGGCTTACTCATGGTTTACTCTACTGAAGGCCAAATTGTCAGCAATGGAACTGCGGCCAATGGGAGCTGCGAGGGTAGTGACTACAGATGGAGCAGCGTGCAGAACCCCCTGGCCATGCCTCTGCATAGGAGCCAGAGAAAGGACATGCTGCTGTTTCTGGGAGACGCTTGAGGTAAGTTTCGCTTACAGCCTGCACACCTTCCCACATCCCAACCCTCTGCTCCCCGTCCCACCCTCCAAACCCCTCGGTCCCAGCCTGAAGCCTCCTTCCACATCCTGAACTCCTCATTTCTGCCCCAACCCAGAGCTTGCACCCCCAACCAGAGCCCTCACCCATGGCTCAGTCTGAAGCCCCCTCCCACACCCAAACTCCTCGTTGCTGGCCCCAACTCAGAGCCCGCAACCCCACAAGAGCCCTTACCCCCTCTCACACCCCAACCTCAATTTTGTAGGCATTCATGACCTGCCATACAATTTCTATTTCCAGATGTGGCCCTCGGGCCAAAAAGTTTGCCCATCCCTGGTTTAAGTGCTAGCATAAACTAGACAAAACTGTTTTCAACACTGGCTCATGGGAATCCCTGCTGAGAATATTGTCAGCATTGCTTCCATCTCCTTGTCTACAAAATGCTTTGGACAGAGTCTATGCTGCAGAAATTTATACAGAATTTCCCAGATTCTGCTGAGCAATTGTCAGGACCCACGAGAACCATAGCGTAGACAAGGCCACAGCCTCAAGCTTGATTCTAAATAAATGATTTAATTGGAACAATTTAGCAGTTGTGTTAATGGTGCATGTTAAACTGTTTGTGCTACAGGTCCAGCTTCAAGAGTCATGGAAGTCCTCAGCTAGAAAACATAGATCAGTGGCTCCCAAACTGAGGGCCATCAGCAGTGATCCCTGGGCGGAACCATTTTGCTTCACACAGTGCGTCCTCGCACGTACATTGTATGCGAGGTCATGATGCATAAGGGACACCATTTTGAGCTACAAAACTGCATCCACTATGCTCTCTGGAATCCCCAGGAAGTACTTCATTAAAATAGTGTTGTGGTGGCAAAAAGTTTCGGAACCCCCTGAGGTAAAAAAATAGAACTGAAAGAATATTAGTGTAGCAGTGTTCTTTCTTAGGGTTGGGTATTTGACCAATTATTTTTCAACTGGTCAATTGACCAGTCTAATATTGTCAAAATATTCATATTTTAAAGTACTAATTTCTTAGAACAGTAACTAAAGAGTCTCCAGCAAGCTTATAGCCTTAGATACTTAAGCCTAACTGCAAAAACTCAAGTTACTTAACTGAGTTGTGTTAACTCAAAAATGAAAAACACAATGAAACAAAGTTGTAAAAACGGCAAGAATGGCACCGTGATGCAATAAAAAAGGAGCTCACCACCTACATCAGAGCATTCTTGCTGGAATATTTGGCGATATTTGATCATGGTCAAATAAGAGACTATAAACTGACCAGCGTGCCAAGTCTATTCTTCCTATTTTCCACAATTAGTGTCATCACACAGCTTATCTCCAGCTTTCTTTAGATGCAAGGGAAAAAGACAGCGTTGTTTACAGTTCAGGAGTTTCTAACTCATTCACCTGGTGTGTGTTTGTTTTGTTTTACTTTTTGCATTTAACTCAGCTCCATAACAGAGCCAGAAAGTGAAACTCCTGCACTAAAACAATGTTTGCTTCTCAGCAAGGCAAAAAAGGATCTTTAAAATCCAGTTATTCCCCCACAAACATACATCAGTTCCCATTGCAAGTTATTAATACACACACAGACTCACTCTCTCCCCTAGTCATACTGGGTCTTGAAAACCTTAGCCCCAAACTTGCCCTCCCAGAAAGTGGGAGCTCCATAACCACCAGCCAGTTTCTGTTTAAATTACTGGGTCACAAAAATAACTCCTTTGTTTCCAGGAGGAAGGCGGAGGCTTGGACAAGAGCCCACACCACTCCTTGGTCAGCTACTGGCAGTGGCCATTTAAGAAGGGGAATCATGATCACTGGCTTTATCTGAAACTTTACGATGGGAAGAAACTCAAAAGGAACAGGTACCAGGACTACAGCTCCATAAATCACACTCCCACCATCAACACCAGGGTGGACAATAATTTTTGCAGGGGGCCGCTCCACAAATTTTGGTAATTCAGCACGGGCCGTACATTTCTACTACGTTAATGGAGGGATGTGGGGTATGGGAGGGAATTTGGGTGCAGGAGGGAGCAGGGCTGGTGCAGAGTGTTGGGGTGCAGGAGAGGGTGAGGGGTGTGGGCTCTGGGAGGGAGTTTACTGCAGGAGGGGGTTCCAGGCTGGGGCAGGAGATTAGGATGCAGGAGGGGGTCCTGGCTGCCTGCCTACCTGCCATAGGCCCATGCCACTTCTGAAAGCTGCTACAGCCAGCTGCTACTAGCATGTCTCCGTGCACCTCTTGGAGGAAGGGGGGAAAGCGGGTCTCCGTGAGCTGCCCTCGCTGCAAGCACTGGCTCTGCAGCTCCCATTGGCCAGTTTCCAGCCAATGGAGCTGTGAGGACAGTGCTGGGAGGGGAGCAAGCACATGGAACCACCTTCCCCGCAGCCAGGGGCGTGCTGAAACGTGCCACTTCCAGGGGTGGTTTGGGGCTATAGCAGGCAGCAGCCTGCCTGAGCGCCCCACTGCACTGCAGATTTTTAGCGGCCTGGACTCAGATTGCGAGGGGGCAGAGGAGGCTGGACAGAAATTAGTCATGACACATTGGACAGAAATGTCAGATGGGCTGGATCCAACCCACATTTTGCCCACTCCATATCTACATAGATACTGACTATTTAGGTGGCCAGTTACCGGCTAGAAGTGCTGGCTTTTGTGGTGATAACGCTGTACTGTAGGTGTCACGCTCAGCTGAGTCTTTCTAGAACTGGTGCTTATTTTTAGCAAGCCAGTTTAAACACATTGACATTGAACTGAAATGTATCTAGCCCAAGGATACCTGCTGCATCCACATGGAAGAACTAACTCCACACTATAGCTCTCCAGTGCTGAAGAAAAACAGGCGGCGTGCCTGGGAATGGAGCAAAGCAAAAGTGCCTTGTCACCCTGAGAAACTTACGGATCATGCAGTTGGAGGCTAGAGATGACTGATGAGCTGCAATTCTCTTAGACCTTGCCCTGCTGACAGACTTCCGGATCATGCTTTCCCTTTTGCCAGCCAGCGAGTACTTCTCCGCCAACGAGGTCCGGCACCTCATGGAGGTTCTGCACATCAGACTTCGACGAACAGAGTGACGGCTTGATTTGGAGCCTGTAGGGGTCCCCGTGCCATCCTTTATATCCTGGGAAAGTTCCTTTACTGTTCCTTGGTTATCCTCTGGCCCCTGAGCAGAGACATCCATCTCCTCAATGGCAGGCTCTGTATTTACAGTGGTTTTGCTAGTGGCTGTATTTGCTATTTTTAATTTAGATGCACTCCGGCCTTCTCTTGCCCGTTTTGGCTTAGTAGTTTCAGGAATAAACAGCACAGAGGCTGCAGACACAGGCTGCAGATCTACCATCCCAGCTTTCTTGGGAGAGTCGTCATCTGAGCTCAGGACAAGGGCCAGGGTCTCCAAAGTCACTGTCTTGGGCAGACTTGTCTTCAAATGTAAATCAGCACTGTTGCGATCATTGACGCTGATATCTACTAAGGGGACCCTCCCTTCCACTGGCTGGACAGCTGACTTCTCAGGAGGTGCCACAGAGCGCACATCAGATAGCACAGCCCGGGATCTCGTCACCCTTCGAGGTGGGGAGGCCTCTTCCACCACAGCCCTGATTATTTCCAGGTCCTCTTTGCTTCGGAGTCTTCTGGAACATCGCTTAGCAGATGCTCGCTTAATACTCCTCCTTGATAACCTAGCGACAGAAACAGTGAAGCAAACTGGAGCCAAATACAAGGTAACATTTTATTTACATTTGCAGGCTAGAGTTGGAGATGACCGGTTTTCTTTTTATCAAAAAGCACCGATTCCATTATTCTTTACTACCTAGGCACTTACAGAAAAGTTGATCTTGCTGTGCACACATCATGTACTGGTGATAATGTGTGGTTTGGGGCACTTACAAGACAAAATTAAGATGAAATAGAGAAAAGCAACAAATTAATGGAAAGAGATGGGCATGTGTGACAGACTGTACCCCTAAGTGCACTCCTTTTACAAGACTATGATAAAAGTTGTACAAAGCATACCTTGAGGTATCAGCTGAAAACTCATGATTTTCTCATCATTACTGTCCTGTTGCATATGTTTCAACAACACTACATGTCCAATGATGAGATTTTGCTGTAGGGTGGTTACTGAAATAAACTGTAATTCTGGGTAACACTCACAAGCCAATTTCTCAGTCATAAAGATACCATGCCAGCAAGGTGTTAAAGAGTCATTACCTACTTACATAAGAACGGCCATAGTGGGTCAGACCAAAGGTCCATCTAGCCCAGTATCCTGTCTTCTGACAATGCTTCAACGAGAATGAACAGAACAGGTACTCATCAAGTGATCCAGCCCTTGTTACCCACTCCAGCTTCTGGCAAACCAAAGTCTAGGGACACCATCTCTGCTCCCAGCTGGCCTGGCCTTTCTCATTTGTTAATGGCTATAACTACCAGAGAGCTTGGGGCCAAGTGCGTGTATAAATGTTCATGACCCTTCACCAGCACATAGTATTTTTGCTCTGCCCCTCTTGAAATGGGAGGGGGCAGGGATGAGGGGGTCTGCCACTAGGCGTTAATTTTAGATCCCCTCATGTAGGGATAGTGCACCCTAGTTAGTGCTGTAGAGCAGCCATTGATGAACCTATTTCCATAAATACTCCATACTTAATTGGACATACGCCAGCCCGAGGGGAGAGGGGACACAATGTATGTACGATTCAGCTGAAGGATCATTGGCAGCTCAGATACCCCGTGGAACTGCGTGACCTCATGACCCAGCAAAGACTCTTCCAGTACAAAGAGTTGGAGTATAAGAAGGGTTGGGGGAAGTCTCCTCTCCTCCTTTACATCTCTCTGCTGATAACATCAATAAATACCTGAAGAACACTGAACTGAGGGGACTGGTCTCATGCTGAAAAAAAATCCAGCCTGTGAACTGCAAACTATGAAAAGACCAGTTACCTGTCCTGTTACTGGTGTTCAAGGTGTGTTGCTCATGTCCATTCCATACTAGGTGTGTGTGCTCACCACATGCACTAATGCTGGATATTTTTCCCTCAGTGATATCTGTAGGGAACTGACTCTGGTGCCCCCTGGAGTGGCACGCGTATGCCAAAGTATAAAGGGCACTGCTGACTCCCTCCACCCTCAGGTTCCTCCCAGCTGGCCTGGCCTTTCTCATTTGTTAATGGCCGTAACTACCAGAGAACTTGGGGCCAAGTGAGTGTATAAGTATTCATGACCCTTCACCAGCACATAGTATTTTTGCTCTTCCCCTCTTAAAATGGGAGGGGGCAGGGATGAGGGGGCCTACCACAAGGCGTTAATTTTAGATCCCCTCTCATATAGGGATAGTGCACCCTAGCCAGTGCTGTAGAGCAGAGGACTTCAAACAAGGAGTTCTATGTTTCCCCCAGCACCTCAGCATGGATCCCCAAGCTGGAAGTGACACATCTCAATAGTTCCTGATGCGCCTTAGTGTCATCTTGTGGAACTGGTTGGGGAGGGGAGGTCCTCAGGGTCCAGGTGGACCTGAGTGGTTCCCCCTCCTGGGATGACTGTCTTTGGATGGGGGGCAAGACACTATAGCCAACGGCTTGTCCGAGG
Source organism: Dermatemys mawii (assembly GCA_007922305.1). Taxonomy (NCBI): domain Eukaryota; kingdom Metazoa; phylum Chordata; order Testudines; family Dermatemydidae; genus Dermatemys; species Dermatemys mawii. Next base: position 1,047,812 of record ML677431.1, read on the forward strand.
TCCCTGTCACCAATCCAGGCACTTGTGAAGGAGAGCAGCACCGCACAGATGGGGACTTGCAGAATGGTCCCAAGGTGGATTTACCCCTGGATCGTGGTACCGCCGTTGCCGGTGTGGGCAGCACTGGTAGTACCATGATATCCTGTGCTCTTACAGCGAAGCAGTGTAAAAGGCACTCCAGATTGGAGAACAAAGGGGACATAGCTTTTCAGCAAGTCAAATGTAGGCTGCACCATCAGAAAAATGGATATTTTGTAAGACAGTCTATCAGATTCATGACATGTCTCCAACTCTGTCCTGAGGTAGTCGCAACTGATTCTAGGTGGGTAGCGAGCAATGTGAGTAAGGGAATTAATGAAGCAAGATCCTGGTTTTGCACAAGTTCTCATGCAATAGTTAAGACCGGTTGCTTGGCATGGATTCTGAGATTTTTGTAATTGAAAAAGTCACAGCATCTTAGATGCCCTTTGCGCTACTCCTTGAGCAGTCTAACCAGCACTGCTATGCTGCAGAACACTAGCAGTGCATGTAGTTTGTTTACGGCTGCTATAGTTAGAGAATATTAATAAATGTGCATGCAGAACATTTTATGTGTTGTTCAGTATTGGACTTTAAAGCAGCATTTCTCAACTGTGGCCACCAGAGATTTTTCCTGTGGCCACGAAAGTCTCCTGTCCAGAGATGAAGGACAGGGCAAAGCAGCGGCCCCTTTCTGCAGCACCGAGGGGCTAGAGGGAAATCTTCAGCCCCACTCCCCCATGCCATCTTCAGCTGAAGGACTCTAGGGCTAGGCTTCACCTCCCCTCCCCTGATTCAGCCAGAGACTCCAGGGGTGGGCTTCAGCTTCCCTGCCCCAGCTTCAACCACAGGACTCAAGGAGCAGGCTTCACCCTTCCTCCCCTCACCCCCATCCCTGGTTTCAGCCGCAAGACTCCAGGAGTGGCCTTCACCCTTTCCCCTCCAGCTTCAGCCTCAGGACTCTGGGGATGGGCTTCACCCCCTCTCCTATGGCTTCAGCCTTGGGGCTCTGGGATTCAGCCCCTTCCTCCCACTCAAGGTGTGGGGCTCCTGCTCTAGGTTTCAGCCCAGGGCGGCAGGGCTCAAGAATGGCCAGTCTTACCGGATGCTGTGGCCAAGAGGCAAGGAGCTGTGTAAGACTGCAAAAGGGAGCTCATGGCAATGGGGGGCAGGGGAAGGAGCAGGATCTGGGGAGGGGGGCATATGATGGGGAAGTAGAAGGGGCCAGAGGGGATGGGCGAGTGGCTGAGGGAGGCAGCAGGGACAATTTTTTTTAATGCACAATCTCTAACATCCCAAATCAAGAGAGTCTACTTTAACACCCGCAGATACAGCCCTTCTCACCTTTTCCTGATTGGGTCTTTGTTCTCATCCTGAACCCTAGAAAGTTGCCTCTTTGGACGATTTTTCTGTGACGGTGTTTTTGGCATCAGCTCTGGCTCATCGCTGCAGCTGCTGTTTTAACAACAAGAGGCAAGGAAGAGAAATAAACATCACCAGGGCAAGAAGGTACTTGCACCTGGGCACATCCACCATGGCAGGTCTCCAGCTGGCCAACAGACAAAGGGGATGTCCACAAAGTCTTGCCTCTACCAGGTGAGGAGCAGGGCCCATGCCCAACAGGATACTACAGGTCACGAACAGGTTTGGCTCCAGTCGGTCACAGAGCCGGTCACTGGGCACCGGCTATGTAGCAGAGTCTATTAGGGGAGCTCTCTGTCCATCTCTACGGGGCGGGGATCTCTAGATCCGTGGGGGTGGGGGGTGTCTACGTTTGTACATCTGTCTCTATCTGCGCCTGTCTCTGTGGAGGGTGGGGATCCTCTCTCCGTCAGTCTGTCTGGGGGGGGGGGTCTCTCTGCACATGTTCCCCGGTCTCTACTTGGGGAGAGTAGGGGCTGCACCCATTCCCACTGCGTGGCCGGCGGGGTGCAGGGAAAGGCTGGGCGGCCCGGGAAAGCGGACGGCACGGCCAGCGTCCACCACCCCCGCCCCCGCCCCACCGGGGCGCTCCATTGCCCCCGGCCAGCCCCGGCCCAAACTCCTCCTTCCGGGACAGGCCCCGCCCCGCCCGGACTAATCCCCGCACCAGCCCGCTGCATTCCTGGATCACCCCCCTCCCCCACCCCGGCCACACTCCTACCGCCCAGTTCTGGATCAACCCGCCTAGGGCTGGGCTGGGCTGGGCTGGGCTGGGCTGGGCCGGGCCGGATCGGCTCCTCCCTCCCCCCCCCCTCCGGCTCCCACCTGCTGAACATCTTGGCGGCCTCCTCGCGGATCTCCCGCAGCCAGACCATGTCGATGGCGTCCACCTGCCGCAGGAACTCGGCCAGTTTGCGGTTACAGACCGCGGGGAGGTGCGCGGGGCCCGACGCCGCCTCCATGGCTCCGTCCGTCCGCAGCCGGCGCTCTCCCAGGGCGGGCCCGTGGCAGGAACCTTCCTTCTCCTTGTGCGCGCCGCGCCGCTCCCCGCCTGAATTTTCAAATCTAACTGTCAGCGGACACGCGTGTCGTCACACCCCTCCTGCCCAATCACACAGCGTTCCGCAAGGCGGAAGGGGGCGTACGCAGCCCGCATCATAGAGACCAAAACAGGCCTTTCTAGCCACTAGAGTCTATGATGCGGAGGAGCTCGCAGGTAAGGATAGGGGGCGGGGTCCTAGCAGTTTCGACCCCGCCTAGCCCTGACGGACAGAAGCGGGAGCCAATGAATATGGCGCTCCGGCTGGGCGCTTTGTGATTGGCGCGGACTCGAACGACCTCGGTGGGCTCGGGTGGTGCCTCACGGAACGTGTTTCCCTCAAAGTCATACGGAGGCCGTTCTAGCCGTCCTCTCTGTGGTCTGGAGGATGCACTAGCTGCTGCCTGCGGCTGAGAAGAGCCCGGACTGGGGGACGGTTGGTCCCTGCGGGGGGAGGGGAGCTACCTGCAGGAGGCGCCTTTCCCCTGCCTGTGCGCGCGCTGCCCCACCATGACTGAGGTGGTGGGTGGGGCAGGATGCCTGGGTCCTTTTTCTTCTCTCTTTGAGCAGGGAGTTGCTGGGTCCTGTTCTCCCCCTCAACCCTCCCCCGTGAGGGCTGGGTGGAGGGGTGGGCGCCCTGTGCCTCCAGTGTGGACGGGGGCAATGTGTCACTGCCCCCCTGTGGGGAGTAGCTGGGGGTAAGTGCGGGTGGTTTTGATATCCCAGGTGAACGGTGCTGCAGGAAGGTGCTAATGAACCCCCACTTCTCTCCCCCTGCCCCCCACCTTGTGTTTCAGGCAGAGCCATGGTGGAGGGTCCCACTCACATGCTGGAGGTTTGCTGTCAGAAACTGTCCGAGTTCTTGCGCAATGTGGAGCACAAGCGCTTTGTATGGCTGCGGGAAATCGAGGAGGAGGCCATGAAGATGTTAGACGGGTAGGACCATCTGGGTGGCAGAAGGACGGAGCTGCCTCCGATGGGCTCATTCACAGGCCGTTTCTTCTCTCTCAGCTGTCGGTAATATGGATCCATCTGATATGTTGGACAGTGCATCCCATGAGTCTTGAGCCCATCTATGCAAATGCGCCCCTGTGAAAAGCAGCCTTTGCTTGATGTTTTTCTTTCTACTGTTTTATAGGATTAGCCAATAATGGGAATTTCTAACCATTGCAATTGGGAGGTCTCGGGGTCTGGTTTTAATGCCAGCCTCAGTGAGATTTCAAACTAAAGGCCACTGGGGAGCCTGGCTTTTCCAGTTGCTACTATAACGTTTCTTTTTGCCTCTGCTTACTAATGATTTACCTTATATGTATGCTGGGCAGCTTGTTTTGGCATGTAGTGTTCAGTGTTTTGGGACATTCTTGCAAGACCTAACCTACTGATCAGAAAGACATCATAGACTCCTGGAAGAGATCTCCAGAGGTCATTTAGTCCAACCCTCTGCTCAAAGCAGGACCAACACCAACTGAATCATCCCAGCCAGGGCTTTGTAAAACCAGGCCTTAAAAACCTATAAGGATAGAGATTGCACTATCTCCCTAGGTATCTTGGCCTTATGGCATCTCTTGGCCTTGTCCCCACTGTAATGAACAACATGCTGCTGCTAAGGGTTGAATAGCATGGTGTTCAGGCAAGAAAATCAATTCCTTCTCTGGTGTTCTGTTTTTTGAACAGCAACTTAAGCACTGAACCTGAGCTGATGCCCAAAACACCATCACAGAAGAAATACCGTAGGAAGAAGCGCTCCTTATCTCTTAAGGATGAGAACAATGAACTGACCAGAAAAAGGTAGGTGGTTGCCTTGGATCTCCTGTGCCAACAGACTTCAGAGCCAAACAAGCCAGAGGCAAAATTAAACTACCCATTTAAAAAAAAAAAATACCTGTATCAATAACTAAATACATGTGCTAACTTGAACGCTATCAATATATTTAATGTAACCTTACCAGATCAAAGTTAGTTCAACATCTTGGTTTTATATAAGCTTGTGGTTTACAGTAACATAAAACAAATAGAAGTATTCCTAGGTCTTTTTATCCCAGTGAATGCTTTTTTAAAATATGTTATTTCAACCGTTTGCGATCTAATCCTTTGTGCTAATGCATGATCATTTGAAAGTGAAATTTTTAGAAGCTATACATTAAAAATGAAACTGACTTCTCTATTTTACTTGCATTTCTCTCACCTTGGGCAAGAGTATTCAAAAGGCATGGATTTAAATTTAAAGTGGATTTCTAGGATCCACTTTTATAATCTAAGTGTCTAACATAGCTGATCGTGTTTGGCTTTTTTAATTTCATTTTATTTAGGGTGTGATTCCAAAAAAATATAGGAAAAGGAGTTTTATACACTTGTCCTTCAAGATGGAAAAAATAGTTCCTAAAGAGAAAACTGGAGAAAGCGAACATCTCTTCTCTCCTAAATATTGTTAAACTAAGGGTATACTACCAACTTAATGTGTCAATTTCTATTAGTCTTCTTTACCCTAAGCTTTCTCAGTTTGTTTACTTTGTGTATTTGACAGCCTTTGTGTATAGTCAGTTTCACTGTTATCCTTGTATCATTTGTCAGTTTCTGCTGTTGACTGCGGGGATGGGGGGAAACACACACAAGAGGGAAGAAACACTTGAAAATAGGGAAAACAAAACCACAGAGTCAGGAAATCTTAGTACCTCATATATTTGTCAACCCCTCTCTCTGGCCCAGCAACCATTTTCAGCTTGCTTTCTGATGCAAAAACTAAATTTGTGGGTTTTAAGTAGGGTATTTGCTGGCTCACTGCTCCTGCCTTGCTATGCCCTCTAAATTCTCTATTGACTCTCTTTTCTCTATCACTTCTTAGGCCTGGAACCTCTCCTATACCTCGTTTGCAAACTAGCCATCATTTCCATTCAAATCCTTCCAATCCACTTCTATCCTAGATGGATTAAACTTTGTGACTTTTATAAGTGTGCTGTCTGATACCTGACATTTGAGGGGTACGTGTTTTTAATGATCTGTATACAGTAAGAAAAACAAGCTGTCTGCACTGTATGCAGCTGAACTGCTGCAAGCATAGGATACCTTATTGAAGCAATACTGAGCATAACCACAGTTAAACCCATGGGGGAAGGAAGGGAGGATATATTTGAACTAAAAACTAGGCTGAAACTGAGTGGTAAAGAATAGGAAGGGAGAGAACATGTCCAGAGCCTCAAGCAAGGAGGAATTGTAAATGTTTAGATAGAAGCTAGCTGCTTAATTACATTGTTAGCCCCTCCCACCATCAAAAAGAGTGTGGTGTCTTAAAGAAATTCACACCTCCCCGGGCTTAGTCACCTAGGTCAAGATTTTCAAAACTGACTCTGTATTTTTGGTGCCTAGCTTAAGACCCCTTAAAGGGTTCTCGTTCTCAAAAGTGCTGTAAACCCACCTTCTCAAAATTAGGCTTCTATGTAATGACGGACAAATTGGGCATTCTAGAAACACTTTTCCCCCACTTAAGGAAGTCTCAAGGTACATGAGGAAGTTACCCCTGAACTCAGAGTCTTTCCATTTAGGAAAAGATCTGATCACATGATGCTGGGTTTTTTTTTGTTTCTCTCAAGTTACACAAGGGCACTTCAGTGTGCATCAAGATCTCATTTCAGAAGTTCATTTACTCTCACTGCTTGCTCTGTACATTGAGTCAGTTTTGATTAATTTAAGCCGTCATACTGGGGACACTTCCTAATCTGACAAACCTCATTCTGCAGGAAAAGCTTTTTGATGATGTGGGTACAAATTCTTTAGGCAACTTCATCCTGTTTGTACTTATTCCTCCCACACACGCAGCATTGCCTCTTCAGATTCTGCTACATCATTTTATGTTCCCCTTTCTTGTCCAAGTGCTACATTTAATTCTTTAGAGCCTATCCACTTTGCTCCTTTCTAGCAAGCCGCCCTATGTTTCCTGGTATCCCCAACTGGGACTCGTGGACCAAGATTCTATCTGTATGTTTGTATCCCTAGTAAAGAGTGAGAGAATGATCTAGGAAAAGACAATGAGGTTTTAAATAGAATGATAGTTTTTATTACTAAGGGTCTTCAGCCTATAATATCTTTCTAAACACTTCGATAGTAATACTATCTAGCTCTTATCATAAGTAGATCTTAAAATGCTTTACAAAGGTGATAACTATCATTATACCCACCATGGACAGTGTTCAAGTCTCTGACAGTAAGTTCAGAAGGAGGGTGTGATGGTGTACCCCATAAGGCTTTATGCGGGTGTGCTTATAAATGCATGTATGATATAACTAGAATATGGTTTTGCTACATATCTATGTAAAGGTTATGATCTCCTGGTTATGTCCATCCTATTTGTATGCATGTTCCACTAGTATGTTCAAAGTTATGAACATTGGCTGTATACTTGCTTGATTTCTAAGTAGCCTTAGTTAGAACGTCTGGTCACTTCTTAGGAAAGGAATGTGCAAGTTAAATGCTCCCTGACTGAGCAGTTAACAGACAAAAGAGCTTGGGAAGCTCCAATCCACATAAGAAGTCTACCTGAGGAGTTCAAGGTAGCATGTGGGTAATGGCTGCTACCTGGAAGTCCTGAGTCATGTATGGTCATGTGATTTGACCATGTGATTCCTAATATCCATTTTGCAACCCTCAGAGATGTTTCTTCTTACAGCAGCGGTTCTCAAACTTGAGAGAACCGTGACCCATTTTTTAGCCGCGGCTTCTCAGCGCGACCCACGTGTGTCTGCTGAAAAGCTGCTGAATTGATTATTTCCGCATTCCGCGGCTTTTAAAGGGATATGCCGAGCACTCCCGACTGACAGCTCGGTATGTCAGCGGCTTTTTGGCAGAATACGGAAATAATTAATTTGGCGGCCTCTCAGCAGCGGCAGGGGCTCGCGACCCCTTGGGAGGCACCCAGCGACCCCCCCCCCCCCGAGGGGTCGCAACCTCCACTTTGAGAACCGCTGTCTTACAGGCTAAACTACATCTAGCCTGGGTCCAGCAATCACTGTCACCAGCTGAAGACAAAATGGAGGGGTCTCCCCAGGGTTTAAATAGACTCTCTTTTCTCCTAGGCAGAATCCAGTTGTGGGGTGGGAACTGAGCCAGAAGAAGGCAGGGAATAGAACCCGGTTTCCTAAGTCCTGGTCCAATGTTTTATTAACTTAACCTAATTAAAAATGGTTGTACCTGGAAAATAAGTATGGTTGAATGTAAAAAACATTGAGAGTCAAGTCTACGGTCAGTGATGTCAGTTTTAGGTTCTGAAATGGCTGGAGAGAAAAATCCTGCCTCATTTTACTTAAAAATGTATTTTTTAAGGTTATCAAGAAGGAGAAGCAGCCTCAAGCCAGCATCCTCTAAGCAACTTTCCCAAAGGCTCCGAAGCAAAGAGGGACTGGAAAAACCCTGTGATGCTCAACAGAGAATCAGTGCTTCTTTTTCAACAAAAAGATTCCACTCCAAGGTTGAAGCAGAGTTTCGTGCTCCATTGGAGGCAATGGCTGAGAAACCAACGATCTTGTTAGTAGAAGGGCGGGTTCCCTTGACGGAAATCAGTGTCGACAACTGCAGTGATGCTGACTTCTCTTTGAAGAGGAATAGGCCTGAAATAATAGACCAGGTCTTGGAGATCATCTCCCCGAGTATAGATGACCAAGCTCCCAAGAAGCCCAAGGTTACTGAACTTCAGCCTATGTCTACAGCCTTGACATTGGTGATCCCTGACACTCCTGAGGCAAAGGGGACAGAAGAAGACCAGGGTGATCCCAACTTTAGAATAGCAAATACATCCACGCCAAAAGCTGCTGTAAATGGGGAGCCCGGAGCTGAGAATGATGTTTCTGCTCAGGGGCCAGAAAAGGAGCTTTTCCAGGACTTAAAGGACAGCACAGGGACCTCAACAGGCTCCAAATCGAGCCATCTGTCTGCACGCAGAAGCCAGAGGCGTAAGTCCCATAAGCACCGCAGGACCTCGCTAGCAGAGAAGTATTCTCTGGCCAGCAAAAGAGAGACCATGATTCGGAAATCTATCAGCAGAGCTATCTCTAAGAAGAAGGCAGCTCGGGAGTCCTCTTCAGCCTCCAGTCACGTGAGTTGTAAGTTTGTGAAATCTGAAAAGCAATTCAGTGTGTCCTTTTATTCTCTGCTCTGTCTGTCCATCAGTGTGTTTGACTCAGAGAACCTTGGAGCCACCTGCAGTGCTGCTTGTGGAGGGGCAGCACAACTGAATTTTTTAAATCTCACCTTAGTGTCTTAAAGCTTCAAGCCTAAGGTCTTGTTCCCTCCAGTTCAAACTCCAGGCCCCTCCTCTCCTTCCGAGTCTCTGGGCTCTGAAAGTATCTGCTGATATTCAGTTCATTAAACTCTCTTGCTTGTAGAAGCAAAGTGGCTTCCAGCTGGGTCCGTTAAGTGCTGAAGCACATGCATTTTAGGCAAACAAAACTAAATGCTATGCCACACTGTCGTCATACAGTAATAGTAAAAACTGTAACTTAAAAAAAAAAAAAAAGTAACCTAACCTATGCATGAGACACTGTGGAGATCCAATTGAAGTCAAAGCCACGTGTAAGTTGATGGGCAAGAGAAACACCAGTCCTGAAACTTTAGATAGTAGTTCCTGTCTTCTAACCTACTGTAGTTGCTTGTTAATGCTGCAGAATATTGAATTTGTGCACTTACTCTTAGTGGGCAGTTACCAAAAATACAAAACATTTGCTTTCATCCCTAATGAGGATTTAAACACTCTTCTAACTGAAATTCTCCACAGCTTCAACTATGGAACTACTAGTGACCTCTCCATAGTACAGACTTGAGTACATCTTTGTATTACTCCAGATGATGTGGAAGAAAGTTTGGGAGGTACTGAAACAGTTTTTGGGCCATTATGGTGCTTCTCAAGTTCAATGCACTATGTAGCAGCTTCTAGTTGTAGAAAGTCAAGCAAAGGTGTTTTGAGCTCATATGGAATCTGAGTGGGAATGTAACGTGTCCTTTGGGGAGAGGGGCTGTATTGCACAGGAATAGTTGCTTATAGGTTGCATCCGATTAAGACCACCAAGCTAGCTAGTGTCTTGCTTTATCCTTTTCCTTCCAGGCCACAGCTCCCTGGAGGTATTTATGGATGAAGATGCAATCAGCAATGTCAGGTGAGGCTGCTCTGACAAATAGGCAGAAGCTATGAAAAGTCTTGCAGAAAACTTTACAGGTCGTTCGTATGCCCAGCCACTAAATGAATACTTTGTGCTGTAAACTTCACCTGTGATTGGGTTTGGTAGTTAAATGCCTCATGCTGTGTAGTTGTGGCCCTTCCTCAGACTCTGACCATCTTGCAAGCCTCTTCGACAGCAAGGCTGATATTGATTTATATTCTTCCTCTCAGGCTTGGTCTACGCTGGGAGGGTGGAGGGATTGATCTAAGTTACACAACTTCAACATAGTAGTCGTTGAAGTCGATGTACTTAGATCTACTTATTGTGAGGTCTTCACAGTGGAAAGTCAATGGCTGATGCTCTCCCATCAATTCCACCAGAGTGAGAGGTGCAGGCAGAGTACCAGAGTCAATGGGAGAGTGTTCGGTGGTCGGTTTATCTAGATGTGATAAATGGACAGTCCCCGCTGGATTGATTGCTGCCCGTTGATCCAGTGGGCAATGTATACAAGCCCTCAGATATCTATACTGAGCTACTTAAAAAGGCTGATCCGTTGTTTTCAGCTTGTGCAGACTATGACAGTGCACTGCAAGATATTGGCCAGCTTGACTAAAAAACTGTTCCCTTAGGCCCTGTCTGTGAATATTTCCAGTTTGCCGTGTCCCATGTATCTTACTAACGTCCTAAACCCTGTGAACTAATCTCGCTTTCCGTCCCAGTCCCCAGATTGGAGAGGTGTGCAGTTTGTGGTCTCCAAGACTTGCAGGGTAGGGCAGGCTCATCTGTTTGTGCCCCAGGGCTGTGGCATGTCCTACCTATCAACTTGAGCAATGCTAAGACCTTCTATGAGGGGCATAAACTCAATAGCATATAACTCAACAACTTTCTATGTCACCCCCATCTGGCCTGTTCAAACAAGGTTATGTCTGAGAGTCTCACGCTGAAGTAAATTCACACTCTGCCTGAAGACTGTAGAGTTAGACTTCAGTGCATGAATCTTGACTCCAGCATGTGCGAACAGTTACTCCATTGATCAAAATGAATATCTTGTCCCCACTACATTAATATACTGAAGAAGACTGTCAGATTGTGGTCTTAGTCACCTGGAACATGCTCTTCCAAGGTGCCTAGAAGCCTCTGAAAAGAGGCACCACAAGAATAAAACCCATAATTTCATTACTTGCTCTATGGGAGCAGATAACTTGTCAAAACACCTCTCTCTCTTCAGGCCTGAACTGGAACCAAATGCTGAACATGACAAGGTAAGGCCCAGGTCGGGTTTTTCTAGGACAAATCCAATAAGTTAACTGTACTGCTTCTTAGCTGCCAGCTCCTGGGTTTAGATCTCTCTGAGCTGACAATGACTAGAACTGGGGACAGTGTCTCTTTTGTCTGAGAAGTCAAAAGTTCTGAGGAAGTAAAGATCCCTCAGCTTGGGTTTTGATATATTATGACACTAGACTGACTTCAGAGGCCAGGCTTCAAATACAAGACTTCCTGTATTACCTTGGGTGAGTCACTTAAGGACAGATTTTTTTTTTAATGATATTTATATTTAAAAATCTGGCCCTTACCCTCTGTCTTGGTTTCCAATCTTCTGCTTTTATGTTGTACCCCTTTTAATCACCCTTCTGTCTGTTTACAATATCAGCTCCTTAGGGCATGAATTCTTACTGCCCTACTATTTTGTATAGTGCCTAACACAACTGGGCCCCAGTCTCCATTGGAATCTCTCAGCACTATCTTAATACAAATGAGTAAAATTAGGGATTTGTATCAGAATATTTTATAATTTCAGTTCCCAAGTCGGCATCGTTTTACAACTTGTTTCCATTGAGCTTTAACAGACCCTTCTGAAGACGTGTGCACCCAGATTGTGTAGGCTTCTGCTTGAATCACTTGTTTTCCTCACTTCTCACACTTGTCTATGCAGGGGCAGTGTTGATTGGTTTGTAAGGTGAGGAGAGATGCTAATTCCTATGGAGGTTGTGCCTCTTCTAATCCTCCTGGTGCTGGGAGGTTGTTGCCCCCCTCAGTAGCTGGTAATTGCTTGCAGCCTCAGACTAGGGCTGTTTAAAACTGACTTTTAAAGGAGCGTGGCCAAGATTTTCAAAAGTGACTAGTGATCTTGGGTGCCTCCGTTTGTGGGTGTCCAACTAGAAACCCTTGAAGAGATTTCTCCCCATCCTCCCGGGAAATTGCTGAGCACTGACTGAAAATCAGACCTCTCTAAGCTGTCTCAGTTTGGGCACCTAGAAAAATCTTGACGTTAAAGTCCCAGTGGAGGAAGGACAAATCTGACTCTTCTGCTTTTTGGTGGGTGGTATCTATAATCCTCCCTCCTTGCTGTGCTTTTGCTCCATGAGCAGGCATCCTGTGTCTGTAGTAGCCAGAATGGCACTCTGTGGGTCTGCCCTCTTGTCGTTGCAAAGAGAAAATAGCAGTTCCTGGCTTGTAATCAGCAGGGCTGCAACCAGTGCAGAGTGCATCCAGCGTCACTGGCTTTGCAACCCTCCTTTTCCCCCTTCCCAGGGCAGAATGCTTGTTGAAGCCCTGTTTCTGTGGGGGAGTCTTGCTAAAGTCGACTTCCTTCTCCTGCAGGCTCCCAAACACCCGCAGAAAAACTTCATTATTCCAAATGAAGGCAGCCCTGTTGCAGAACAGTTGAATGGGGCAAAACAGCAGGCAGGAAACTGTAAAGGTAAATATTTGCTGAAACTGTGCTGGTGGAGCAGCAAGGAAGTATGGGACTGTGGATGTCCCTTGGGGGTTTATGAAAGATCTGATAGTCTAGCTTGCATCTTTGCCACCTACTGATCAAACTAATCCTGCAAGGGCTCTTTACTGTCCCCAGAGGGGAGTAAGATTTGTCCTGTGCTAGATCATTCAGCAGAGTTTCTCATAAATGTGCAAAATATAAATGAGAGCAACTGGACGGTCTGTACAAACAACTTAAGTCTGATCAACTAATGGGTGAGGGACTGCAGAGGAACATACCTTAAAACTTCAGTTTGGTTCAGTGTCTAGTGTTTCAGAGCAAAAGTAATTAGTGTTTGGACCATAACACTATCATGAAACAAACTGAGGCAGAGTGAGATGGGAGGGGCCGCAAAGTGAGGAGCTATGAAATGGGATCAGCTTTCATTGAAGGAAATGTGTAATCCCATAAGAGGCATTGGTTGGAGGATCTCATTAGAGCATCTTATTGGGGTGAGGTCCTCTTACAGAGTAACATGCCATCTGTCTCCTCAAGGGTCTCCACACAGAAGGGCATTTGATCTTATAAGGTGCATACTCTAATACTATTCTTTGTGATGTTGGCTGATGCACAGATACAAAACTTGTGTTTAAAATAGCTACTGTGCTCCTGTTTTATCTCAGTATAAGGTTTCTGATTGGCACAGCTCTTAGCAGTCTTGTTTTTTGGTATGCTTCTGAGGCTTGCCTTGGGAGCCATGAAGACCAGAACCTCTGGCATCGGACCTCTGCTGTAGGAAACCTTTCATGTGGAACTAACTGTAGCATTCTTCACAGAGAGCCATTTGAAAAAGAGTGCCACTTCTCAAAGCAGTGGGAGCAAGGAGCAACCCCAGAATGCCAGACAACTAGAACAGCCCTCGAGTATCCGGTATGTTCCTCCTTTGTCTCAGGCTGGGAGAAAGAAAAGAAATAGACATAAGAACATAAGAAAGGCCGTACTGGGTCAGACCAAAGGTCCATCTAGCCCAGTATCCTGTCTACCGACAGTGGCCAATGCCAGGTGCTCTGGAGTGAGTCAGCCTAACAGGTAAAGATCAAGTGATCTCTCTCCTGCCATCCATCACCCCCCTCTGACAAACAGAGGCTAGGGACACCATTCCTTACCCAGCCTGGCTAATAGCCATTAATGGACTTAACCTCCATGAGTTTATCCAGTTCTCTTTTAAACCTTGTTATAGTCCTAGCCTTCACAGCTAGGACTAAAGAACCTAGTCATTCCAGATCACTAGTTTTAATCTATCAAGTACCTTGGTTGAAAGCTTTGGTATGACTGGCCAAAGAGGGTTTCAAATCCATATAACATACCAAAATTTTTGGGTTATAGATTTTCATAAGTTCAGTACAAAATGGGGTCTCTTGAAAGATGGCATGGTATAGTAAATTAGGCACAGATGGGACTAGAACAGTGGTTTCCAAACTGGGGTTCGTGAAATGCTACAGGGAGGTCTGGGGGCAGGGGGAATTCTCTAATGGTGGACAGCGCTATCCCTGGGCAGCACGGGGCCAGCAGCCCAGAGCCCCTGGACTTCCAAGAGCTAAGCAGATCAAAGCAAGCATATCTTTCACAGTGAGGAGATTTCAACTTCAAGACTCCTTATAAGAAATGGATAGGGAGGTGGGTATTTTTTTCTGTTTTTAAAATGAAATAGGCAGCTAGTATTGTTTTTAAAATTATTATGAAGAACAAGTTTATGCTTTGTTGTAACGTGTGTTATTTGCCTGGATTGTTCAAGGCCTGAATGCTTTTGTAGGAGGAACTCTTTGAGTTGGCTTCTTAAATACCTTCATACTGTTTCACATCTGATGCTTCTTGATGAAACATAGGAGCCTTGTCTTATAACAATTCAAAGTGATGCAAGCTATGAAAATGGGATCTTGGAAGAGTATTGCTATTTGCATAATGTAATAAAAATACTGTAATGATAAATGTGTAATAAGCATGTCATAAAAACTAACTTTATATTTCCAGGATCCCTGCTTTTATAATTTATACTCGGGTAAAGGAGAAAATCCATGGAAATATTCATTTTTAGGAAGGGGTTTGGGAGTCTTGACATTTTAGTGAAAGGGAATCACAGGTTGTTAAAGTTTTGGAACCACTGGACTAAAACCTAAGTATGACTTTGTGCAAGTCACTTATATTTTCTTTCCATTTCCTGCATGAGAATAGTACTCTCTTCCCTCCAGGGACATAGTAAGGAACTGTGTTTGTAAATCTCTGAGCCCCACTGGGAGGGGAGGAGTGGGTGGCTAAGGATGGCTGCACAGCAACTTTATATAATAGACTCTTAAGTGACCTAGGGTACATCTATACTACCTGCCGGATTGGCGGGTAGTGTTCGATGTATTGGAGATTTATCGTGTCTTGTCTAGACGTGATAAATCAATCCCTGAATGCGCTCCCCGTCGACTCTGCTTACTCCTCTTGCGGAGCTGGGGTTCCAGAGTCAACAGGGGAGCCATCGCGGTCGACTTGCCGCCATGAGGACGACCAGGTAAGTCGAACTAAGATACTTTGATGTAGCTGAAGTTACGTATCTTAGTTTGAAAACACACACACACACACACACCCCAGGCCTAAAATATCCAACTGCTTGGCTCTTTCCTTGGCTTCCCCAGCTGCTGATTCTCCTACATACACAAGAGAATGATAGTACAAAATCCACCAAAGCCAATTTAAACGCAGTCGTTGCTCTCAGTTCTGTCCTTTTTTTCAACCTCTTGTCCCTCTATTCAGGCTCTTTTTTGATGTTGTGAAATCTACAGCATCTCCTGTAGTTGGGGTACCTGGGAAAAGTGGCAGCAAATTCTGGCACTACAAATAAACTAACGTACAAAAACTCTTCAAAGCAAACTAAACCTTTCACATGGTGCTCGGTATGGACAGTATACAACACACTTTTGACAATGCCGCATGCTCTGGCCCACGTTGTGTTACTGGTGCTGGCTGTGACAAACTGGTGTCTATCAGAAACTCACATCTGTCACTTACAGAAGCTGCGTCTGCAGAATAACATCGTGGTTGCTTAGTAAGATTTGTACGTTTAGTAACCCTCCATCCTTTGCACCGCTTTCCATCCCTTTTTCTAGCATTTTCATGGCTGTGTGTTCTGAATATGTAGTGTGTTCCCCCAGGCATCACAGATCACTTGATGGTGCTGAAAAGGCAGGAGGGCTTGTATAAAATGAATTAAGAGCTGCAGTGGAGGCCAGGAATTATGTTTCCTGTGCTGCGTCAATGTAACACACCCTTTACTCTTTCAGGAGACAGAGTTATAAGCAAGCAGTGGATGAGCTGTGTAATGGGCAACAGCTAGAAGACTGTAACCTTTCTCCTTCCTATGAGAAGACTACTTCTCCTGCAAGCAAGACTCTAGCCTCACCCAGTCCAGCCAGCAAAGTGAGTAGGTTCCATGGCCCCACATCTCTCTGTCTATTCTAGCTCCCCTTCTGATGCCCTCTGCTCTCCTTGTAGGTCGTGCGTCCATTCAAACACTTTTTGCAGACGGTGCAGAAGAACCAGCTGCTCGTGACTCCAGGGTCCACAGGGCACAGTAGTGTCATGAGAAACCTTATCAAACGCAACACTCCTACCCGACCTGATTCCAAGGTAGAGACAGTCACTTTCACCTTGAGGGTGAGAAGGGAAGAACAAATATGTCGGGCAGGGTTGTCTGCCTTGAATGCTCACTGCAGATCTTCATCACAAGCTGCTCGAGATTCCAAATGAGGATCAGTACCAAGGAGCAAACTTAACTCCTCTTCTCATTCTAATATGCTGCCTGAATGTCCGATCCAGCACTCAAATTCTCCTCTCTGTGGTCATGGCACAGAGGCTAAAAACTGAGTGGGCCATGAAGATTATTTTCCCCTTTGATGCCTGGAGAGACTCCCTCCAGAGTGAGATGCACTGGTGTTAGGGGAGAGCACAGCCCTCTGTCCCCAGCAAGATTACAGCATAGTCCGCGTCAGGGTAAGGGGTTTACAGGAGTGCACTGTCATGCTGATGAAAGATACCAGCATGGAATTGACTGCCTGTACTTTTTAGCTTAACCCACTGGAAATCTTTTTGACAATCTCTTCCATGCTAAGTACTAGGTTTGGATAGTTTCCCTTGTAGCAGTTGTCTTATGGCTGCCCGGTAGGTTTACTCCTGAGGGAATTCTGTGCCAAAAAATTTAAAATTCTGGGCACAATATTTTTAAATTCTCCACATTGTATTTGTCAAAATAACACTATATAATCGTGCCAGTTTCAATTATTTTGAAATTACCTGTCAGCAAGTATGTCTCTAACAATAGAGACACGCACAAATTCCCCTAGGAGTAGAGTTAAAGAAACCCTTACGACAACCCTGCAGAGCCCAGCTGGGGGCCAGACAGTCTCGCTCCTTGCTCCCCAGAGCCGAGCCACGCCCCCCTTCCCAGCCCCCACACTCACAGACCCTGCCCTCCTAGAGCATAGGGATCCAGAGGGAGAAACTATCCGATGCTGGGTCCCAGGCTTGTACAGAGTTCCTGCGTGCCACCCTCCAGATTTCTCGCTCACCCCCTGGCCTTGTTTCTTCTTGTGAGCTCCCCCCGGCAGTGGTGGCTAACATATCTGCAGCCAGCTTCTGTGGGGGAAGGAAATTCTGTGCGCTCAACGTTAATTTCTGCATAATTCTGCATTGCACAGTGGAGCAGAAGTCTCCCAGAAGTATAGGTTGGTCCTGGGGTAGCGGTGGCTAGGTGAGGGAAAGATCATGCAGGGAAACAAAAGTTTGGATGTATTTTTGCATGTTTGAAAATGTGCATTTTTATAACCCTCTCATGGTATAGGAGCACCTTAAAATCATAAGGAATCTGGTCTTCCATTACCCCTATCAGTTAGCGAATATCGAAGTCTCAGCTCATATTGTGACCTTGAACATCAACTCCTTAAAGCTTTCCTATGCGTGTAGAGAAGTCTTGGCTACTCTGTCACATTCAGCCTAAACTCCTCATATACTGGTATTGCCAAACTCCAGGATGGTCAGTGGACCCTTCTTTGAATTTGAAATTGGGTCTCTGGTGCCTAACAGGCTGCTGGACAGTTGAGACAAGCTGTGCATTGAGAATCAAAGCTGTTTGATTATCGTAACTAACCACTGAGCAAGATGAGACGAGAGTCCAAAGGTTGTGATTCTAGGTTTACTTGGCTAGTTCCAAAAGCAGTAATCCTTGTTTCTCCTCTCTTCTGTCTAAACAGGGGGATTTTGTTGTAAGTAATGACTCCTTAATCACAGGGTTTTTGGGCTCATAGTGGGCACACTTATTACCTCTCTAATGGGCACTGGCAGCTCTTTAACCTCATCACTAACCTGCACACAGACCTAATGTTTCTTCCGAGTCCCATGTGAGAGTGAAATGATGATGTACTAGGTAGCATGTGGCAGGTGTGTACACCAGGAAGTGAGTAGAATTGTTCAGAGTGGCCCAAAGGGGATCGAACAGTACCTGGATAAAACTCAGCCATGGCAAATACAGACTGAGAATCTCTGATAAAGGGGATTGCTATTGGACATCTGATGGTGTGTAAAATGCTCTCCAAGGGAAATGGTGGAAGTGATATTACTTATGTCACTCAAACTAGGCTGGCCAAAGCCTTGGAGAATATACACCGGACCCTAGCTATAGCCTGCGTTGCTATAGCGCGGGTTCGCTTGTAGCGCAGCCACGGTGATGGATCCCAAATTTAAATTTGGGATCCATGGCAATACGTCCCCTGCATTAACGTGGTCCCCGCATTAACGCAGGACCATGCATGGATCCCGAACCCCGGGCTATGGTGAGGGTCCGGTGTACTGTAGGGAACAATCATGGTTTGGCCACTGGGAATGAACTAGATGACTTAGTCTCACTTTCTACCTTCTAGACTAAAAACCACATGTCTAAAAAGGACGTAAAGAGGTCCTCTTCGGGGCTCTGAAAAGAATGGAAGAATCTCCATGTTTGTAGCACTGACACTGGCTAGGAGCATTAGGTGGCTTGTGGTGAATACAGCAGCACAATCACTGATGGTGTCTTTTTGCCTGAACATGTCCTCTGCAGTAACTATTTCTGCTTGGATATTGGGCCTGAGATGCCTTACACACAGGAACTGTCCCACTCACCCTCCGAGCTCCTTTTCTTCTTCAGGAAATGGAGTGGTTAAACTAGCACTGCTGCCAAAGCAGCACTGTCTCTTTCCTAACACATGTGCCTCTTCCTGAGGGAGTGTGAATGTGTCTGACTGAAGCTGCAGTTCCCAGGTGTGTTGGCTCTGGCTTCCTGGGGCAGAAACAAACCCCAGCAGCTGGGTATAATCTGAACTTCCCGCCCACCCCAGGAGAAGGAGCGACAGCGACTGGAGAGCCTGAGGAAGAAGCAGGAGGCCGAGCAACAAAGAAGGCAGAAAGTGGAGGAGGAAAAGAGACGGCGTCTTGAGGAGATGAAATTGTGAGTGGCTGCCCCTCCAGCTGCTCCTTTTCTGGCTCCGCTCTGAATCACTTCAAGGTCTTGTCTACACTGGTGACTTGCCCTGATTACTGCCATTGGTAGCCAGCTGCAGCTATGCTAGTGCGACAAGCTAGTGTAGATGGTGTACAGCTGGTGCCAGTGGAGCTTATCCCAGTTTGAAGCAAGGGTAGGCTGAGCCAATGCAAGGCTCTTCCACTCTGCATTGAGGGTTTGCCCCAGTGCTGGGGCATTGATAGCTGTAACCAGGGCAAATCCCCAGTGCAGCCAAAGCTAGCTGTCCCCCACTCGTCCCCCAGGAAGCGTGAGGAGCGTCTGAGGAAGGCACTGCAGGCTCGCGAACGGGTGGAACAGATGGAAGAGGAGAAGAAAAAGCGGATGGAACAGAAATTGTCTCAAACAGAGGAGAAGAGCGAGAAGGTAAGAGACCCAACCGGGAAACAGAGCCCTGGGGACAGCTGGGTTTTCTCACGGCAATGGGCCGTGAACCCAGTAGGGGATAGCGATGGATTGCCTCATTGTGTGATAAACATACTGGTAGTTACTAAAATGCTTGACGCTAGTGATACTGACCGCAGGGGCCATGAGTGGGTAAAGAGGCCACTCGGTATTAGAACAAAAAGTCACTTGGAGCCTATCTGTAGTCTTCTGTTCAACAGGGAAAGGCTCTGCTCTGTCAAATCCATGCAATGGTGTTAATTATTCCTATCGTGGATTTCAGTGTCTGTGGTACTCTACACTCTCTGGGGACTAGTAGTGGTGTCTTTATTTTGTTCTACTGATCAAAGTCTTATCAGGCCCGGTGCCCTGCAACCAGAATACAAGTGTTGGCTCCAGGTTGAGTGAGGTGCTCAGGTTTGGGTTGGCTCAGTTCTCAACCTCCTGCCTGTGGGGTACTGTCAGCCCGGCACCAGCTATGTGCCCCACTCCTGCCAGCTGCCACTACATCACTGTACCGACAGGCACTGCAGCTCCATGGCACACTCGCTCCACAGCACACAGTATGCAGCCATGGTGTGCCCAGTCACCACAGTGCTGACCCTGTGGGCAGGAGCAGGTGTTGGTGCTGAGTCAGGTTCATGGGAAGGGCTGTGCTTAGGTCAGAGAACAAGTCGAGACTCTCAGGCTTGGATCAGGTGAGCTTGGTTTTAGTCCTGGTTGGACCTACAATTAGGTCCAAATAGACCTGTACTTGGAGCAGGGAGGTCACTCTGTTCACACTGCACTAAAGTATGTGGGTCACTCCTGTAATCCACCTTCAGTGTAAAGGCCAATGCCCCTGAACCTGGATGCAACAGTTCCTAGTGGAAGAGCTGCTTTCTTTGGTTCCAGCCGACGGACAACCACGCACAGCTCTGCTGAAAGATGGCTGGGTGACAGATGTCTCTATTTAGACCACTTCTGTGAAGCACGCTGTTGCAGACTGTTCACGTGCAGAGACCAGGGAGAACTTGCAGAATAGTCCAGAGTTGACTGTTGCTTGTATCCAGGGTATTGCTACTGCTCCAACATTTAATCAGTTGGTGCTGCCGAGTTAGAGATGTGCTGTGTGTGGTTGAGCTGGTGTTCTAGGGCAGTGGTTTTCAAACCGTAGTCACGGTCACGGAAGGGACTGGGTCGTGGCGACTGTGGTCAGCACCGCTGACTGGGCCGTTAAGTCCCATCGGTGGTGCTGCCCGGCTAAGGGAGGCTAGTCTCTACCTGTTCTAACATCGTGCTGCGCCCCAGCAGCAGAGGTCCAGCTCCTGGTGGGGGCGGGGAGGGGGAGATGGAGCTCCATGTGCTGTCCCCAGTCCGAGCACCGGTTCCGCACTCCCACTGGCAAGTTCCCAGCCAATGGGAGCTGCATGGAGCTATCTACACAAGAGCTGCATGGAGCCACTTGCGCACCTCCACCTAGGAGCTGGACCTGCTGCTGGCTGCTTCCTGGGCACAGCATGGTCCACGGTGCCAGGACAGGCAGGAAGCCTTCCTCTGCAGCCCTGCTGCGCCGCTGACCAGGAACCATCTGAGATAAGCCCGTGCCCCAATTCCCTGCAACCCAGAGCCTGTCCCCAGAGCCCTGACCCCCCTTGCACCCACAACGCCCTCCCACACCCTGAACCCCCTCATCCCCGGCCCCACCCCACAGATCTCACCCCTGCACTTCAGCCCTCTGCCCCAGCTCGAGCCCCTCCCACATCCCGAGCCCCTTCCACTTCCCAAACCCCTCGTTCCCAGCTCCATTGTGTCATGGGCATGAACAGTTTTCTTCAACTGGGTCGTCGGGGAAAAAAGTTTGAAAACCACCGTTCTAGGGCAGTCCAAGAGCCTGGGGATCCAGCTTGGTTAGTGTGGCTTAAGCTCTGAGAGAAGTTTGACATTCACTGAACCCTTCCTCCCCATTTTTTTGCTCTTTCCAAATGAGGACGAAAACTTAACAGGCCACAGAGCTTGTTCCCATTCTAGGTGATGGGGCATAAAGCAGAACTTTTCAGGATCCATCCTTCAAGGTTATGGGGAGAGACTAAAAGACTGCATCTTTCCCCTGCACTAACAGTCAGAGCCACATATAGTCCTCAGTACTTTTCTCCCAACTACCTGTTCTTGCTTATTGCTAAGCTACTCAGCTAAAGTGAAGGAATCTTGCATTTGTGGTCTTCTCACCTCCATGTCCCCTGTTCAATTTGCCTGCTAGAAAACAGTACCTCAAGCAAAAGGGAAGCCCATCTGCCTTCTGGCTTTCCCTTGTTATGATGAAGATCATGTAGCAATATGGCATCCTGTCGTTTGGATTCTGTGTAACTTTGTTTCATGTACTCTTTCCAGTTATTCCTGGTGATGGTCTTCTCCTCCTGTGAACTCACTGCACTGGGTGCCATCTGCCTTTAAAATATGTACACGCTTCACTGGGGGCTTTGGACTTCCATTCTGCTCCAGAGAAAGGCATCTTCCCCATGGGATGTGATGGGCCCAACACTCCTGAGGAGCTTCTGACTCTTCTTTCTATGGTAGATGAACATGTCAAGACTGTCCCCATGTGAGGCTGGGCAGGGTCCGGACCTGATGTGTGTGATTTTCTCAAGGTGCGAGAAGAGAAGGTGGTAGAAGAAAAGGTGAAGAAAAAAATAGCTAAGAAGACTGGGGATGGGGAGACCCGAAAACCGAAGGTGCTGCAGATGGTAAGAGCAAGATTAGGTCCCCTCTGTAAGGAGGAGAGTTCACAGGGGAAAAACAGAATGATGGGAAATCTGCACAGTGTGCTTCATATGGGGAAGAGGGCAGAACAATAACCAGTAAATGGCTGTGAGAGAACAGGCCACTGAGTAGGTCAGAATAGATTTACTTCCACATGCGCCTAGAGAGAGAGAGGTGGGCACACATAGTCTGTCTCTCTCTAATTGCCAACTCCTTTCGTGACTGAGATGCCTTATCACCTCACCCCACCCTCACTGGGAAGGGAAAAGGGCACTCTCCTAGTTTGTTCTAATGCAGCTCACCATTATGAGTTGCATAGCAGCATAAATGTGCATGGTGTTTCTACTGACCTCTCCTTTCAAATACACTTTTTTCCCATAGGGCTGAAATTGTCAGACATGGAGGGATGAATGTTTGGAAACAAATATCTGTTTACTGTAAGGGACTAGGGAAGTTCAGGTGCATAATTCCATCCCAGACTTCCTACCAATTCCGTGACTAAATGAATTCTGAAGATGGGTAACTTTGTGCTGTCACCTATACCCAGGTGCAATAGGTTCTGGGGTTGTGATGTTCCTCTTTTTAAATAGCAGCAAATGTGGGGGGCAGGAGGAGGGGCTGCATAACTAAGATCTAAGACACTAGTGGTGGTGATGAGGATGGGTCTGAGTAGGTAGCATTAAGGCTAGGAAAGAGAGCACGTGACCCGTAACTCACCCACCCTCCCCATTTAGCACAGAAGAAGTGGACTTGCTTTGCCTTCCCAGGAGGAGGATGAACGCAAGCAGCAGGAGCTACTGCAGAAGAGGAGAGAGGATGAACAGCAGGACAAAGGGAGGAAGATTGTGGAGCTGAAGAAACTGGCAGAGCAGCAACAGGTGGAACAGGCAAAGGAGAGGTGAGAGCTGGCCTGTTTCCACACCTCTGAGAAGAGGGAAGGAGGCAGAGCAACAAGCATGGCAAAGCAGATCATGTCAGTACTAGGAGAAGGGTGTGAGCGATGGGCTGTAGTGGAGGGTTCTGGGTGCAGAAGGCCGGTATTTGATCATCCTGGATGTGAAATGACCTGGGTCCTTTCTGACTCACTTGGTTATGTTTTGATTTGCCAGGGGTCACAAACAGCAAGAGAAGGGGAAGGCCCTTCACCTGCAGATGGAGCTGGCAGTGGTTACAGAGGAGGAGGAAAACCAAAAGAAGGTGGGGAGTTGAGACTGTCATGCAGTGGACTTCATTCTATTTATGTCTCTGGTCTTCAGCATGCCTCTAGCTTTACCAGCTGCATTCTTCTAGTGCAGGGTAGCAGGGTGGCCTACCCAATCTCCAAATCAGCAAGAGGCTGTGCTGGAGTCAACAAGGAATTGTTGCTCTCTCCTCCACCGTGGAGAGAGTCTCTGTCCCTTTCATTGGGTAGTGCCTCATCCTGGTGAGGGAGGGGATGAATGGGAAACAAGGGCCTCTCGTATAGGCCAGGTCAGATTTAATGGGAGTAAAAACAGGGTGATCTGTGTGTGACTTGGATTTGTTAACAGGAGGAACAGAGTCCCGAAGACCAGGAACGACAGCAACCGCAGGAAAATAAAACCAAGCCAGCAGAATCTGTTGCTATTGTTCCCAATAAATGGCTGAATATAACAGTGGAGGTGAGTGAGCCAAGAGCCTGAGTAAAGACAGGGGTTCCAAGGTCTACTGTCTGGGCTCTAATTTCCTGCATCTGTGGAGGCCTTTCCTCTTTGTATGGGACATTCTCCTTCAAAGAGGGCAGAGATGTTTCTTACCTGAGCAGCCATAAGAAATTTGTCTCAATGCAGAAACAATGGAGAGAATTCTTTTGTTTTGGAATTTAAAACAAGTGATGAGAAATGGCCACATGATGGCGCTAGATCCTGAGGAATCCTGGGAGTTGGTGCTGTATTGTAGCCTCTCATTGGTGACACCAGGGAGCTGAGAAACTTCCATGCATCTCCAGTTGCTTTGAATTCTCTAACTATCACGACTGGAGTTGATATGTCATTGTGTTTACAGCTTAAAAGTGTTTGGTGAATCAAACTGAAAAGCTAGACTTCGGGCATACTGGGAGCAGCTTTGCATTTTCAAGCAGCCAGCTACAGCCTCTTCCATGACTTCTGGTTGTCTGATGCCTGATACCATCTGAAACCTTGACTTGTCTTGTATTCTATGACTGTATTTTATATCTCACTGGAAAAATGAGGGAATCTTTATTGGGTTCACGTAAGAAATGTCCTTTCAGCAGGTGGTGGGTCTCATTTTGACACACTGCCCCTGCTCAGCCATGCTGGAACAAAACCACTTTTTTTTGCTCTTAGCAAACTCCCTCTGCATTGAAATTGGCCTAAGTGACTTTCTCACGGGCTCTTACGCTTATTTCTAAAAATGACTAGTTGTTGCACTTACCTGTAGTCAGCAGTGGAATGTTTAAAAACCTCATGTCGTATTATGGCTAGGAATTCCAGTCATGGTCCCACAGTACTAAGCACTATGCCGGGATCAGCAATCTTTCAGAGGTGGTGTGCTGAGTCCTCATTTATTGAGTGAAATTTAAGGGTTCGCATGCCAGTCCGGAAGGGGCGGGGTTTCGGGTGGAAGGGGAGGGGCTGAGGAGGGTCAGTCCACCCCAACTTTGGGGTTTCCCCCGCAGGCTCCTGCCAGCTGGGGTCTCAGCCTGCTGCCAGCCTGGGTAAAGGAAACCCAGGTTAGCAGTGAGAGCTGAGTGGGCCAGGCGCCCCCGGCTGGTAAGGGGCCAGCAGGGGAACCTCAGAGCGGGGGCAGGTTGAGCGGCTCAGCCCGCCGCTGCTCTGGGGTTTTCCCTGCAGGCTCCTGCCAGCCGGGGTCTCAGCCCGCTGCCAGCCTGGGTTCCCTATACCCAGGCTAGCAGTGGGATCTGAGTGGGGCAGGCAGTGGGGCCCTAGCTGGCAAGGGGCCAGCAGGGGAAACCCCAAAGCAGCGGCGGGCTGAGCCCTCCGCCACATGCCAGAAGAAATCGGCTCGCGCGCCAAAGGTTGCCGACCCCTGCACTATGCAAACAAGTACCACTCCCTGCACCAGAGAGATTACAGTCCAGGGGTCAGATGAGATTGGACAAATGGAGAGGGTGAGGGGAATGAAGTTACACAATGACCAGAGACTATCAGAATAATGCAAATCTCTTCTTGGCATTTGCCCCTCCCGTGCCAGGTGGAAACGATTTACAGGCATCACAGCAGAGTGAAACTTTAAGAAGGGATTTAAAGGTGGATAAGTGGGTGGCTCTTTAAATGTTGACTATGCATGGAATCTGACCACCAATACAAGACGCTTAAGTTCTCTTTGGGTGGGGAAGCTGCGTAACACTGAGTCGATGACTCCTTCCCTTGGTTTGAAAAAGGCCTGAAGCGCTTTATGGTTGTACGAAGCCCCTGAGGGGTGTGTGTTTTTCAGGAGATTTTGTTGCTGTAGAACAGGAGCACCAAGCAGGCTGTGATAAGTAACTTCCTTGCCTCTGCTGCTGTGAGGAGGGAGTGAGATGGAAGGAACAGGACCTGTTCCTTCCATCTTCCTGCCTCCTACCCTAATAATTATCAAACCGCTAATGGTGCTTAGTCCTGTACGGTGTACTTCATAGACACAAGAATCGTGTGTTTACAATAGAATCATAGAATATCAGGGTTGGAAGGGACCTCAGGAGGTCATTGAGTCCAACCCCCTGCTCAAAGCAGGACCAATCCCCAAATAAATCATCCCAGCCAGGGCTTTGTCAAGCCTGACCTTAAACTCCTAAGGAAGGAGATTCTACCACCTCCCTAGGTAACCCATTCCAATGCTTCACCACCCTCCTAATGAAAAAGTTTTTCCTAATATCCAACCTAAACCTCCCCCACTGCAACTTGAGACCATTACTCCTTGTTCTGTCATCTGCTACCACTGAGAACAGTCTAGAATTCAACCTCTTTGAAACCTCTTTCAGGTAGGTGAAAGCAGCTATCAAATCCCCGCTCAGTCTTCTCCTCTGTAGACTAAACAATCCTAGTTCTCTCAGCCTCTCCTCATAAGTCATGTGCTCCAGGCCCCTAATCATTTTTGTTGACCTCCTCTGGACTCTTTCCAGTTTTTCCACATCTTCCTTGTAGTGTGAGCCTCAAAACTGTACACAGGACTCCAGATGAGGCCTCACCAATGTCAAATAGAGGGGAATGATCACGTCCCTCGATCTGCTGGTAATGCCCCTACTTATACAACCCAAAATACCATTAGCCTTGTTGGCGACAAGGGCACACTGTTGACTCATATCCAGCTTCTCATCCACTGTAACCCCTAGGTCCTTTTCTAATTGTTGCTGCTGCTTTTATTTGTACTTTCCAGCCATACTATTCCTGTTGCATGAAAGATGGTGCTGCTGAACACCTGTAGGGTGAAAAAACCAGGGCAATTTGCTGCTGTTCCAAGAATATTGTTGATGATCTTTTGATTGTATACAGAACATTTTTTAAAAAATGTTATCTAAAGCCAAGGGTGGCTGATGAGTCTCTACACTTGGCTTAATTTTTTTTTCAGGTTAATTATAGAACAGCAAATGTCTGACATTAAATGCGACTCGGATAAATTGAGTAAACCCTATTGAGTACAACAGTCAGGTAGCTTAAAACGTTACGCTTCAGCACAGCCTGGTAGTGTACTAGGTGAGAGAACCACATTCAGGTCTTAATTCCTCCCTCCACAAACCCTTTCCATTGGCATGGGTTGGAAGCACAGCCAGAGCAGCCCTTACAGGGTGTGTGTGATGGGGGATGAAGAGTGCTGTTTTTACTACACAAGAATCCCCGCCAGCACATGGAGTGATTTTTCTGTGCTGTAA
Organism: Dermatemys mawii; assembly: GCA_007922305.1. Lineage (NCBI taxonomy): Eukaryota > Metazoa > Chordata > Testudines > Dermatemydidae > Dermatemys > Dermatemys mawii. The sequence goes on from ML677431.1 coordinate 1,074,695, forward strand.
CATGCAGTTTAAGGCTAGAGCTAAGCTTCGTAAGCCTTTTCTGAGTGGCTACAGCGGCTGCTCTCTGCACTTACACGGAAGTTTCACTGTCTGTAGGTCATTGCCCTATAGCAATGGCATTTATGTCTCAGAAACACTCTGCTGTGTGTGGTTACTATAGGACAGTTCCCTGCACTATTGCTTTTGGAGCATGTGGGTGCCAGTCCAGGTTAAGGTTTTTTTATATTATTTATTTTATTAAAGAATCTCAGGAAGTCAGGCTCAATTGAAAATCCCAGCCCAAATTATTTAACCAGTGTGTTCCTTCTGAATTGTCATGTGGCTATTGTTGCCTTCCCATAAACAGACAGGTGTGATCTCTGTATCTGGTGTTTTGGAGTGGGACTGAAGGTCGGGTATGAACGTGACATTGACTGCCAGAGTCATACCATTGCCAGTTCCTGTCTTCCATGGCTCACCTTTGTTCCCTCCAGGGCAGAGTATCTATTTCATTCTCCTGCCCATGGAGACTCATGACAGAACAGTAATGTGTGATTCAAACCTAGTGTTGTATGGATAGCAACAATGCTCTATCTATTCATAAACTTGTTGGTGCTGACATTAGCTGTCCTACCACCTGCTGTTGGCAGCAGTGATTCTTGGAGTACACAATGTAAATCTCCTGCTCCCAGAACCTGGGATATTTCTATCATAAATAACTAATAGACTCCTCAAAACCAACAGTGGGTTCTTTCTGGAAACCTAAGCGGTCTCATCAGCACCACTACATAGAAGTATCATTATAAGGTGGTTGTTTTTTAAGGCTATCTATCTAACTTTTCTATATGGTTTCAGAAATCTCCTGTCTCCTGCTCCTATCAAGCGCCCCCTTTAGGCTCAAAAGAATCCAGATTCCCCAAGGTAAATCCAAATAACTATGGGCTGGATCTGAACAGTGATGACTCCACAGATGATGAAAGTCAGCCCCGCAAGCCCGTCCCTGTCTGGGCCACTGGTACGTGCAAATCTCGTTTTACCCACTGAAACTTCATCTATGAGAATTTGGAAGACCCCAGATTTCTCAGGGAGGCTTAGAAGTAGAGGAAGCCACAATTTAGGCTAGAAGTCCATGAGACTTCAGCTTATTGCAGTGCCGTATTATTACCTTTGAGTGGTAGTCTGAGCAGGAGCTGCATTCCTGCAGGTCCTATTGTTTGGATGTTAACTCGGAATCCCTTGTGCCCATCCCTTGAGCCGAAGTGCTTTTGCACTCTCTGAAAACAGAAGGCTAGGGAGTTCACCAGTGCCAGGCAATCCTTTCTTTCAGTAGTGGGTTTTCCAAAGTCCTTGGGATACCTGGAATGTGAAAGATGCCTTGGAAACCAATTACATTCTCTGCATGAGGGGGAATATAAGGTTCTATATGAAGCCAGGCAAACCTCTACCTTGGTCCAGTGCTGTGAATTCATTATCTGCTATGCCCACCCCAAATCTCTCTTCCAGGATTGGCTCTGTGGGGCCATTTTTGCAGGGCAAGAGAGCCTAGAGGGTTGCTTTTAGAACTCGGCCTTCACGCACTGACTTGCAGAAATCCTGGTACCAAGGGTTTAACAGGAGCACTGAGGTGCTATTTAGACTGCTCATTTAACGTGGTGATTATTTTCCCAGGGGCTCAGCTTAATCAAGCTGTTACATACCAATACTACAACCCTCCAAATGTTGATTTGCTCTTCGGACTCATCATAAGCCCTAAACTGGAGGACATTTTCTACAAGAATAAGCCACGATATTTCAAACGCACCAGCTCTGCTGTCTGGCACTCACCACCCCTTCCCGGTACCAAGTCTACGCTGGGCCTGCCCTACAGCCTGAAAAAGTACTGAGGAAAGGAAAGTGTCCTTCTGTCCACCTGCCATTTCAGTGTTGTCCTGGCTTTTATGTAAAGAAAACTTTTTTCTAAGATCTATTTTTTTTTTTAAAATATTTGCATAGACTAAAAGCGTAAATAAAAGTTCATGATAAAATAATCAGGTCCACTTTTCTTCCTGTCTGGACTGGGTTTTTATTATAACTCCGAGTTTTGCTGTGGGGAAGAGCAGAAGCTTACTAAACTATACGGGGGGATGTCAGCAAACCAGTAAAGTACCTGAAACCACTATGGCTTATTGCTGAAAGCAGCCAAGTCAACAGGCTGTAAATTGGCCAAGTCACAGCCTCAGCTCGCCCAAGAGGAGAGGGGGGGTCTTTGGGTGCCACAGAAACGGCAGCTTGACCCCACGTCCTTCCTGATAAGAATTGTGCTGAAGTTGCTGATACATGCATTTTAGAAGAACAGCGTGTGCCCCAGGAATGCGTCTATTGGGGCCTTAAGGCTGCAAACTCTGGAAAAATCGACACCTGGTTAATCAATAATCAGAAGGAACCTCTTGCTTGACCATTGAAACTGCTTGTAACAACTTTTCTTTCAGGGACATACTAATGTATAAATAAGGGGGGAAAGTTTAAGGTAGTTGGACTTCACTGGACTCTCCTTCTGGATACATCTTGCAGTCCCCAGTGGCAGCCCAGTGCCACTCGAGAGCCACACTCAGCTTTGGTAATTATTAAGGGTTGTGGGTGTGTTACTAACCTGTTGCGGACGTGTGTGAGTGCTTGAGACCAAGTGAAGCTTTGCTTTAAGTGAAAGCACTCTTGTGTTGTCCTGTTTGTGTCAGCCATCTATTGGTCGGACAGCCGTGTCTCCCCTGATTTATTTCCTGACACCACGTCACACAGAGTAAATGTTACCAAGAGCTTTGGGTTAAAAGACCCCCTGGTAACAAACTACAGCACTGCCCCCTCAGTGTCACTTTACTTCCTTCTGTTCTCCCTCCCTTATGTGCACACATGCAGTTGTGTGGCACATCTAGACCACTCCAGTTCATTTAGTTGGGGTTGGTCCTGCTGTGAGCAGGGGGTTGGACTAGATGACCTCCTGAGGTCTCTTCCAACCCTAATCTTCTATGATTTACTCTGAGAACCCTTGTCTGATGGTATGTTTGTAGATGGCAGTGCAGATGTTCTGAACTGACAGCTTTACATAGCTTATCTTTTTGGAGTAAGCAAAATGCCCTAATAAAAGAGCTGGATGGAGGATTATGTCTCAGATGAGTATGACTTTATCTTCATGGCCTGAGCTCTTCACTTGCTCCTTAGTAGTTAAAATGTATGGCTTTTTATAGTGCCCTCGAACTTTGATATGAAATCTTCATGCTTGGTCTTGGGTTGGAAGTGTCTTTTATTTGCACTGTTTGATATACGTGAATGGATTTTATCACCAAACTAAAATCAAATTCCAGATGCTGCTTTTGCATTCAACTCAAAAACAGGTCTACCAGTCTGTATATATACCAGCCTTTCCTCTGGACTTCTTTCCAATCTGTAACAGCCGAAGGAGCATCTTCAGAGTTACACTCCTTCCTGCCTGCTCAAGTCAAGTACCAAAGTGAGACATCCTAGATGCGTGGCAGTCCATGCAGTAGTCTCATTAGTTACTCCTGTCTGATGCACTGGAAGAAGTGTGGGGGGCTGAACCCATAGACTCTTTCGTGTGCCCTCTAAGGTTCGTGATTTTCTTCTCCACATGACCCCTGCTCAACACTCAACAATACAATACTCAATGCAGTACAGGAGCACCCTGTAGCTCTTCAACTTGTCACCTGCACACTGGCTGGATCTAGATCACTAAAGGCCACAGCAGAGGAGTAAAGTATCAAACAAGCTATAAGGGAAGACATCTTAGAGTGGAACTGTGCTGCTCTGAATGCACCTGAGCTTTAGAAAGCTCTGTGCCACTGGGCCAGGTTCCAATGTGGTTGGTGGATGTTTTGAGCAAAAATCGTTCTGCAACATGCAAACCTGTGTCCAACAGCTTGTTGCTTCTACAGTAGCTGTTTCTAGAAAACGGTGTTTTCTATACATAGCCAAACTCTTTTGAGCTGCAGAGGTTACTAAGTCTTATTGGAAACTTTCCCTGCCACTCCCCGTGCTGTCCCTGGGGAATGGCTGGAGGACATTTTGCTCAATGCTTCAGAGGCGGAAGATACTGAACAAAACCTGCAAAGTCCATCTCTGCACAGCTCCTCTCCCAGTCCCCTGTACTGCACAGAGGTAATTAAGAGCTGGGACTGTCAAGCCGGATATTCAGATCCGTTTCAGAATCTCACTCTATATCAGCTCAGATTTGAACTTCTGTGAATGGCAGAGCCCGAGGGGAGGGAAGGGCGGCACAGTCATGTTACTGAAGCTGGCTTCAGTGCTCAGCATAATTTAGGGAGAGCAAAGTGATCTTGACATGTGGCTCAGAGGTTCAAAGCTTTAACAGCCTTCTGTTTGAATGTTTCATTAATAAGCCAGAGACCCTACGGCAGGGGAAACTTTCCTTCTTATCTAACCCAGTTGCCAGCTTACACAGGTGTGAACTAGATCATTGAGTTCTGGGTCATAGACTGTTGTGTGGTGGGAAAGATGTATAGAGTCCTCCTTCTACAGAGTGTTGGGCAGCCAAATTAAATGAAAGAAGCATTTAAATCTCTTCTGCTGTTGAAGTGGAAGGAAGACAGAAGAACAATTTCTGTTGTGCCTTATCCACTTAGAGGTGGGGATAATGTCCTTTTAAACTTTAGCAAAGCAGTGGTTGCCTTTGGAAACCTAATCTTTACTTTGCAAAAGCCTTGTCTACGCTAGGGAAATACAATAGTAGAAAAACTTGTACATATTACTTCACCCAACACTGTTGCCGGCAGGGGAGGAGCGGTAGTCTAGGTCTATTTCTACTTAATGTTCTTCCAAATTCTGTGCTTTTTAATCTCGTTCCAGATAAATCACCCATGGGGGGGAAATGATGCCAGCTGCAGGAGCCTTGTCTACACTGGAGTTCCTAGCGTTGGTGGCACTAGTGAAGCTCAATGAGTGTGAATGAGAGTAGGAAAGTGTTGGTAGGCAACTTCTATAAAACTTTCCCTAAAGGAGCGAAGATCATGCTGCATTTTTGGAGGTGGGGGAGCTCCAAAGAGGAGTCCTGTCTGCAGTTGTGTAATATGAGATAAGCGTTTTCTACGTCCAATGGAAATCTCATGACTAAAGAGCTGGGCCCTCCTTGTCTCTGAGATGAAGTGACTCAAGGTAGGGAGAACAAGGGGAGAGTGAATGTGTGTGAAAATGAAGCAATCTCTCCTCATGAGGGAGGAAGAGAAACCAGGAGCCTTCATTGTCTTCCTGGGACACAAGTCATAAAAAGAGAGGTGGGAGGTGGCTGCTGTCTTATCCCCAAGATCTGCCCTGATCTGTCAGAAACCCTTGATCCTAAAGGAGTCAGGAGGTGCATGACCTCAACTTATTTTCCTAGCAGTGATTTACAGTAGCAGTAGGGCCTTCAGGAGTGAAAAAGAGGAAGATGGGCTGGGAATAAGAGGACACACTTAAACCTGCACCTCTTACAAACAAATCCTAGTTCCATGATCCTACCGCTCAGCAGTACGGCTCGCACTTAGGGCAGCGTCATTGATTCTCTTGCTCTTTCAGATGGTCTTCATTATTGGTACGTTTAGTGTGGTGAACCCTCCTTTAGGGTTTCCTGACTCTAACTTAGGCTTAACAACAAGCCTAAGCAATTTTTTTCCCATGTTTTGAATTGAAAAGAGTAAAATTATAAGTGTAAAATATGAAGAGGGTTGGGGGTAAGTATGTAGGAGGTTGTGATGGTGGGCTAGAGTGGCCAAACTTCCCTCTGTGTTTCATCATAATGGCTACATCACCTAGATGAAGAATAGAGGTGATGAACCCTACCTGAGCAAAAGAGGTTTTTCTGCTCAACTAAACCTGTCATACCACCGCTGGAAGCTGAGGAGTCCCCTGGGCCATCTGTATTCCACTCTGATCCCCCCAGCTCACTTGAGACATTCATGGAGCCATGAGCAGGGGTCTGTACCTGCTACAGTTCACCTCCCTCCCCCATGCCTAACCTTTCTGGGGCACGAGGAAGACCCTGGTGGGCATCTACCTCCAGTGTGCCAGGTTGCAGCCCTTTTTCTGGCTCCTCCAGAATCTTCTCCTTAGGTTCTGGCTGCACTTCTCCGCTGCACCTCAGCTGTGGCCCCACACAGTCACAAGACCTCCTCATCAACCTTCTCCTGGTGCTGGCCCAGGTGCTCATCTACCATGCCAGAAGGTGGATGCTAGACAAGGAGGTGCTGTGCGACTGTGGGGCCTATTTCTGCTCCTCCCTTCGATGACACTTCAAGACCGTTCCTCTGGGCTGCAGCTGCTGCCTCCCTAGACAGCTTCGAGGAGCAGTGGATGCTGTTCCTGGTTCTCTGCTCAGTGTCCTCTGGTTCCCTGCTTACAACTCTGTGACCCTCACTGCTGTCCCTGTTTTATCATTTGTTGCCCCCCAAACTTGCTTGAGCCCTGGGTTCAGTAGCTCCTCCCCTTAGGCTGGTGGTGGTGGAGGGGCCTTCACATGTGGGCAGGGCCCCCCCAGGGACTTTAATAAGTAAACCTCTGTCATGTATTTGGCTATTTTGCCAGGCAGACGGTTTCTTGTGTTCGCCCCATTTTGGCTTCCAGTAAATGCTGACGCCTGCACAAAACAACTAGCTATGCTGAGAATCTCAGCTGCTTTGAGTAGTGAATATTGCTGACAGCTCCTCTGGGTTAAGAAACGGTGCTGCAATTCTGGTTTGTTTCCATGTGATTTAATTGCAGAAGTTTTGTCTATTTGCACATTGTGTTCCCCTGAGCAACACCGCATGCACTAGGAGACTGAGTCATTCCCCACCTCCTGTTACTTCAGCTGATGCTGGTGTTTAGCCAACCGGCATCTCATGTCTAAGGCAAAAAAATCTTTTTGACCATTCAAACAACCCACTAGTGCTTTGTAAGTGTGCCCCTTTCTCACTACACTCGCTTCAGGGCAAAGGCAGTTAAGACCTGAAGTGAGAGTGGTTTTAAAAGGTGGCTATATTTCTTTAGGTTCTTGAAAGCTGAATGTGCAGTGTGAATGCTCTTAAGGGAGTGGATAAGGCAAGAGCTTGAGACTGGTGAAAAGATCCGCCAGTTAGTAGAGATTGAAATATATCAAAGGCTGATCAGTGGCCAATAGGGAACTGGAGCATCAGTCCAAGACTTGATGGAGGCGCTGTCATAGAAGATTCCACTAGCTGAGCCTTTTGGGTTCTGGGGATAAGGACGTCAGTCTCCGGGGCTAGCATTCCAAGCACCGCACACGGATTCGGTCTATCGTGGGAGGTCCTCCAGTGTGGTAGGAATGTCCTCGGCCAGTGCTGGTAAAGGGCTCTTTAGTCTCCCTTTGACCATCACCATGGGCAGGGAATTAAAATTCCTGGGGCAGCTTTTTCAGTTTCAAGTTTTCTCCTGCCCGCCTCATACTTATCCTGCACCATCCCTGCTCCAGCTTGTACCAGCTACTACTTGTGCTGTCCTCGCACAAATAGGGTGATCCCTCTCCTTTTGAACAGGTCTTATACGGAAGCATAGTAGAAGGGTTAAAGGTGTTAATGGTATGTGTTGAATGTTTAGCTGCCTCAAGAGCGTGACATGAACTCATCCTACTACTCAGTCCCCTGGGGTAAGACCATGGCCGCCTCCTGAATTCTTTTGGCTTGTTCTTTGTTCCCTGTGCATTTTGAAAACATTGCTGCAGATGAATCCTTGGGGATGTGTAAGTGCTGGGGAAGCAGCTGAGGACAAGAGGAAAGTATCACAGACTAGCACCCCTAGCTCTGCGCTACCTGTACTAATGCTTTGGTAACAGCTTTCAGAGTTGTCAAGGTTAATTCCCCGCTCGGGCACAGCGAGTGCAGAAGGTGTTGGGCACACAAGGATTCTATAAATTAATACTGGCCACTCCCGGCTTGTATTAAACTCCCAAGGTTACAGCTTTTCTCCGACCTTGGAGGGGTAGATGCTGCCACCACCCAAGTGCAACCCCCAACCCCCTTTTGAGAGCCGAGGCAGGAGCAATTGGGAATCCCTTGCTGTGGGGTATCCACAAGCACATTTGTATGCATGTGTGTACACACACACACTCTTCCCCCCTCACCCCCGACACACATACACACACCCCAGGAAGAGCTGAGAAGGAAATCAGCTGTTGTCACCAGCTAATTAAACAACATCTGCACAAAACTCTTAGGACACAAGAAACTTCATCCTGTTCTTAAAAAAGGTAAATGTTATTAAACAAAAAGAAAGCAAACACATCTGGAACTTAGGCTTCTTGCTAGGTCTTAAACAAACAATTACAAAAATTAAGCATCAAGCTAGCTCTCTTGAGGTTCAGCTTAAAGGTTACAAGCAAAACAAAAGCATTTGGGAGTTAGCCCAGGGAGCGGGGGGATTGGATAGATTGGGAGTTCGGGGACTATCTGTGCCACTGGGTCAGGTACCAATGTGGTTGGTGGATGTTTGAGCAAAAATCGTTCTGCAACATGCAAACCTGTGTCCAACAGCTTGTTGCTTCTACAGTAGCTGTTTCTAGAATACGGTGTTCTCTATAAGTAGCCAAACTCTTTTGAGCTGCAGAGGTTACTAAGTTTTATGGGAAGCTTTCCCTGCCACTCCCTGTGCTGTCCCTGGGGAGTGGCACCTTCTGCACTCGCTGTGCCCGAGCGGGGAATTAACCTTGACAACTCTGAAAGTGGTTACCAAAGCATTACAGGTAGCGCAAGGCTAGGGGTGCTAGTCTGTGATGCCTTCCTCGTGTCTGCAGCCATTTCCCCAGCATTTACACTTCCCCAAGGGTTCATCTGCATCAATGTTTTCAAAATGCATAGGGGGTGGGGGGTGGAGAGGGGTTGGGGCAGTCAGGGGACAGGTAGGGTGTGAGGTTCTAGGGGGGCAGTTAGGGTGGGAAAGTCTCAGGCCGGGGGAGTCGGGGACAAGGCGAAGGGGGGCTTAGATAGGGGGTGGGGTCCCGGGGGATGATTAGGGACAGGGGTCCTGGAAGGGGGCGATCAGGGGACAAGGAGAGGTTGGATGGGTTGGGAGTTTTGTGGGGGGCAGTCAGGGGGTGGAAAGTGGGAGGGAGTGGCTAGGGGGTGGGCATCCACCCCCCCCCATAGGGTGTCCTCTTTTTTGAATTTTCAAATATGGTAACCCTAGCATGGGGGGATACGTTGGTGATGGGAAGGGGGAGTTGTGAGGATGGTAGGGTGATTACCACTTCTTCCCCTGGACAGAGAGGTGGGAGGGGGGCTGCTCCCACCCCCTTTGCCCCATGGCTACAGGGGAAAGAGGCCTGGGTGCCCTGCCAGGCAAGAAGGAGTTAAGGGGCTGCCCCATGGGGGGCAAGGGGCAGGACAACTGGAGTGGACACGTGTCTCCTTCGCCCAGCTGGAGATAAAGCAAAACCCTGTGCAGGGCCAGCGGCAGCCCCAGGGTGAGCGCTGCAGGACTGGACCTGAACACAACTCTGGGCAGGGAGCGGGGCCGGGGGCTCAGAGCCAGGACTCCTGGGTTCCAATCCAGCTCTGGGAGGGGGATCCAGTGCTTAGGGGTGGGTGGGCCTACGAGCCAGAACTCCTGGGTTTGAGCCCTGGCTTGGGGTTTTGGGAGAGGGTGCTAGGACTTCTCGGTTCCAGCCCAGCTCTGGGAGGGGGATCCAGTGCTTGGGGTGGGGGCTGGGAGCCAGGACTCCTGGGTTCTAGCCGTGGCTTGGGAGGGGAAAGGGGTTCCAGTGGGGAGGGCCAGCAGCCAGGACTCCTAGGTTCTCTACTCACAGCCCCCGCTTTGCCCCCCAGCCCAAGATGGACGTGGATGCCTATCTCGCCCGGATCGGGTATGAGGGCCCGACGGAGCCCACCCTGGAGACGCTGCGGGGGCTGCACCGTTGCCACCTGTTCTCGGTGCCCTACGAGAACCTGAGCATGCACTGCGGGGAGCCCATCACCTTGGTGCTGCCCCTGCTCTATGACAAGATCGTCCACCGGCGGCGCAGCGGCTTCTGCTACGAGAACAACGAGCTCTTCCTGTGGCTGCTGCGGGCGCTGGGCTTCTGTGCGGTGCGGCTGGCCAGCCGGGTCCGGAGCCGCTTCACCGGGCGCCTCGGGCCACCCCGCGACCACCTGGTGCTGCTGGCCCGGCTGGGGAGCCAGCGCTTCCTGTGCGACGTGGGCTTCAGGGACGGCTTCCTGGATCCCCTGCAGCTGGAGCCGGGCCTGGAGCAGCTGCAGGAGAGCGGCACCTTCCGGCTGAGCCTGGCGGGAGGCGTCTGGGCGCTGGAGCGGCTGCAGGCACCGGGCGAGGAGGGGCGGGTGCTCTACACCTTCACGCTGGAGGAGCGGGAGCTGGGAGACTTCGCCGCCATGTGTCGCTACCACCAGCACGCGCCCAGCTCCGGCCTCGCCTGCAAGTCCCTCTGCAGCCTGCCCCAGCCGGGCGGCGGCCGCCTCACCTACATGGGCTGGCGCCTCATCACCACGCGAGGCGGGGAGAGCACGGAGACCCCCCTGCAGCCCCACGAGATCCCCGCCCTGCTGCACCGCGCCTTTGGGGCCCAGCTGAGTGGGACCTTGGTGCCCAAGGACCAGGACGTACAGCCGCCTCCCGAGGGGGAGGGGATGGGGTCCATCACTGGCTTGGCCAGGGACTCGGTGTGATCCTGGGTGGGTCTATCCCTGTGCTGAGCGTTTGAGCTCTGTGGGGTAGGGCCTGCCTCACACCGAGCAGCTCTGATCAATGGGACTGAGGGTCCTTGCAGTGTCCAGCGCGGTACCACTTGCTCTGGCCCCTCAGCTGTGTCCACCGCCCCCCTTCCCCAGTAAAGGGCAAGAGGCTGAGGACCGAGGGCTGGGTTCATTTATTTCATAAAAGCAGCTTCGTGCCCCCCCCCCAGTGTCAGGGGCAAAAACACCCCTAAAGTTCCCTATTTACAGAACAGGCCACAGGAAGGAGAGGGGGCTGGGTCTAGGCCTCAATGACATCATGGGCTGGCTCTGGGCCATCCTAGGTGGGGGGGCGCGTTTCCACAAGAGGGGACAGGGCCATGCCCAGCTGCTGCAGGGTGCTAGGAAGGGGGATCCCACGAGCTCAGTGACAGCAGCAGCTGCTCTGTGCCCAATGGTGGGGCAAGGCACCCCAGGGCTGGGGGGGGGGAGGGATGATGATCTCCCCAGATGGTGACCCCGCCCCCCTGCATCTCCTCTTACCCTGGGCATGTTGAATGTGAGCTGTGAAGTCCTTCTCCTGGCCTCACAGGGTCAGCCGTAGCTTCCCAGGGCCCGACCTGGCTCCTGGTTCCCCTCCGCCCTGCGGCTCCCCCACTGCCAAGTCCAACACAGAGAGAGCGTGAGGGGCAGACAGCTGTGGACGCCGCACTGAGAACTCCCCTGTTACCCCCTGTCCCGGGTTGGGGGACCCCACTGATATCAGATCCCCCTCCCCCAGCCTGGGAGACACAGCCTGCGCTTCGGGGTCAGTAACACAATTTCTGCTACCCACTGCAGGCTTGTCAGCTGGCCCCCATGGAGGCGGAGAGGGGCCTGGTGCGTGGGACGACCACGAGCCACCACCAGGAGGCAGCCATGGCGGAGGCCGAGGGGACCCCAGCACGGCTCAGGAGGGGCAGTTGTTGTTGCTGCCAGGGAAGCTCCACTGGAAAGTTGCGTGCAGGGCTGGGCACCCGCAGGACACAGAACCGTGGGGAGGGAAGGGACCTAGACAGAGGCAGGGCCAAGCAAACCTGGGCCACCGTGACAGCTGTTTGTCCAACCTGTTCTTAGACCCCTCCTGTGCTGGGGACTCCCCAGCCTCCTTCAGCCTGAATCCTCTTACAGTTAGACAGAGTGTCCTAATGTTCGACCTAAATCTCCCTGGCTGCGGACGAAGCCCACCACTGCCTGTCCTATCCCCAGCGAACACGGAGAATAATTGACCTTGTGACAAAGGGGGAATTTTCTGTGGCACGTGTAGGAGTCTCACGCCTGCCTCAGTTTCCCCTATACTTTGCATGGCTACCCAGTGCGGGGGAAGGACTAAGTTTGCTCTCAGGTCAGCCTACGTCAGGTCCACACGTCACCTCCCTCACTGGTGGAAGGATCAGTCATTAAGGAACTGGCTGAAACCGCCCCAGATCAGCAAGGGAGCCAGAGAGAGCCGATGGCAGAGCTAGTGACTCCTGGCCCCACGCTCTCAGCGAGAAGCTGGGCCCTGACCTCAGCTGGAGAACCAGGGGCTGGGAAGGGCGAGGTTGGGGGAGCAGCATGAACAGACTCAGAAAGAAGTCAGAGAGAGAGAGAGAGACTGCCCTGAGGGGCTCCCCACAGCCTGGCAGGGCTCTGGGCTGAGCAGAACGGACTGGGCTGTAACCTACACTCCTCTGCGCTACCTTAAGAGCTCCCTGTGCCGTGTCCAGCTAACACACCCAACTGTGCGCCAGGGACTGTCCCTGCCATGCTGGGCGAGGGGCACCGTGCCGGCAGCTTGGGCGTGGCTCTGCCAGGGTCTGGCTCAGTGGGACTCGCTGGGCAGAGCTGAGGGGGGAAGCAGGAGTCTGCAGCCCAGAGGTTCAGTGCAAGGCCACAAGGCCGTGTGGCCGACCCTGGAGGGAGACGGAGACCCCAGGGGGTCTGGCACATGGAAGGGATTTCCAGTGGCACTCTTCCCCCCCATACCAGCCTTTACTAGAGCTGACCCCCCTCAGGCCGCTCAGCTCTAAACTCACTCGGGTTACACACCCTCATCTCACCTTTCCCACCACAGCGTCCCGTCCATGCCTGACCCGCTCTGACCCCAGACCCTGCCTAGCAGCCAGCGAGGCCCCAGTTTGGACCTGTGCCAAGAGAAGCCCCTTGTCCCCCTCGCTCACCAATGATGTCGGCCATGCCCAGGCCCTGGGGGGGTTCTGCTGGAAGGGCAGCTTGACGTCTCGCAGCCGCAGGAAGATCTGCTCCGGCCAAACCAGCAGCCTCCCGGCCATGTGTTCCACCACCGCCTGCAGTGGCTGGGACTGCAGCAGGAGAGGGGACAGTCAGCGAGGGACAGATGGACAGTCCATGGCCAGCCCCAAGCCTGGCTTAGCCTGGTAGCCTACTGGGCTGTTCTGGACCAGCGTGAGCCACACAGCGGGGCTGGCATGGCAGGTACCAATCACCCAGGACATTCACCCTAGAGTGACTCCAGCTGGGCTCATATAGTCCCTGGAACATTTCCAAGCAGATCCAGTGTCGGGCAGTTCCGCCGCCCCCTGCAATCTATACTAATCCCATCCTGTCCTCCCAACTCTGGGCGGGGGGGCATGAACCAGCCCCTTGATATCCTTCCTCAACCCTGCCGCTGTCCTGCCCCCTATCCTGTGATGTGCACAGAGGTCAGACTGTTCCAGACCCTGGCTGGGTGGGGAGGGTGGGTTCACCTTTCTCTACAGCGTGGGACACGGGTCACTCACAGGCTTAAACTAGTGTCAGTGGTGGAGTCTCTGTAACTTAGAGTCTTTAAGACGTGAGGACGTCAGTGACTCAGCCAGAGGTTCGGGGTCTGTCACAAGGGGAGTGGGGGAGGAGTCTGTGGCCTGTGATTATATTGGGGGGCGGTTCTCAGATGTTAAAGGCACAAGTGACCATCAAACACCACCACCCCTGTGGGGACTCCAACCATAGCCTGGCCAGACACAGCCCCCCGCCAGACATACCTCTGCTGCCACCTCCCACTCCCCCCTCCAGCACATACCTCCCCCACTGCCCCAAGGCCAACCCCCCCCTTCCACCCAGCCCTAGCACCCCCTTAACTCCCTGCCACTGCAGGGTGGGCACCTCCTGGTGCAGCTCCACGGGACACAGCTGGAAGCTGCTGTTCACCTGGAGAGGAAGGGGGCATGTTACCCACAGGGCCCTGCTGCATGGGCATCCCAATGGAGGCACTGAGCCGCAGGATGGTCACAAGAGGGATGAGCATGGTCGGGGGAAGGGGAGCTGGGAGCTCGGACTCCTGGGTTCTATCCCCAGCTCTGGGAGGGGAGAGGGGTCTGGTGGTTAGAGCTGGTGAGGGTGTGGGGTGCTTGGATGCCTGGGTCCCTGTTACCTTGTTCGAGTAGACAGGCACAGCGGGGATCTCGGTGCTGCACAGAACACGCCGGCGCTTGGGGCGCAGCTGCCTGGCTGCCCCCCTTGGGGGGTCTCACAAGCTCCCTCTCACTGTCCCCCATGTAGATTGGGGGACAGTGAGAACAGCAAGTAGAGAACAGCTACTAACAGGGATTTTATCGCTAACTGGCTGGGTGTCCATAAAAGGGAGCTACCTCTCTCCTGAATTTATCACAAGAGTCTATTTCAACATAGTGACAGTGAGACTAAAAGGCAAAGGTGCGGACTGCGGTGACAACACAAGCCGAGTTATCCACGTCAAGGGCGTGTTGGATAAGTAGGGAACTCAAAGCTTTTTGCTGAGGAACTACAAAGTTACTGATCAACTGTTCTCAGCCTTAGTGATTCTTGCTGAGTCAGATTATCTTCTGAATTGTCATATAATGTGTCCTTGAGCCTAGACTAACCCCAAAGGGAGTGGCGGGAGTGTCAGATTTCTCAGTCAGGACAGAAAAATTGACATTCCTGACCAGAGCTGAAGCTTGGTGGGCTACTCTCTCAGAGCCCAGGCTGACAAGAGGGCTCTGATAGCCCAGCTGTTTGCTGGTTGTTCTCAGCTGGGGCTGACTGTTTGCTGTTGATTATTTTGGAGATGTTTTTTGCTTTCAGTAGATACTGAAAAGTTGTTATTTATGGATGTGGTCTAATATCCATTGCACTGGATGGAAAAATTCCTGTTGGCTTTGGTGGGCCATGAGACCTGAGCTAATGGGAGTCTTTCAGTGGGCTCTAGACCAGGGCAGAGGGCAAGGATCATTTGCTTAACAGCCTTTGCTCAGTAGAGGTGGTGACACACTCATGGGTGTGTCCTCCTTGCCCTCATCCATAGACACTTCTTCCCCAAGGAAACAACTTGCAGTGCACTCTGTACCTAGCACAACAGACACCTGCTTATGGCCTTTTAGCACTAATGTAATAACAATATGAATAATCTACACAACACAAATTTTTCCTCCTAAAATGATGCTGCAGCCTGGTTTTGAAGGGGGTTTTAATATCACTGGGAATGGCGCGCTCAGAAAACACAGATCCTCCAATCATTGTCTCCTTCCTCTACAGGGCCTGTAAATTAAGTGGCTGTTCTCTCTCTTTTCTGCTCTCAGATTACTGCAATAAAGGAGAACTTAACCCAAGCTCCATGCTGGGAAGAAGGAGAATGCTGATTAATTTGCGACGGGTGGAGGGTTAATCTAAGAGCAGCCTCCATAATTTAGAACTTCAGGACTTTCTTAGCTCAAATGTTATGTGACCATTGAAAGCTGGAGAAGAGACTCATGAGAGACAGTCTTTCCCTGTGCACATTGTATTGATATGATCAGCTGTGATTTTATTGCTTGAAATTCGTCATTTGCTGCATCTCTCAGTGACCCTGGCCACTTCTAAGGCCTTTAGCTGACATACTGTGTCTGGAGATGTGTGAATGGTGGGAGAAGATTCCACGGCTTTTGTCAAATCGCCACAAGCTGACAGACAGGATATATACTGCTGGCCTAAAGATGAAAATGGGAGTAGATCATGGGAGAAGCAGAGGATTCCTGGGAGATGCCTGGGGCCAAGACACCACCCTCTTGATGCAGCTGCTGCCAGCCTGACACCAGTCAAGAGTGCTTTGTGTAATGAGTGGGTATGATTGCTTCTGACAATAGCTGTGGGGGTAAACAGTGCTGACTCAGCCTGCAGCGGGTTCCAGGCCTCACCTCACTAAGTGGCTCCTCTTAATCACCGGTATTAACTGCACCTCTAAGCAAGTGTCACGTGGGGCAGTGGTAGTACATTAGGGTTTACCAGCCACCCTGACCAGACTTCATGCTGGTTCTACCAAAGCAAATGAATGTTAGTCCAACAAGGGGATGAACAGCCCTCGGCTGGTGATAAGAAAACTGAAGCTAGTGGCTGTGTTTTAAGATATGTGCATGTTAATAATCTGTAAGGATAACAATGGAGGTGAACCCTAGGGCCCCTTGTCTTCTATCTTGTTCTGGCCCCAAGTGGAGTGAGGCTGGTGCTCTTCTTCATTTCCGATCACAGACCTGCACATTCCTGTCTGGTGGCAGCTCTGTGCTTGGGATGTACCTAGGCCCAAAACAGCAGCTTATGCTTCAGGGGCCTGAGCTAAAGCCCATTTAAATCCATAGAAAGACTCCCACTAATGTCTCAGCAGGCTTTGGGTCAGACTCCTGTTCAGCGCATTAGCAGACGTGGGATCTCAGAGATGCTTCAAGTCAGGAATTAGGGCGTGTACAGTTGAGAAGTGCTTACAGTGGTCTGAAAAAAAGTGGGGAGATGCTATCACAATCTGGGATCAATAGCTCTGGTAAGACTGTCCTTACAATGTGCCCCTCAGATTTTGTTTTGTTTTGCCAAGTTTATGACCCCACAACCAGCACTTTAAGCACTGGGCTTGGGAGTGGGATGGCAGGGAAGGTTGCTGGTCAGGAGCGAGGTGCAGCAGCAGACCTGTGCCAGTGTCCAGGAGTGGAAGAGGAGGACTGGGGAAGGTCAGTGTTGGGGTTCTTTGGCAGAGCTCCATGATGGGAACTTAAACAATTCCTCCCCCACTCTGTTTTTGTCTGTCCAATCCCGGCAAATTCTTTTAGCAGCACGGCCCTCCACTGTATTTAACGTAGGCAGCGGCTGTTATTTTTTATACTAAAGTTTTGTCCTACTGAAGTCAAAAGCAAAACTTCTGTTTGATTTTAGATGGGCTAGATTGAGTCCTAAGTGAACACACTAGATGATGGGGCTTAGGTCTTCTCTAAGCCAGGCTAGCTCAGAAAACAACACAGACACAATTATAGAAGATCTAGATGCAATTTCAAAAGATTCTTCCCTGTGTCATTTCATGAAACTCCCCGTCTCTTGGGGCAGGAGGGAAGCTCTCTATGAATGGGGTGAGTGGAGGGGGACGGAGGGAGTGGTGGGGCAGACAGCTCCAGACTGGGAAGGGACATATTCGTGGTTCGTACTGCCATTCCTACTGTAGTTGGTGCCATGTGTTCCCCACCTTAATGGCTGGTGTTCTGTGCACCAACACTCCTGCCTCCGACACAGGTGCCGGTGCCCTGTCCTGTCATCCACCCTACACCAGTGGCTGGCGCAATGTTCCTGCCCCTCTCCTGGGCCAGGTGCCTTGAAAGTGGGGCTGGGAAGTGCTATCTGCTCCCCAACAGCAAGCGCCGCCTCATGCACTGCAGTAGCCATTCCGGACCCTTCTTTAGGTTCTGTTCTCATCAGCATGAGATATTGGGGGGCAATATGGAAACAGATCCACACACACCCCTTTCCACTTCCTGCCTGCACCCATGTGGCCCCCTGCTAGGCAGACATCCTCACCATGGAGGCTTCCACCCAGGCCATGGTCTTGGGTTGCTGATGGAAATATGTCCTTGGACACCACCCTCCAACACAGTTATCCCTTCAGGGAGTGGGTGGAGATGATAACCCAGCACTTGAGAGAGGCCTGATTCCAGGAGTAAAGGGTCAGGGCCAAGGATTTCAGAAATGATTACTGATCGTGAGCCAAACCTGAGACACGCTACAGCTGCCTGCTTTTCAGAGGGCAGGTTCTCCGAGTTTTCTGACTCGCAGGCCCCTTCAAGTGGCTTGAACTAGGCACTCAGAAATCAAGTCACCCCAGCTTATGTCACTTCTGAAAATCTTGGCTGATTTGAGGCAGGGGGAGGTGAGGGCTTGATGCAAGACAGCTCTGTGTACAGCGGCAGTCATGTAACTACTGCAGCTTCTGGGAATACAGGGCTGTGCCCATATTGTCACAGGTCCAGCTGACAGCTCCCTCGTGGCCATTCACCTCACTGCGGAGAGGGGATTTAGCTGCTGAATCCCCTGGGTGTTTTAAGCCACTGGAGTCTGAACAGAGTCTAGGCCCTGCCTTAGCCTTGGGGTCTCTGGGCACTCGCTAGGGGTTCAGATCCTCTAACTAGCACTCCCTCCAGAGAGGTGCAGTCATGCAGCACGTTACTCAGCCTGAGCCCTCTGACTCACTCACAGCTTAACTACCTTCTCCCAGAACTCCAGCTGTGTGGCTGTTCTGAGCCCATACGCTACCTCTTCAAGGGGCATGTGGTAGGTGGAATCCATGCAACACGCAGACACTTTGTACAGAATTCTTACCAGTGGAGTGTTTCTTTGATAGCATGAGAAATACACAAATCTATACAAAAATAATAAACCCTCTAGGCATTTTTTTGCCTCAGTTTCCTCACCACTCCAGGGCATTGTTTGTGCTGGGTCCAAGGACTGTAGGGCCACCCAGGGTATTTCTTCTGCAATGCATGACTTGTGCTCTGAGACATGGAGCCTTCTTGGGCCCAGTCTGCTTTTTCGGACTTTGACTGCTCTGCCCCCTGGCTCTCTCCTGCCCCACACTTCGTGTGTGTGTTTCTGGGTCTTCCTCCTCTTGTGAGTCTTCTTTAAACCCCCCATTTTATGACAGAGAGACTCTGTGTCTCATCTGGGAATTTTCCACTCTCCAAACACCAGCCCCCTGTTGAGGGAAGCTGGAGAGAAGTGATTTCCCTAAGATAGTAACTCTTTTATTCACCCCAGGAGCTGATAAGTCTTTAACTATTGGCTATTGACTTTCTGCTTAAAAACTTGTCTGCAATGGTGGACACTCAGAGGCATTCTGATATACTTCAGATTTCATAATATCAACCAGAATCCATATGTTGTACAGACACATTCCTCAAATCATCACACATACTCCAAGAGGTAAATACACAGACAACAGGCTGACCTTCCCTTGGATGTTTCAGATGCTCTGTGTCGTAGAGGGTGACCATATGCCCCGATTTTATAGGGACAATCCCGATATTTGGGGCTTTTTCTTACATAGGCACCTATTACCCCCAGCCCCTGTCCTGATTTTTCACGCTTACTATCTAGTCACCCTATTAGCAGGAGCCCACATAGGCCTGGAAACTCCCCCAGAACTTTTCTCCCATGCAAATTAAGGTGCGGAAAAATCCCTCCATCTCTCATCTTCTACTTCATGAGTATAATCAAACTACTGATTTAATCCCCATAGTTCCTCTAAATTAGACATGAAATGTGTGCTAAAAGAGAAACTGCACAGGGGCAGTGGTCTAGAAGTTCCACGAGAGACACTTCTTGCTTCAGAGAAATTTTGACATGGGTTGAAGTTCTTTATTCAGTGAGCTGATATTTGTAAAGGAAGGACATTCCGTCTTTATGCTGCTCTGTTGCTGTCAGTTCCTTGAATAAACTTGTTTTCTTCAACACGCTTCAAAGAGGAGAGCTACATTTAAGACCACCCAGCACCTTCCTCCCATAGGTTTAGTGATAGAACACAATCTATAACACCTGTCCTGCCACAGGGCTACATAGACCATTAAAATACAATCCAAATAATAAACCTTAATTACAACAACAAATATATGTGGTGTGGGACATTGACTGGCTCTGAAGTTTGAGAATCACAAGGTCACCGCTCAGATCTACTCCCGGGCAACAGTGACTGAGTGTCATGAAATGAATTGAGGGGTCTCAGTTCATTTCCTAATGGACAGGACTCCCACGTTCACATTCAGCGCTGGCGTCTTTGGGTCCAGCCCTGCTTCTTTGTGTATACAAACTCCAGAGCCTTAAGTCCTGTTTGGGGTATGAACTTGGAATGCTTGAGCAAGGTCCATACTCAGTCTCAGCAAAATGGCCTAAAAGGGAATGGCCACGGAGGTTTAATTTCCTCTTTCAGCTAGAAGTGGCACCATGCAGTTCAAGGTGAAGCATATTAGGGGAAGCAATGTGAGGAAGCTTGCCCTGCTGCAGCTCATGCTTTTCCTGTTCTGTCAGTAAACCAAAGAATTGAGGCCCAGGGACTGTCATTCAGACTGTGTCAGAAACACGAGGTTTACACAGTTAAAAGATAATCACACACAGGAGAATGATTCTAGGGCCATGTCCACACTACAAAATGAAGATGACATAACTGACTTCGGCATACAGCCACCGCAGTAATAACGTTGCTTGTTCGTGTCTATACTTTGCTGATGTCGGTGGGTTGCATTCTCACCAGGAACGCTTGTATCAATTGTACTGTCAGTGAAGGGCATTGTGGGATGGCTCCTGAAAGCCAGTAACAGTCAATATAAGCAACGCAGTGTCTACACTGACACTGCGTCAACCTAACTACATCAACCGTGACTCTACGCTGCAAGCCGATGTGGCATTATTAAGTTGGCGTAGCAGAGCACTTACATTGACGGGAACAAAATTTAAATGTAGGCCTCTCCATAGTTAGGTCGACATAAGCTGCCTTGCATTGATCTGACTCTACTATAGACCAGACCTGGAAGGTCATTTTACACATCTCTTGGACCTGCTGCCAATTTAAATTCATACTGAAGTATCTTCATTTAATGTTACTTAAGTTGCCCTGTTACACTTTAATAACATTTAACTTCAAATGCTGAAAAGTTAATACATAAACATTGAAGATCATCAACCATGCATCTGTTTCTCATCTACACTAATACAATACCTATGAACAAGCTAAAGCTTAATAAACTGCCAGGCAGCTCTGATTTACATATAATAAGGATGTGCATGTTTAACTCTTTTTCTCAGAAATCCAGAAGAAAACCACATCTTAAGAGAAGCTATAACATCTTTAACATATGTGTCCTTGTGTGTGCATTGGAGTTAAGGCTGTACGTGAAGGAGATACGTTAATTAATTCTCTCATTTTTTCAACAAAATCCCAATGCAAAAGCCTATCTAAAAAGAAGGATCTTGTGTGTATGTTGCAATTAAGGCTGCACTGTAATTTCTTGGTTGTTAACAATGTGTAGTAGAAGGAAGATGGTAATGGATAAGGGTTGATCAGTTTTATGTAGGTAGAGAAAAAGAAGTGTGATTGTTGACTTTAACTGTTTCATTCCTAGCTTTTCAGAATTTGTGGGAAATTATTTTAAAGTAGAACAGAGCAACCTTAACTAACAGTAAACAGAGTTTTTCTGTGTGAATTTCCCTTGTTTTTAAAGAAACTGGATAATATGGAGATGAAAAATAAAAAGCAAATAGCAGACTCACAAACAACAACAATACAGAAAATGCAGTGGCTGCAATGCATGTTTGGCTGTGAAGAAACATCAACATTAAATTAAATGTGGCCACTGCAAGCTGATGAATCTGCTGTTATGTGTAAAAGATGTGGGACACTACCTAGCACAGAATGCTGTCATAGTTAAAGTGATGCTGAAGTCAAAGTCAACATTAGATTAAAGGGGGCTGTTGAAATTAAATCAATTCACTGCCACACATCCACATAAACCATTGCCTAGCAAACAACCACTATCACTAATGTGGCACTTTAAAATTGGCGTAGCTCTGAACTGTTATGAAATAAAATTATTTTTCCCTCACTAACTCCAAAATGGAAAAATAAAAAATTGATGTTTGTGTGAACTATACATAGACATTTGCCTACACTGGAAGTTAGTATAAAATCTCCATAGGTCTCTTTACAAAACGGTTCAAAAGAAAAGTCAGATTCCAGGAACCCAGTTTCAAAAACTATCTGCTTTTATTTACAAAATATTTTTTGTTACATTACTCCCCTACAAATTCCAACTGCAAAGAAAATGCAAAGCCCTCCTACACTCTATTTTGCATGTTTGGTTTTTTTCTGCAATAAAATATTTAGCAGATATTCTTGTTCTATTCCCTGCTTAAACACAGTTCCCCAATGTAACTTTAAATACTGCTCCACCATAAGAAGTTTTGGTTTTGAGCCCGAGGACTTTTCCCAGGAACTAGAAATCCTGCCTCATCCAGCCTTTCATAATTTGCGTATTTAATAAGAATTCAGTGAAATGTATCGCCTAAATCAAAACCTGGATTCCCTGATGTGGAAATCTGCCAGCATGCAGAAATGACTGAAGAACTTGGACGATATGGCTCTTCCGGAAAAATCCACAAATGCAACTGGTGTGGTAGAAGGAGGGATGTCAGAGTACAACCGGATTTATGAACTGGCTTAAAGAACAAACACAACCCCAAGATGTTCTACATAAATTACAGTAAGATTAGTTTCAGATTTCCACAGTCTTGTGACCAGGCTGTGAGCTAAGCGTGGGTTTGGTTTTGTGTTTACGTAACATCTATGAACTGACTTGCATTGGTGTTTACGGAAAGGATGGCAATTCTCCAGCAGGATAGTTATCTGTAAATACCTTTCACTTAGTTTACAATATTCTTGGTTTCATCTGTAAAAATCTCCCCATATTTCATAACCACAGTACCTGAGGAGCATACCATTTTCTATTTCTGATGGGACTTGGACCAATGTTTTACGTGTTGCGTCAAGCTCAGATCTCCCCTATCTGTTGTTATTTTATCCACTTAGCCAATGAAAAACTTATTTTAAAGCAATAAAGGAAGTTCTTAATTAAAACAAGGATTTGAAGCAGCTGTTGGGGGTGACATTTCACGAAGAAGTGACTTTGATGGGGATAACTCTATCAAAGCAGGATCTAATCCTGTTTCAACTGTCTGCCAGCAGGCATCCCCAGATGGGCACATTGTGAGAGAACATAAGGTTTGTACAGAATGTCAGCTGAGAGAATGCACCTCTGAACTGGAGGTGAAGTGAATCATTTATTTGATCCATTTATTCTATTTCACAAATTGTCCATAGCAGCTTGTGAGTTTCTCATGTTTACATGTGGCTTGCAATTATTTACAGAATAATTTCTACAGATAAGCTATTGTGCATCAGGAGTTCAGAGTATTTGAAAAGGACCCCGCACGCTGTCTTGGGTCCTAATCCTGAAATGAGTTCTGTGCTTGCACAGGGGTCTGTCTACACAGGCATTGCTGCAGGCAGGGCTGGTCCTAGACCAAATGGCTGAAAACAGGACGTATATTCTTTGCAGTACGCTGAACCAGATGTCCCGATTGTATAGGGATAGTCCCAGTTTGGGGTCTTTTTCTTATATAGGCTCCTATTACCCCCCACTCCCTCCTGACTTTTCACATTTGCTGTCTGGTCACCCTAACACAGCATTCTGCCTCTACGGCAGGCAGCCTCTTTGGCTCAGGGGGACTCTTAGCTACCACAAAATGTGCAATTAAAACCCCTCCCTATTTCACACTGTCTCATCACTCAGGCTCCCAAGCTAGGCAAACACTGGAGCTGGGAAGAGACCACGCTGCTTTCAGCCTGCAGCCGCAACTCAGCAAACCAACAAAAACCAGCATTTATAAATCAGAGCATCCTTCAGCCCTGCTGATGCTGACAATGCATTTAGCCATGTTTTGTGCCCATCAACGAATGCGGTTCCCACCTTCTCGTTGCTGACCTTGCACTGAGCTGATAGGAACATTAATTTAGTGCTTCTATACAGCCTCCTGGTCAAGTCACTCAAAACATTCTCTACTGAGTTTCACAGTGAGGAAGACTCAGACTCTGAGGCAGCGCAGAAGTAAGGGTGGCAGTACTATGTCACCCTTACTTCTCTGCTCTGCCGGCAAGTGGGGCTGCTGCCCAACGGGTCAGCTCTGAAAGCAGCGCTGCCTGCCAGCAGCAAATTTCTCCAGTGCCCCCCAGCAGTAGCCATAGCTCTCCGCTCTCCACGCTGTAACACTACTCTTTGTGCATCCAGCTGAAAGACCAGGGACTGCAGTCACTGAACGCTGGGAGAAGTGCACCCTTCTAATGTGTGCACACAGCACACTCCTTTTACCAGAACACCAGGCTGCTTGGAGGGGGACTATACATCCCGGAGGCATAATCCTTTAAGTAAACTCCTCCCTATCCTGTCCCCTATCAAGCAAGGGACAGCAGTCCCAGGTTGACCCAGACATAAGAACTACCTGTAGTGTCCAGCTGGAGAGTGGGGGCTGCTGCCGGGGGTGGGAGTGGGGGGCAGGTTTGAAAGCAGCGCCGCCTGCTAGCAGCAAATTTCCCCAATGCTGCTGGAGAGCAGCTCTGCCTTCAAAACAGACCCCAGCAGCAGCTGCTGCTCTCTGCTCTTCCTTGCGGCATGGGGAGGGGAGGAATGGGGGGCTGGGGGACAACACCTATTCGAAGGTGTCGCTTCTCTGGTGCTGTGCCTGCCTTCAGAGCTGACCCGGGGCAACAGCCTCGGCTCTCTGCTCTGCCTTGCAGCCAGAAAGAGAGGGCTGCTGCCATGAGGGGACAGCTCTGAAGGCGGCACTGCCTGCGCAAATTAGGGACAAATGCTCAGTTTTAGTGAAAAAGTAGGGACGGCCAGAACAGAGCTGAAAAGGGGGACTGTCCTGGCCAAAACGGGGATATATGGTCACCGTAGCAATATCACAGCTGGGCTCACTTCACTTCGCTTCGTTCTTATATCTCATTGACTGAGTGGCAATGCCCTGCCCCTTATATACTCGCAAGGGCATGTGACATTCTAGGAGGTTCAAGAAAAATGTAGTTCTCAGAAAGTCTGGAAGGTTCCACGAGATTCTACAAAGGTCCACAGTATTCTAGGAGGTTAGTAGAAAATGAATCCACATACCGAATACCTGAAACATTTTACTTCAGACATTCTATTGTCCCTTTTGTTGCTAATAACAAAAACAGCACCCTGACCCTGGCGCCCCACAAGCCCAGCACCCCTGTAGTCGCCTAGGTGGCCTGCCCCTAAATCCAGCCCTGGCTGCAGAAGTGGGGACTTTGTACTGCTGAGATGCATGGTTACATGGTTCGTTTTAGCTCCCTGAGTAGATAAGACCAACTCTTTATATCTGGTTTCTATGTTTACAAGTTCAAAATTCACTTCCTGCAAATAGTCTCCAATATTTGCTTAAAATTCACAGTTCCAGCCAACAGTCCCGCCCACAAACTCATTCGCTGAGATATTTGCATAAGGGGCACAGACACAGTCAAAATGAATTAGATCACATTAAAAACAGAATTGATATTCGTGGAAAGTTTTTATCAGTATTGGGCTAGGCCCAGTCCTATGTGCCGTTGTTTGCCCAAAGCGAGACATGCTCCTCACCATAAAACTTGCTGAACCCTGCCCTGAGCCAAAGAGGTGTTGCTTCTCTTTCATGACGTTACATTCCAGAGTCCAAAACACTCCAGCACAGCCGCTTATCCGTATTCCGCACAAACAGGGCCCCACCTGCCTTATGCTGGATACAGGTAAATTCTGGCCTCATCCACCCAATCCCGTAACCTAACAGCACTTTGTGTTTCTGTAGCACCATTTATCAGAAAACCTCAAAGCATTTTGCACAAATAATTAATCCTCCTTCCCCAAACCCTGTGAGGAACCTAGGTGATATTGTCCTCAGAATTCCTGATGCCCCAGTCCTGTGCACTAACCATTAGATCACATTGCCTTCTGTGCAAAATGGCTGAGCTATAAATAACAAGGGAGCTGGCTCCATTTGTCCAAAGGTGTGCAGGGGTTCAACAATCTGCAGCTTGTGTATGAAGACAATACATTGATGTTGCCCTGCCAGCAGCATGGGAAATGGCTCCATCTCAGGCCAACAAGGCAATGGCGTCTGCCTGCAGAAGCAGCCCAGAGCCAGGCTGGACACAAATCAGTGAAGCAAGAGTATTCTCATGAGAAGTTAGCTCAGTCCCTAGGCTATCATGGGTAATGGTCAGGTTGCTAACTCCTTAGAAGGAATATGCTTGGACTATCAGGTTCTTTTTCCTTGTGCACTCAGTAAAGCATAACAGATCTTTGTGGAGATTTAAAAAAAATGCTGGCAATTGTTTCTGATTGTGAGCAGTTTCATGAATACATTTTATGAGAAGTAATCAGTTGAGATAGAAACAGACTATAACCTACTGGAAACCTTATTATAGAAGCATCGTGAAGAGTATGAAAATTATCATGAAACTGCAGAAGTACTTATTAAATGTGAAATAAAGGCTGGATAAGAACCTTCTTAGAGCACACTTGTTTTCAAGAGGGTCCATGAACAGTGTGAGCAAACTGCTTCAGGGAGAAGAGTCTGAAGTAAATATGACTCAAACACTACCCAGTTCTAGAACAATATTTGGAAAACACAAATGAGAAACACAAACCTACAACGGTTTGAAAGAGTATTTCTAGATGGCCTAGAGAGAAAAAGCCTACAAGCTTCCAAGCATAAAATCTACTGGGATTATAAATATGAGATTGTTGAATATGAAGGGATTCTGTACCAAAGGCATCATATTATAAAAAACACACAGCACAAGGGTTGGAAATGCTACGCTTACTTCATTGTGTCCACTTGGCTATTGAGAAGCGTAAGAGGAGAGCTCAAAATGTTTTATTCTGGCCAGGCATAAATGTTGTAATTAAAGCTAAGTTGTGAAATCTACAATCAGTACAGAAAGCAGAACATAAAAGAACCAATGAAACCTCATGACATTCCTGATCACCTTTGGCCTAAGGCTGGCACAGAACTATCTGAGTTAAATGAGAAAGATTATCTCAGCAGACTAGTGCTCAAGTGTTTTTAAACTTGCACAACGTTTCATGTAGTAATGTAATAACACATTGTAAAGCACAGTTTATTCACCATGAGACTGTGGAAGAATAAATAGCACTGGCCCACAATTCATAGGTAATTCATGTTGGCAATTCTCTGTTATATAAGTTTAAATACACCAGGTCACGCATAGTCAAAATAATTAGCAGGCAAGTCAGTACAAACAGGAAAGAACTCCATTCAAGAGAACTATCACTTTGTAGGTTCAACATTAGCATTTCTAGAATGTCGCAACGCATGGCACAAGGATTTTTTTAGGGTCACCAGTTTAGAGACTCATGAGCAGAACAAGAAAAACTTTAGTGTGAACATCTGGCAAATGTCTTGAGCCAAATATAACAATAAAAAAACCTGAAGTACGTGCAAAGAGAGCAATATGGCAGGAAACTAAAACAGAAAAAAGACTCAGACAAGAATGTCAATAAGTTACTTCTTTTACAAGTGGAGGAAAATGTAAGTTTTCAAAGAGTAGCTGGCAACCTGCCAAAGTAATTGATATATCATCCACACTAAGATCATATGTGATAACCACATCTGATGGTCAGTCCTATAGGGAGGACAGAAGACATCTAAACAAAATCAAGAAGGATATTGGCTATTTCTTTAAGACATCCATAATGCTTTTGACCACATTCCTGTACTGACAGATGCAGTTCACACACATGTCCAGCCACTGACAATGAAAAACATAGAATCAGAAAAACATAGAACTGGAAGGGACCTCAAGAGGTCATCTAGTCCAATCCCCTGCACTCAAGGCAGGACTAAGTATTAGACCATCCCTGACAGGTATTCATCCAACCTGCTCTTAAAAATCTCCAGTAATGAAGATTCTACAACGTCCCAGGCTATTTATTCCAGTGCTTAATCACTCTGACAGTTAGGAAATTTTTCCTAATGTCCAGCCTAAACCTCCCTTGCTGCAATTTAAGCCCATTGCTTCTTGTCCTATCCTCAGAGGTGAAGAAGAACATTTTTTCTCCCTCATCCTTGTAACAATCTTTTATAACTTGAAAACTGTTATCATGTCCCCTCTCAGTCTTCTCTTCTCCAGACTAAACAAACTCAGTTTTTTCAGTCTTCCCTCACAGATCATGTTTTCAAGACCTTTAATCATTTTTGTTGTTCTTCTCTGGACTTTCTCCAATTTGTCCATGTTTCCTGAAATGTGGCGCCCAGAACTGGACACAGTACTCCAGTTGAGACCTATTCAGCATGGAGTAAAGCGGAAGAATTACTTCTCATGTCTTGCTTACAACATTACTGCTAATACATCCCAGAATGACGTTTGCTTTTTTTGCAACAGTGTTACACTGTTGACTCATATTTAGCTTGTGATCCACTATGACCCACAGATCCCTTTCCGCAGTACTCCTTCCTAGGCAGTCATTTCCCATTTTGTATGTGTGCAACTAAGTGTGTACTAAGTGGAGTACTTTGCATTTGTTCTTATTGAATTTAATCCTATTTACTTCAGACCATTTCTCCAGTTTGTCCAGATCATTTTGAATTTTAATTTTAATCCTATCCTCCAAAGCACTTGCAACCCCTCTCAGCTTGATATCGTCAGCAAACTTTATAAGTGTACTCTCTATGGCATTATCTAAATCATTAATGAAGATATTGAACAGAACCGGACTCAGAACTGATCCCTGCAGGACCCCACTCGATATGCCCTTCCAGCATGACTATGAACCACTGATAACTACTCTCTGGGAACAATTTTCCAACCAGTTATGCACCCACCTTTTAGTAGCTCCATCTAGGTTGTATTTCCCTAGCTTGTTTATGAGAAGGTCATGCGAGACAGCCTTACTAAAGCCCTACTAAAAGTCAAGATATACTATATCTATCACTTCCCCCCATCTACAAGGCTTGTTACTCTGTCAAATAAAGCTAACAAGTTGGTTTGACATGATTTGTTCTTGACAAATCCATGCTGACCATTACTTATCACCTCATTATCTTCTAGGTGTTTACAAATCAATTTCTTAATTATTTGTTCTATGGGCACATAAGATCTAGGTTGTGGATCCATCTCAATCACTGAACAAGGTCACTGCAACAAGAACTGTTTTGAGGACAAGAAGTGAACTTTTGATCAGAAAACTGATGAATTTAAGTCATGGTGATTTTGTCTTGAGCCTCTTGATATCTGGTGTTTTTATAAAGTCGCAGCTTCTATCATGAAGTTACCCAAGAATTTTAGCTTTAATTTTAAGAAAAAGGAAGTTTCCAGCCCTTTGCTGCGGTTGTGACCAGAGAGCACCCTAAACACTCAGAGACCAGAAAGAAAGAAAACCCAAGGTTTATTATTTTTAAAAATGTTCATGATTTTGGGGTCCTGGTTTATGATATTTGAACGTGGGGTTGGCAGTACTCAATAAGACGCATAACATTCCTTCCATCTGTCAGAGAGCTTGGATTGTCTACCCTGACCTTCATCCATGACTTCTCTATTACTATTTTACTAACTGTCCATCTTAAAGGTTTTGGTTCTTATTTTTACTGATATTATGTTTTTCTGTGCATTTAATTAAAATAAGGAAAAGAATATTCTATAGTACACTCCCGGAGTTAGTGATTACTGACTCCTGTCATATGATAAAGGTGTTAAACTTTCTCACCCTGACCCAGGTCAAGTGACTTGAACCAGGAAATAAAATTTAGTTTCGTACCAGAACTCCTGAGTGTCATACCATTATTATACCATTTGTCAGCTTTACCAACTTCTTGTCATCTTTCTCCTCTAAATATAAAATCATGTGTCCCGATATGGATCGTTGCAAGACCTTACCAAAGAATTCCCTCCACTTTGAGGAACAGAGATTTCTTACTACTCAATTAATTCCCTATTGTTTGACTAGTTTGCAAGACTCACTGGGATTTTCACTTAAACTTGATGGTTATTATTTTCGTTAAGAGCTTTTTTTGGAAGACTGTCAAAAGTATTTTAAAACCCCAGTAATCCTCCCATCCAGTCATTCATAGTCTTCTGTCATTATCTGCCTCATAGTGTGAAATCTTCTCCTTAAAGTGCATCGTCATTGTGTTACGTCCATTCAATCACTTGACTGTTAGGATATCAAACTTAAATTAGCAGCGGTCATTGTTACCCAATGGAGCATTTACACTCATTTTCTGCTTAAGTTGAGTCATCTTCAAAACAAACTGCAAGAAAAACAATGGCTATGTAAGTGATCAAGATATTACTTCTCCTCAAAATACGCCACCCTAATTAATAAGTACTTCAGACAGTTCATATCAAAGTAGTTAGTCTATTATTGTTGTTGTTCTAGGAGAATATGCATCTACCTTTCAAAACCCCACTCAGGGCCACATTTTGCCCTCAGTTTACTACTTGGCAACCCTACTAATTTCACTCGGGTTATACAGATGTACATAAGGAGAAATTTGACTTCAAGACCATTATTATTCTGGCTCCTTGGGTTTTATAACTGAGCAGATTCAGTCCCCAAAAAGATGTCATCAGAGCAATGCCCATTTGTCACACACCAGGAACCAAAAGTAATGTCTGGGAAATGACAAATTAAATCTAAGATTAAAGTGTGGAAAGGGTTTCTTGTTTATATTATTAAACCAGCCCTCAATAAGGTGCTTGTGAGCTAAAAGCAACGATATCCACCTACGTTTCTAAAGCAATTTGTGAGCCTTGTAGCGGAGGTGTTATAGAAGAGCAAAGTGTTAATTATTTTTCTTTATTATTATTATTACAAATCGCCACACGTGAGGATGGTCCTTTATGGCATATACTGTAACTGGGCCAGATCTTCCCAAGCAAATGGATGTCTTATTCTGTCATGGACTGAGACAGGGAGAGAGTGTCTGGGTGTCCCTGTTCCCCAGCAGAAGGAATCACCCCCTTCAGCTGAAGGGCTTTGGGCTAAGAGAGGAAGATGAGGGCTCTGTCTGCACTGACGTTGACGTTGTGTGTAGCTCAGTGTGGGCACGGGGGGGTCCCCAGGGAGGAGGCTGAAGAGCCACAGGTGAGGCCCGGGGTCCTTGCTTGCGTGGGAGCGACCCCCCCCCCTCCGCGCCGCGTGGGCACGTCCAGCAGTGGAACCTGCTGAGTCACGCTGAACCAGGCAGCCGCACCTCCGAGCACAGCGGACCTCCAGCCCCTGCCCCACCTCTGCTGCGTCAGCCCCCGCTTGTGCGCACGCGCTGGGCGTGGCCTGGCCGCGCGCTCTACGCCGCGCGGGTATATAAGGCGGCGGCGGGGGCTGCGGCGCTCAGACCACGCGACCCAGACAGACCCGAGCCCCGGAGGTTCCTGCTTCAACAGTGTTTGGACGGAACCGCCGCCGCTCGGACCCCACCCCCCCGCCTCCGACCCTGGTATCCTCTCGGCTCCCGTAGCAGCAGCAGCAAGAACAGCGGCGCCATGTCTTCGTCCTACTCCCAGGTGCGCCAGAACTACGACCAGGACTGCGAGGCGGCCGTCAACCGCCAGATCAACCTGGAGCTCTACGCCTCCTACGTGTACCTCAGCATGGTGAGCGCGGGGCGGGGCCGGGCCTCGTCCCCGGCCCGCCGCGCGCGGGGGGGGGGGGGGGGAATCGGGTCTTTTATGGGCGCCCCCCATGAGGAGCGGGGGCTGTTTGAGCGCTGGGGCGGAGCGGGCCGGTACCTCGGAATGGGCGGGTCCGAGGGGAGCGGGACTTGGGCCGGGTCTGGTCTCTACCAGGCCCCACAGCAGCGTGAGGAGACCGCGCGGGGATGGAGGGAGCCCGCGGGGGCTGGGCCGGGCCTGGGCGTTGGGGGGCCGCGTTCTCGCCTCCTTTGTTGCCCAGCAGCCGGCGGGCGGGGCAGGCTCCGGGGGGGGCGGGGTTTCTCTCTCCCCTCCCCCCCCCTCAGGAGGCGGGTCTGTGCCCGCCGGGGGACTCGGCCCCGAGGCGGAGCAGGGTGACGTAGCCGTTCCGGGCGCGGCCCCGTGTTTATCTGCGCGCTGCAGCACCTGCCCCGCGGGGCTGTTATCGGCCTCAGTCCGGCCTGGGGCTGAGGCCGGAGCAGAGCCTGCTGGCGAGGCAGTTACCGCCCCGGGGTGGGTCCCTTGCCCTGGGCCTCTTTCTTCGCGCGGGGGGGGCTCCTCTTGGTGGATCTCCATGGGAAGGGTTTTCTTCCTGCTCGTGAGGCCAGGTATTGAACTTCAGGTGGTAGGATCACAGCCTATAAATGTCTGTTTAACTCTGCAGTAATGGACTCAAAACTCTCTCTCGGCGGAGACACCTCTTGAGGTAGAGAGAGAACTTCAAACTACCCTTGATGGTAGATGGGAGTGTGTGGTGTACATCTGAGGTGCCATATGAATTGGCACAACAGCACTGAAACTTTCAAGTACCCCAGACCCTCGTGATAGCCTGGGGTTCAGGATACATGAGTGGTCTCATGCTAACACGGGGCTCATGTTAATGCAGGAGATGTGCTGCCATGGATCCCCATTTAAATTTGAGATCCATGGCAATGACCGCATGTATGTGAACCCGCACAATAGCAAGAGGCTGGTGTATCTACTAATCCAAGTATAAAAACTCAGACTTGCTTGGTGGTTGAAGTCAGAAAAGAGCAGGATTTTGTAGTTACTGCTTCCTTCAGCTGTGAATTGCTCTACTAAGTAGATGCCTACTGGACTGTACAAACACTGTAAACACTGATCCCTTGACCTAAAGAGCTCC
The DNA here is from genome assembly GCA_007922305.1 of Dermatemys mawii. NCBI lineage: Eukaryota > Metazoa > Chordata > Testudines > Dermatemydidae > Dermatemys > Dermatemys mawii. The sequence goes on from ML677431.1 coordinate 1,107,015, forward strand.
CAAATGCTCATCTCTATTCATTTGCAGTAGCATCAAAGTTCTGTTATACTAGTTTTAGCTTAGCTTTATCACCTGTAGGTTATAAAACTAATGTGGCTGTTGCAAGAGTGACTCTTAAAGGTCTCAATCTTCTCTGAAGTAGATCAGACTCTGGTATCTTTCCAAATGTCCCAATTCTGGTCATAGGTTCAGACTTCAAAAAAAGCACTAAGTGTGGTACTGTATCAACTAACAAGATCTAGAAACCAGCATTTCTGATACCCTTAAAGTCCAGTTGATGCAGAGCCAGTAGGCTCCCTGGAGGTAGAAACATGTCCCTGCTGCTCCTAGATGGAGGAACAGCCAAATGGGCTCTGTGTGCTGTTCTGCTGTTTCCAGGGCTGGTACCTGCGGGCAGGAGCAATGCACAGAGCTGCTTGGCATAGTCCTCCCTGCTGCCTAGGAGCTGCAGGGATATTTTGCTGCTTGTGTGGAGCAGCCCAGATCTAGCACCTCAAAACACTTCCTGTGCCCCATCCTCCTGCTCCAAGCCCCCTCCTGCACCCAAACTCCCTCCATTGATAAGTATAACCTAACCAGTGTGTTTGACTAACTAGCACCCCCGTTTTCCCAGCTTGCTGGGTAACAAAGATTTTACTGTAGCAGTGGTGTATAATCCACTTCATACATGCTAACCTGATCCTTTCAGCTTCTCAAAGTATGGTGCTCAAAGGGATGCACTTTGGCCTTTGGGGGAGGTGGTTAGCAGAAATCCAGTTGGCTACCTACCCCAGGTGTGGGGGAGTGCAGGGGTGAAATAGGTTGGGCATGTTAATAACTGAATTCTGTTGATTGAAATTGCATTCATAGGTGCTCAGACTGAAGTCTTGATTGTAGTATCTTCATTTTGTTTTCAGTCTTTCTATTTTGACCGGGATGATGTGGCTCTAAAGAACTTTGCCAAATATTTCCTGCACCAGTCCCACGAGGAGCGTGAGCATGCTGAAAAACTCATGAAGCTGCAGAACAAGAGGGGCGGTCGTATCTTTCTGCAGGACATCAAGGTTAGCAGTCATACTAAGGAGACACCTCAAGGGCATAAATAGCAGTATGATAACTTCCTCTTCTGGTCTGCTCCCAGACTGGAAGAAGGGGCTATGAAGGCTAATATGGGTAGTCTCCTCAAATGTTGGCTAACAAGTCACTAGTATTGAACAGTAGGCATGTGGATATTTTGTATTTTATGAACTTGTGACTAGGTGCTAGAAGAGAGAAATTGCAGTGCAGAGAGGTTTGATACTGGTACTAAGGTACCAGTATCAAACTCCCCTACTATGCAGGTCTTTCCTGTGATACACCACACATCTAGTCTAAGATGTACTTGGAGCTGGTTCTACACTAGACAGGAAATCACCACCTTCCCTGCTAGTCTCTTGCAGATCATATCAATTGGTGCCCTCCCCCAGAAGCCCAGCTTCTGTTTTGCAGGTGATGTTTGTCCTCTTAGATTCATGGTTGCCAAGGAAACATGAATTTTGTGGTGGTTCCAATGACATGCTATGCCTTCACTGCAGAATCCCATGGGAGTAGATTAGCTGAGAATCTGAGATCAACATATCGCTAAACCAGCCTGGATAATTTTGTATCTGCCATGTGATAATAGAAATATCTCTATAGAGAGTCAGTTCTTTATCGTGAGACTCAAATGTAAAGTAAAAATAATAAAGGTGTTTGAGAGAATCCTGTTGCTAAAGCAACAGGACTGTCTATACATACCGGCACTGCTATAATGAGCTCTTGAGCATCAGTCTGGTCAGAAGATTGCAAGGCCTTTCAGAACACCAGTAATTACTTAACACTACTGTCTTCACTTCCCGAATAAAATTGGGGTCAGGAGTACTGGCCCTTGCATAACAAGTACTCTGGTTCTCACTTCCTTACCACTCCTTTTTGGAGACCTGGGTTGGCTTAAAGCAGTGGCTTATCTGTCTGAAGACCAGATTTCCCTGTAGTCTGCGGGTGAGTCTTCTGACACTTAATTTTCAGGCTGCACACTAGGTCACTTGCCCATGTGTATAGAAGCTTCACTTCTTGAAATCGGTTTGGCACATCAGTCCTTTACCTAAAATCCTCCATTGTTCTGATCACAAAGCTGTCATCTGTACATATGTGGCCTTATATTAATAGCTGTTCCTAATGCCAGAGTTTATCAAGAGCAACACAGTAAGATCACTTTGGAAAGATGCTTAGATAATGTGGTGCTAATAAAATCTTGGATTGATTTGGGACTCTTTAAACCAGGTGAATGCTACTGTAGTTATCTATGCAAAGTGCTTAGTACTAGGCTGCTCTGGGTCTATATAGACTCTTGAACTGCACCTCCATGCTACTGCTATGGCAGAAGACATTCCCACTTAATCTGGTAAGATGGACCATAGTTCAGAAAGCTAACTTGCCAAACTTAGAGCTTCAAAGTCCAGTGTCTTAGATCAATGAGATTCTACTGAAGTGAATCAGAGGTAGCTGTGTTAGTCCTGCGGCACCTTAAAGACTAACAAGTGTTGAACCGAGTATCTGTTCTTGCTACCCTGCTGCTATACATGGCCTCCAATGGCAGCTAAGTTGTGGTTGTGTGCTTTCTTTCCGATGTTAGAAACCAGATCGTGATGATTGGGAGAATGGACTGACAGCAATGGAGTGTGCCTTGCACCTGGAAAAGAATGTGAATCAGTCACTCCTTGATCTGCACAAGCTGGCAACTGAAAAGAATGACCCTCATGTAAGTGGAAGCTGAGGCTGTGACTGGAATGTGGTTATGCAAGCCTTTAAGGGAGTTTTTTGTGGGAGGGCGAGGGGTGTGTGTTAACCATGCAATCTCTGCAACACAAGCTGGGACTTCCACAAACCTGAGGAAGAGGTAGAACTCAGAGTGGAGAGCCTTCCTTTGAAGGAGGGGAAGGTGGGCAGCCTGTATCTTAGCCCCTTTCCTACACTTAATGTAAACACCCACAATCTTCAGTCTCTTCCTACTCAAATGTTTATGCCCTGACCTCTTTATAGATACCACCCCCAGAAGCTTTGAGAAACACCTTGCATTAGCTAGTTTCCTGTGCTGAAAAGGCATGGGGAAGAAAAGTTAGGCACTTCAGTTAACTTCACAGAAAATGGATGCATGCAGAAAGTGTAAAGTGTAGATTAATGTTCTTCAGGAGGAGGTTCCTGAGCAGTGAAGAGCTGCTTTCAGAGTTGGTTGTGATAAAACCAGTTTCATTTTTTTGAAACTGGATGTATTTATCCAGTGAACACCGAAATGATTATATGAATCTAAGGGCTTTTGTGCCCAGATCTGTAATGTGGGGTACAGAGGTGTGATTACTTTGTACACTATTGTGCATGAATTGGTCTGTGTAGATCTTTAGTCTGCAGCAGCAAGATCTTGTTTGAAACAGCACATGTTAAAGCAAACTAGGAAACATACAAAGATTACTGATTACAGTGTATAATACCTTGCTCATTAAGGGGTGTGTGTATGTACAAATAGCTCCAAAACCCTTGAGACTTTAGACCTGCACAGCTCAACTTAAACCCTAAAAATTGAATTAATAAACCCCTGGAAAACACAACCCCTATCAGTATACTACTGGGCACTGGGATATGCCTATGTACAGTGTTCTGGGATCTTCCACTTAAATTTGAGATGTTTTGGTGTCTCTGGCAAATCAAGGCTTTTCTCCTCTGGTTCAAGAGTATAACCCTGGCTCAAGGAGTTGGGATAGGAGCAGTTCTTTTAATCCCCCTTAGAGAAGGAACCATGTGTTGAAAAATCAAACCCCCATGCCTAACACACTGGCTTAGGAGGTAGGGCCGTACCCCCGTCCAATTTCTACTCTGGAAAGTGCTAGAACCCAAGATCCATTCTTTGATTCTGACAAGGCCTCCCCTTTGGCTGAATAAATAATACTGACAGTTAACTCTTCTCCCCTCTTTCAGTTGTGTGACTTCATTGAGACTCACTACCTGGATGAGCAGGTGAAAGCCATCAAAGAACTGGGTGACCATGTGACCAACCTGCGCAAGATGGGGGCACCCAAATCTGGGATGGCGGAGTACCTCTTTGACAAGCACACCCTGGGGGACAGTGATGGCGAGAACTAAAGCCTCAGCATAGGCCACCCACGGGTCTCCTAGCTTGCCTAGCAGTGCATGTATCTACTGTTTAGATAATGTCCTTCTGTACCAAAAATCACACCTCTGTTTCTTTGTGTTTGTAACACCTTACATCCAATAAAGTGACTTGTTTCAAGTTGATTTCATTTGCCTTGTACTGTAATATGGGAGTGAAGCCTGCATTTGGAGGCTTTACTGCATATTCCTGACTTACCCTGGGATGACCATCTCAGAATGGGGGTTAGCTGTGTGAATACATTAGTGGGGAACTATTCCTATTAGTGGGGCATTATTCCTTTGGGTTCACCACAGATCACAGCCTATGACTTGTTTATGGTGTTAGTGGTATGGAATCCTCCCCCACTTAAGACCTACTGTACATATTAGTGCATGAGTATACACACTTCCTATATAGAGAAGGTTTAGCTAAAAACTACAGTGGGGAAGCAAATACTAAAGAAAGTGGCCAAAGAACAATGATCTCTGCTTATGTTTATGCCCTGACTTCTTTATAAATACCACCCCAGAAGCTTTGAGAAACACCTTGTATTAGCTAGCTTCCTGTGTTGACAAGGAAGTGTGGACTAATATTCTTCAGCAGGAGGTTCTCAGGCTGCCTCCAAAATTTCCACCTACAGGGAAAGGAGTGCCATACTTCCCTTTAGTGTGGATGGAATCCTAGAATATCAAGATTGGAAGGGACCTCAGGAGATCTAGTCCAACCCCCTGCTCAAAGCAGGAGCAATCCCCAATTAAATCACCCAACAGATGTTTGCCCTATATCCCTAAATGGCCCCCTCAAGGATTGAACTCTACCATGGGTTTAGCAGGCTAATGCTCAAACCACTGAGCTATCCCTGCCCCAGGCAAAGTCAGTGAAAGCTCCTCAGGCCCCATCTACACTAACAGCCAGATTTCTGGGTAGTGATTGATCTAGTGGGGATCAACTTATTGTTTGTCTTTTATTTATGGTATCAATCCCTGAGCGCTCTCCAGAACTCCACTGCTGCAAGAGTTAGGGTTGGTAGAGTGGTAGCAGCCAACTTGCTGTGAGAATGCTGAGGTATATCAACTAAGATATACCACTTCAGCTATGTGATCTTAGATCCGCCACCAGTCTGAACCTGGCCTGAGTGCCCTTGGGATACATAGGGGGAAAAGCAATATCCTCTAGAACAGAGGTGGGCAAACTACAGGCTGTGGACCACATATGTCCCTTCAAACACTTTAATCCCACCCTTAAGCTCCCACTGGGGAGTGGGGTCAGGGGCTTGCCCTGTTCCACATGTCCCCTGGCTCCTGGAAGCAGTGCTGTATTTCCCCATCACACCTCTAGCTCCTGTACGTAGGAGTAAGCAGGGGGCTCCATATACTGCCCCAAGTGCTACTTCTGTAGCTCCCTTTGGCTGTGGGCTGGGACTGAGGGTTCAGAGGGCAGCCCTGATTATCCCCTTCCATCTGAACCCCCTTGTCCCAACCTAAAGCACTCTCCTGTACCTTCCCCCACTTCTAATCTCCAGCCCCATCCCTAGCTGGAGCCCTCAACCCCCACCCTGCCCCAGCACCTCTGGCTAGAGCTGCCTCTTGCACCCTGAACTCATTTCTGCCCACACCCCCAGCTGGAGCCCTCATCCCCAATTTTGTGAGCATTCATGGCCTGCTATATGATTTCCATACCCGATGTGGCTCTTGGCCCAAAAGTTTGCCCACCCCTGCTCTAGAACACCACCACCACCACCATTCAGTGTATACTGAGGAACAGTGCATCCGGGCTGTGGATTCTGAACACAATTCTCTCCAAGTACATAGGGCAGAACAATACCGGTTTGACCTCTAGAAAGCTCACCAGTCCATCTTTATTGTAACTTGCAATTCAAAGGTGTTCTGAATCACACCTAAATCCTATAAAGTATGGTGATGGGTGTCTGAAATACATCTTTCTTCTGTAGCTAGCCAAAGGGGTGTGTGGGGGTTGTCTTAAAATGGAAAACCTGCATGAACTAGATTTCTGTGCCTGGGAGTTGTGCTCTTTAGAGAAGAGGCTTTGGTCTATTGCTTCTCTTAAAACAGAGGGCTATGGGCAGGAGAGAAGTCATCCCTAGCTTCTGTTCACTGAGGTGGTTTCTTGAAACTGCAATGAGGAAGTGGAGTGCTTGTTGTGTTTGACTTCAGCTTGGTTCTTTTTGTCAGTGTGTGCTTTAGAATAGGATTCTGACTAAGGTGTTTTTCCCTTCAGAATTTTTTTGAAGGCTGCTGTATAAAATACTTCCTGTTTTTTTTAAACATGAGTTAACACACGTACTCATGGGTGTGGGGAGGTAAAGAAGGGGCAAAGTACTTCATGTGTGGAGAAACAGTTGGACTGGGTGAGCAATATTTACAGCTTTGTTATGCTCATCCCCTCTGTGTCTAGGATTAAAATCCATCAGCTACCTGCAGTCTAATGAAATCAACTGCCCCTTGGCTCTTCAGTCCTTTCCTCTCCTTTTCCTCCCAAACGTTACCACATTTCTAATGTTTACATATATCCCCTGCACTTGTTGGGTTTCTTGTGGCAGGCACTAGGAAGGCCGAGTGGTGGTGTGGTTTTGTAACATGGGTCAATGTTCCAGGCATATTTAGGAAACAGACTTCTGATTTAATCTGTATCTGCACCCAAGTTGCCAAGAGGCTGGTGTTCTGTGTTGCTCCATTCACAAGTACCTGCAATTTATGTAGATTTTTATAAAATCATTTTTTGCTTTAATTGTATAGATATTCCCAGAGGTGTGACACTGGAATTCCATGAACTGTTCTTGTACACTATATTGCACCAAGTTCATTGCTAGTAAACTGGCACTGGGAATAAATTCATACCATCATCCATCGGGTACTGAAGCTCCACCCATTGGCAGTACATGGCTGGTATCGTATTGCCTCTTTTTGCAGAAGCTTTATACATCGTTACACCAAACTGATACTGGTGCTCAAGGCACTGCAGTATCCTTAAAATAGGGTAGGTATCTCAGCAGTCAGAAGGAATCAATTGGTCTCTTGATTTAGGAGTATCTATCCACCTTCCCTTCATCAGACACATTCTCACTGGCTTCCATGATCACCTCCATCAGCCCCACATAGTCACCCTCTGCTAAGGAGATCCCGGAGTCATTAGGTGACGCACTCTCAGCTCTCCTATGTTCCTCAGTGTGATGAGCACCAGTATTTCCATTTCCTGGCTCTCTCCCAGTCCCAGAAACCTCTATGGAAGCCTGGGCTGGGGCACTGGATACATCATCTAAGCTTGGACTAGGGACAGGGCCCGAGTTACCTAAGCGTGACCTCTCCAGCACTGGGGATGTCACGGGGGTGAATGAAAAGAAGAGGGGCCCACTGCTACCAGGGGTTCTCATGTTGGGGGTATGAAAGTTGCTGGGATTATCCGAGTTTGGGGTGGCTGCTGGTGTCATGTTCTCTAGAGTTAGCCAGGGATGTCGGCGGCCTTTCAGACTCTTCAAGCTCTTGAAGCTGCCCTGTTTTTCATGGTCTGGGAACTCTGCTAGGAAGGGAAACTTGGGGCTTTCCGATACTGTTGATTGAGGCCCTGGACTCCTAACAGGGGCAGCGACCTCATTTGTTTTATTGTTCAACGTGTTATTCTCTCCTTCCTCGACTGTCACCACCAGGCATTCTGGGGCTTTGTCTCGTTCTCCTGGCCAAACAAAAGTTTCCTTAACTGCAGAACCCAGGGAGTTCTGGCTTTTGTCCACATCACTAGCCCTGGAAGGTGACAGGTTGGCAAAGTTGTCTCTCAGTGAAGTCGAACAGGCCACGATGCTGGAGAGAGCAGGGGGCTTCTTGCGTCCTGGTCGCCTCAATGGGAAGATCATAGGGATGGAGCTGATGGGTGTCTGTGGAGCGCTATAAAAGCCAGGTCTCTCATAGAAGGGGGTTGACACAAAGGCATCAAACTCTCTCTGTTTCCTATCTTCATTGTCCCATTGCTCCTGTGAACTGGAACCTGGGTGTGAGGAGTCTCCTCTTTGCTGGTTAGCACTGCAGGGGCTTCCAGGTTTCCCTACATCCTGGTACAAGTAATGAGGGAAGGGGGACAAGGGATCATTCCTCTTATGTGGCAGGTTCATCCGGGAGGATGACCTGGAGAAACTCGGTGAGTGGACCCCCAGCAGGCGGCCCAGATGTCCCAGCAGTGGCGTAGAGTGGTTCGCCTCCTCGTTCTCTTTAATTTGCTCCAGGGGCTGGAATTCCATCTCTTGTTTCTGCATGCTGGGGAGAGGCAAAACAGGGCTGTTATGTACAGCGACACTGCAAATTCTGGAAGGGATTTCCCTCCAGAGCATGTTGGAAAGGACCTTGATGAACGGACTTTTGTGAGTAGAGATCAGTGAAGATCAAGGGAAGGGTTGCAGCACGGGTAAGCATGGGCAAGCCTCAGCCCCTGATGTCTTCTTCTGTATTGCTGTGAGGAGCAGCGTCAGGCACACAGTTGTGGACACTTGTGTTGGAGTCAGGAAGAGACATCATTACACACAAAGGGATGCAAACACAAACATGTTTTGACTGAGGAAGTTGACTCTCTCTCTCTGGGCTGTATAGCCACCATTTCTTGCCATGCTTTCACATGCAAAAGAGAGGATTTGAGAAACACTGAACTCCAGAGTGGGGACATGTGTAGCAGGGGAAGAACTGCTGCCTTCCTAGAAGAGCATTGGTAAAATCCAGAGATAACACATTGTGGGGCTGGGGTGTAAACCTGACCTCCATTGATAATTTCATGCGTCAGGAAAGCTTCACTCACCTAATGTCAAAGGTCGAGCCAAGAAACGATGTCCGCTTATACTCAGCAGTGGCTGCGGTGTAGGGTGGCTGGGGGTAGGACTCGTTCCAGTACAGGTCCTTCTCCATGAGGGGCAGATCTTGGTGCATGTCGTCCACAGCAAGAAGGGAGACCTGCAGGGGATGATGGGAATGTCGGACTCAAGGGGGTAAAATCATCGTTCTGCATGGGGCAGTACCTTCATGTCAGAGAACAAATTCCCTTCCCCAAAGAGTTTGCAATCTGACTAGGCCTAGGCGTGGGGAAGGGATGCAATAGGAAAGCACCCAATGAATAAGCAGCTGAGTGCGGTAGGTGGGTTGTTAGTCACTAGGTTTGTTCTTTATGGGAACAAAGGGGAAAGGGAAGTCACTGTTTAGAGCACAGAACAGTGTGTTTTAGGAGGGATTTGAAGGTGGAGTTTGTTGTTTGCTCCCCACTAGGAGGGAGACTGTTCTAGGCACAAGAATCAGTGTGGAAAAGGCCCAAGGTCATTGATGGGAGGGGGTGCTGGGTTTGAGAAGGGGGATGGAATGGCACAGCACAATGTGCCAGTAGGAGTGCAGTGAGCTGTAGACCAGTGAGATGTCACGTAAAGCCTTAAAGATGAGCACAGGCCGCCGGGACTGGAGAGAGAATGACACCGGAGGAGCATGCAGGGGGACAGCCCCTCACGCTCGTACGCCAGCCGTCATGCAGCGGGAGCAGCATCCACAGAAAGTCACATGCTCAGTGGTGTGGTCCTGCAGGGGCAGATCTTGTCCTATAATCTTCCATGCGTGTGGGCTGGTTCCTTGGCTACCAGGGAACAAGGAGCTGGGCTTCTTCATCACACATGCGGAAAGTGCTTACTTCTTCCTCTCCTCCTTACTCTGACCCCTTCATCTCCCCCTCTCACCCAGCGCCTGACACTCAGAGCCCCACCCTCATGTTATGCTGTCTGCAGCGCAGAGAAGGAACCAGGGACAACAGAGAAGAGGTCCCACGTGAGTGCACCCCCGACCTCTCTCCTAGTGCTTGGAGAACTGGAGCCACGAGTCTACTCAGTCCTGGGGTGCTGCCCCATCACCGCTCTCATCTTGGATGGCCCAGCTGTGTGGGATCAGGTCCCACCGTTACCTGCAGATTCCTGTCGATAAGCCAGTTGGTTTCAAAATCGTCATCATCCTCTCCGAACGGGTTGATGAGCTGCTCAGCCACCTGCGCGTTAAGAGCACAGGGCATGGGTTCAAATCCCCTTCCTGAGAGAGTGACCTGCAGGGCTACTGGGACTCTGTGGTCCAGCACTAGGGTGACCAGATGTCCCGATTGTAGGGTCTTTTTCTTATATAGGCTCCTATAAATCCCCACCTCTTGTCCTGATTTTTCACACTTGCTGTCTGATCACCCTACTCAGCACCAGGCCTGGGAAGCACATGCCAGCTACATTTCTTCTTCCAGTCAGCAGCAGTGAGGGAGTTAAAAAGGGAAGATTAGCTGCCATGTGGCTTCTGGGACAGGTAGTGCTAATGTATGTTTGCTGTTTACTATGTTACGCTGCCGCTCAGAAGGAGGAAGCCAGGCCTCCCATCAGTCAGTCACTCACTGCAGCTCCTGGATTCACCCAGAGAGATGGCCGCAGAGCAGTTCTCTGCAGGGCCCATGAAGCCTGCTGTCTCACAGCACTCCCCAGGTGGTCAGGCCCAGGTGACAGGTCCCTGGGCTTAGGTTGTGAATCCAGATCTCCTGCAAAGAGGTGCACCCAGGTACAGGGAACACCCTGGCAGCACCCTCGGCCACTGCTGGCCTAGACTAGGGTGACCAGACAGCAAATGTGAAAAATCGGGATGGGGTGGAGCCTATATAAGAAAAAGACCCCAAAATCGGGATTGTCTCCATCAGATCAGGACGTCTGGTCCCCTAGACGAGCCAGAGACAGCTAAGCACTGGGACTTGCCTGTGGGATGGCAGCGCGGGGCCTGGATCACTCCGACAGTGGGCGTCCTCCAGAGTGATCTGAGAAACTCCTGCCGGGGTCTGGAATCAGTTCCAGACTTCCCATGTTGGGGGAAGGAGGCTCCCAGAAGTTCAGGGCATGTTTCCTTGGACTCACCTTTAACCAGCCAGCATAGAAGAAGAACTGTAGGAGAGTGAAGACAGGCACAAAGAGATCCAGCTCATGGCCAGGATACCCCTTCGCGGGGTCCAAGAACTGTCGGCCGATCAGGCAGGCCAGGAAGAAGCTGTAAACGGCCACTGTGACCACCTGGGGAAGGTCAGGGGGATGCAGTCAGAAGCAGATCTCGGTTCCTAGCTGGCTTTCCAGATTCCCCTCCCACCCCTACAAACTACCGCATGCTGCTGAGGAGCTCTGCAGGGCTGTGCACTCGGCGGCCTTTCTAGGACGGTGTTTAAGAAGTCAAAACTGGGTGCTTCTCTGGATGGGCACATCCCCAATCCATCTCCTTCCCCTCATCAGGAAGGTATCTTTCTGCTGCAGCCATTTTAAAATGTACCTCCCCAACACCCCCTCCAAAAAAAATGATTTCCCTGTTCTCTCAATGACCATATAACTGTGGGGAAAAGCTAGGCCCAGGGACAGCTAACGCTTTGCCCCTCCACCGCACCTTCCACCTGCAAAGCACATGGCTTCGGAGCAGTGAAGCCTCACAACACTGCCATGAGAGCCAGTGAGGAAATTAAGGCCCAGAGAGGTTGGGTGACCTGTCCGAAGCTGCACAACAAAGCAGCAGCAGAGCTGGGAAGTGCAAACTGGTCTCCCTCTCTCCTGCTCCCAGAAAATTTCCCTGAGTGCCCGATGTCTCAGCTGGGTGGCCAAACGCCAAGGGAGTCTTGCCGGCTCTGCCCCAGATGCAGAGAGACCCCCAGCTGGGTGGCAACACTGTCTTCCCTACCGGAGCAATGGGTCTGTCGGGCTACTGGTTCTTGGGCTAGTTCTCAGTTGAAACCAAGAGAGACCAGTGGGGACCAAAGGCTGGAGATTGTGGGAATCCCCAGCAGGGTGGTCCCTGCTGTATTACTAACCCCAGACTTTCAAAAATCCTGAGTCTGGCTCCCGAAAACGATGGGACTGATTTAAAACTTGAGGGGTTTTTATGTAAATCTATTTTTAATTTGCCTTCTGGTTTCTCAGCCTCCAGGTTTCACTTGCGGCACATTTTCAAGCTTTTCTCTACAACCCCGAGGGCTGGAAACGTTCTTTTTGCTTGTTAATGCAAGTGGAGATTCTCACGCAATCTCCTGAGGCCAGATGCTGGGGCTTTCAGGGGAAAAAAAAGCTGCAAGACTTGGGAGTTGGCAGCTCTGCCGGGTGACCTGCCACCCTTCTCTGGACAAACCCCATGGCCTGGAGCAAAGCACCCAAGCCGGGATGGCAAAGCATCGGGGGCCCTCGTGGACGTGTCTGGCTCACAATGTGTGGGGAGTTGGGCCCTGGGTCAGGGAACTCCCCTTGCAGATGACTGGAAGCAGAGAGAAAACTGTTTCCATTATCATGACTGAAGAGCCTGCCTGTGCAGACTCTTCGTCCTTGAGCGCTTGACCTTCCTCCCACCCAGGCACTGTAGCCTCTGGGCTCTGCATTCTGGCTCTGGAGCCAAGGATCCAGGGTGAATTGACCCCTGGCCATGCCCCATTATTAACTGAATCCCCACTCTGTACTCCGGGGATGTGGCTTCAGCGTTCCCTGTTGTCTATGGCCGTCTAGTCACCCCGAAGAGCTGAACGCTGTGTGGAGCTGACGTTGCTAGCGCAGGGCACTGGTGCACAGTGTGTGTGCGCACGAGGGTGTGAGCAGAGGCGGTGTAGCACTGGGCCGTGCACTACGGGAAAGCATCCTACGGCCACCCATGCTGACCGAGCTTCTGCGTCACTGTGACTAGCTGCGGCCTTGACATTCTCTTGCCTTTGATCCTGGTTTGCAGGAGAATCTGATCTGCACAGGGCTCTAAATAAATCCCCCACTAACCTTTGCAGCCATCTGGAACTGGAGTTGTTCCTCTTTCACAGCAGACCACACTAGTGGGAGTGAGCATTGCCTAAGCAGCTGCATGATACAGGACAGGGGACTGGCACCAAGCTGTCTATCCCAGGGTGGCTGCCAGAGAGCTATTGAATGGTTAGAGCACCTTGTGTCTAATGCAGATAAACAGCTTTCTCTGCACACAGGAAGAGTAGCTGGCACCTCCCACTAGGACCTGTGCTGCATTCTCCAGTACCCCTAGAGCAGTGTCCTTGGGGCTAAGATACCAGCATTGTAAGATACCAGCACTGATACCAGATATACCAAGTGTATCTATGTAGGAGGTATACATGGGTGTGTGTCTGGAGGTCATTCAGATGTACGGCGTGTGTGGGGACACACCAGAGGTTTGTCTGTGGGTTGTCTGTCTGGGAATTGATGAGGACTGTGGGGGTGCGTGTGTGTGTGCTGGGATACACGTGTCTGCTGCATACGTGGGTGTTTGTGTGTGTGGGTAAGTTTGTGTATGGAGGGTGTGTGTCCATGTGTGGATATGGGGTATACCTGGGGGGTCTGTGTGGAAGGGAGAGGTATGTGGAGAACCACATGTGTATTAAAGAGCCTTGCCTGTTTCCCAGCCCATTGTGTCTCTGGTTCACCTTGCTTCGCCTCCTGTACTCACCTGAGTGTAGACCAGCGGGATGCTGATCCAGTCGTACCCATAGAGTCGCCCACACTGGCTACGCAAGGTGTTTAGTTCCTGGAGTGGGGAACAGCAGAGAACAAGGAATGGCTCCCTGACACAGAAAAGCTACTCACACCCTCCCATGCTCCTTCCCCTCCAGACTGCTCCACCCAGGGGACCTTAACTCCACCCGGGCACACCTACCAGGGAGGGCAGGGAATTCACTTTCTATGGTCATTCACTCCTGGGCTTTGCCCATTCTTAAACATTGAGCTTTCTGCCCTCCCCACCGCCACACTGGAGCACCAATGGGATTTCTGGCTTGTCCTGACAGGACAAGGAGGGGATTCAGGGCCTGATTCTTCTCTCACATCGGTGCAAACTGGGAGTAACTCCTCTGGGGTGAATGGCGTTACATCCTTGCCAAGCAGTGTAAGAAAAGAGCCACAGTCTCCTTGTCTAGAGTCTTGGGTTGTCTCACACAATTGCTCGCAGACCCCACTCTGCATTGGACTAATGCCCCATTTTCTCCCCTCTGTCAAGTGATAGATAAGAGTGGCACCTCTCCCACTGAAGTTCACGGAGTTACACCCTGGATGTGATTGGTGCAGTCTCTAAGCCCCACCTCACCCTCCCTGCTCCCTTGGGCGACCAGCAGTAAGTCCCTCTGCTCCACCCAGAGAGGAGGCCGGGGCTGGTTTGTTCTCGACGTGCCCCCTGGCTGGCTGCAGAACTCACGTTCAGGATGCCCTGGAGCAGCACGCTATCCCGGATCCTGCCCTCGTTCCGCGCTTTCACAGCCAGGTTCGAGAACCACACGCAGGGGATCCAGAACTTGTTGTGGGGAGAGTTCAGGCTCTCAAACTTCTTGTGCTCTTCTGGGGTCATGAGGCCTAAAATGGGCAAAAGGGGGAAGAAAGACAATAGCGAGCTTCTCCTTTCCCATCTTTCCATGACTCATGCAAATCCCGCAGGCTCCTGGGAAAGGGAAGCTGGGGCTGGGTGTTCACCTCGCAAAGCAAATTGACCCACACATCAAGAGATCCCACAGTGTCAGGGAAATTCTGCTACTCACAGGCTGGCCCAGTCTCTCGTGGAAACTCATGGACCTGGTCCCTGCATGCCTCTGGCCCTGCAAATCAGCAGGCCAGCTTTAGACCAAGGAGAGGGAGAGAGAGGATCCAGGGGTAGAGCCCTACCTAACACAGCAGAGCCTGACTGGCGTTCTGATTGGCTAGGGATTTTGCCTCACACACAGTTTTGTCACACACTTCTGAGCTCTCCACTGTGCCACCACCTCCCACACCGGTTGTGTTCCCTGTCTAGAGGTCAGCGCTGCACATCCTGGGCTTGTCCTAAGAGTTCTCTCCATGTGGAAAATCAGCCCTGTTTAAAGGGCCAGGCTCCCACTGTCTGTCTGATAGAGAGGGGCTCATTCCTGCTGCCACATCCCCTGGGCATCTGATCTGGTAGCTCTTTACACCTGTAGTAGGATGAGGCCCTGAAACATAAACCCTTGTATCAGAGGCCCAGTATGAGGCCTAAGGCCTGAGCTAAAGTAATGGTCAAGACTTTGCTAACATAAAGCAAAGTTAAGCTGTGAGCTAGAGGCAGGCCCTGCTCACAGAAGCTGGCAAGGAAAGGGCTGATGTTGCAAAAGTACACAAACCTATGAGGTACCAGAACACTGGTACATTCCATACAGATAACAAGGAACAAGCCGACCCATCCTAAAGACAGGGGCAAAAGGGCAACATGATGGATAGAGTTGTTTTGCTCGAACCAACTTGTACAAGGTGAGAGGCGGCATCTTACTAAGTAGAGGGGATGTACCTTCCTACATAAAGGGGATGCACCTCTGTATGTCAGGAGTGATGTGTAACTTGTTTGTACCTGTGTATAAGAATAACAGCCCTGGGGCAGTGTCTTTGGCCAGCCTAGGGGGCATTAGCGTTCCTGCTTCTGACTGAGCTGAGTCCATTGTCGGGGGCACAAATTCGTAGTATGTCCTGTAGTTTCCCGTAGACTCTATCACTGTGCTTCGTTTGGCAATAAACCTGGCCCGGGTGCCTTCGTACCTTACTAGTGTCTGTGGTCATTGGGGGTTCTCTTGGGTCTGCTGTGTCAGTGATCTGCGCAGAGCTGGGGCAGCACACAGAGGGAACACACACGCAGCCGACTGATATCATCATTGAACAAGAGCAGAGCACCACATCAGTAGCTACTGACAACAACACCCATGTTGCACTCAGTCGCCTGTGTTCCTGGGTCTGAGCGAGCCGTGATCAGTGCAGGAGCAGAGGGCAGAAGGGAGGAAGTTATGCAAGCTGCAGTAGTTACAAGGGCAGGATCTCTGTGGGGTAGGTGCCACCTAGAGGCAATTGGAGGCAATTACCCTAAGAGGGCAGGTTACTTCCAGGGTAATTATCCAGAAGGGGCAGAGTATTGGTAGCATGGGGCCCATGGGCCAGGGTATTTCCAGTGAAAGCATCTGTAAGCACCTGGTGTTGCATGAGGTGTTTAGAACAGGGGAGCAGGATATTTACAGGGTGGGTGCCATGTAATTACAGCCCCCTCGGGAGCAGACTGCAGTTACTCTGTGTACCTAGTGAAGCCTGTCTAGGTCTCAGAGCATCACAGGCTATGCAAGCCCTGAAACCTGGCGTCCTCCCTCCTTGTTCTCAATGCTGGGACTCACTGTTGCTTTGTAAAAAGAGGTTTTTATAGAAACCCACTGGGGACAAACGTGCACTGCATTAGCTCTAGAAAGTGTCATTCACGCCAGGCCGTCATGCCTTTTGAAGAGGAAGAACAGATGTCCCACCCACTCAGCACCCCCATAACAATATTGAACACATCCCTGGCAACACCCCCAGAAGAACTATTATCATTCCTTTTGGTAAATAGGGGGAATTGTAGATGGGGAAACGGAGGCACAAGACAGCTCTGGCTTGCTCAAGATCACCCAGTCAGTAGGAGAACTGAAACAACCAAATTGCTGGCTTCCCTGCTGCTGCTCAGAACACGCCTCTGACCACAACTCCTATCTGGTCTCGATCAACATCAACAAAAGGCCTCTAAAGAGATGAAATCTATGTCCACATCACGGTTGTCTGAGGTTACCTGCATCTAAACTGCTGTCAGAATTCTCTTTGCTACGAGCTGCTCCCTGTTTGAAGTAAACCTGATGTTCAAGGTGCCGATTTTCTGACTGACAAGAACAAACCATATTTAACAAAACCAGAGAAAACCAGGTGAAAAAGTAGGAAGTTGAATGAAAAGCAGTGATCTTCAACGACCACCAGAGAGCGCAACAATCTGAGAAACAGGTCAAGAATTCATGAGACTTGCCAATATGAAGAGATTTCAACTTTTATTTGTCTTTCCTCTGTGTTATTCTCTTAATGTGTGCTCCCTCCTTCCCCTTCGACAGTCTATAATTTGTCAATAGCCACGACCCCCCTGAGCACAACTTTCACTGCATAACCATGCACAACAATTACTGATTGTGGGCAAAATCCACCCCAGTGCAGGAGGCCTGTTCTAGCAACACCACTTAGACTCACACCAAAGGCTTAAGTAATGCAGAGGACTCTGCTGGCCCTTTGCAGCATGGGGAGCATTTCACCAGGTCATTGGGGTGACCAGACAGTAAATGTGATCAGTCGGGATGGGGGTGGCGGGTAATGGGAGACTATATAAGAGAAAGACCCAAAAATCGGGACTGTCCCTATAAAATCAGGACATCTGGTCACCCTAGCGCAGCTCATGAGCAGACCTACAGTAACCAAGTGCCAATGGGAGCAAGAACGAAAGCCGTCCTGTGCTTCCCAGTGACCCTGCAGAAACAAACCAGCGCCCGCCACTACATCTTTCTGCTGAACCCTGCGATAAAGAGCAAGTGTCTCCAGCCCAGTGTCCTCAGGAAGAGCCCTGCACCCACCTGCTCTCACGATGTGCTCCGTGCTGGGGAAGCGCTTGTAGACGGCGGTGCTGACGGAGCGGAGGATCAGCACGCTGCAGAGGTTGCTGTAGCGCATCAGGGTGCGCCGCAGGAGGCGCCCGTACTCGTCCCGTCCATCCACGTTACTGGAGACCAGGTTCATGATGCGGTCGGGCCACGGGATGCTCTCGTACTGACCCCACCAGCGAGATACCACTAGGGCCACGTAGAAACCTAGGGCGGGATTGGCCGAATTAGTCCATCCAGATACCTGCCTGATACAGCAGGGTCTGCAGGGTGTGTGTGTGGGGGGGGAAAAAGGGTGGCTAGCTATGTCCTCAGTGCATCCCAATGGCTTGCAGAGCAGTGTCTGGATAGGAAGGGGAAGCACCATCCCATTCCCCAGCCCCACACTCCTTACCCAGCACGAAGGACACAGGGATCAGCTCAGCATAGTTGTTGCAATACAGAGCCAGCTTCTCAAACATCAGCCTTTGGCTTGCATTCAGGATCAGCCTGAAAAGGAAACCCAGAGGCACAGTCTCACTATCAGCCTCCCAGAAGAGACTTCACCCTTCCCAGCCCTGCATGGGTGGGAGTCCCTGAGCAAAGCCAATGAAACCATAATGCTTTCCGACCTAGGAGATGTTCCATGGGAAACCCCTGGCTTGTCAACCCAGGAGAGCTGTCCAAGGGAGCTCCACTCTGACTTACCCAGGGGATGCACCACATGAAACATGTTGCCACCCCATCTAGGAGGTGTCTGTGCTAAAAGGAAATGACCCAGTGGCCAACTCAGGAGATGCTTCCTGGCGGGTTGTGAGGCAAACCTGCGACCAAACTAGGGCCGCAGTGAGTGGGTCAGCCCTCAGGCATGCAGTAGCAACCAATCACCAAGAAGAGACTGCGTCAGGTGACCCCAGGCTCAGGTATTTCTATAACCCCAGCAGAGCAGATCAGTCTGAGTGACAATGCTACCCAGCCAGCAGCTCTCCTGCTGCCTTGCAGAGCACCACACTCCAGCCGTAGCCTGTCTTGCACGAGCCCTGTTCTTGCCCTGCAGTAGCCTCACTCCAGCCATGTCACTGACCTGCTCCAACCTTTCTTCTGCCTTGAATCTCCCCGCAACCCTTGGACGCTGACTCTCCGGCGTCTACCTTTGGTGCATGTCTGGACTCCGGCTTTGGTATCAGCTCGTCTTGTCTCTGGACTTTGACCACCCGACTTCGATCTCTGGCCTGCACCTGGACTCTGGCTGTGATTCCGATCCTGGTTACAGACTCTGATTTCGGTTTTGACTCCAGCCTGCCCTCAGATCTGGATTCCAGGATCAGGTCTGGCTCCGATCCAACCCTAGGCCTAGCTGTGACCCAGGCTGTAGCCACAAGGCCTGACTATCGGAAGCAATGCCTGACACCTGCTGTCTGACTCTATGGGCAACACCCAAATGCCCAACCCGGGACAGGGGTAGTGGCCAATACAAGCTGTTGTATGATACCAGAAATGTCTCACTGAACTGGATTTAGCACCAGGGTGAATTTAAATTAATTGTAATCTCTATTCTGATGCCCGTCATTCGGACTTTAACAGTAGCAAACTGGGAAGGAGCTGCTTCTGCCTTTATACAGAGCTGCTTTCCTGCTCAGTGTCACCTAGATACACCTTAGCTCAGTTGTGGGAGCTGAGTGACTTTCCCTCCAAGAAACAGAGGAGTCACAGGACACACGACCCCTCCACCAGACTCCCCAGTAAACTAGTAGCCCCAATCATTCTGTCTGCGTCATAAGAGACACCAGAGGAAATGCCAGGCCATGCAATCGAAGGGCTCTCTTCCCAAACACACCCTTCAGGGGGTTATTGTCTGTACATCCGCTATCTAAGCCCAGAGAAACCATCTTCCTGAGGGGAAGGGATGTCCCTTAGATATGCATATCCAGGTTATCTGCATTCATTTAACAATAATCTGCTCGTTCCTGGAAGGACGGGTATCCATCATACATAACTTACTTTCCCTCCACGGAGAATCCATGCTGCTTCTAAGAAGAAGGGTCACCCTGTATATATTTCACTAGTAACCTGGGAGAAACTCTAACCCCATTGATAAGGAAAAGCTGTCAGCTAGTAAACTATATTGGAGCAGTGGGGAAAGAGCTTTTCTCTCTTCATGTCTCAGTAGGTCCAGAGAGCAGCCACCGCTGTCCTGGAAATGGAAGCCCTGCTCTGCACCATCATTGACATTGTTTCACAAGGCTAGGACCTGTCCTGAACATTTCTTGCCCAGTTCCTTTTCCCCAGTAGCCAAATCAACAATGCCTGAACAACGGGCAGAACCTGGATGGGTCTCTCAGGGTGAAAGGTGGAAGAGGAAGGTTACCTGTAAGTGAGGC
This sequence comes from Dermatemys mawii, assembly GCA_007922305.1. Classification (NCBI taxonomy): domain Eukaryota; kingdom Metazoa; phylum Chordata; order Testudines; family Dermatemydidae; genus Dermatemys; species Dermatemys mawii. The sequence goes on from ML677431.1 coordinate 1,126,950, forward strand.
TGATGCCGAAGTAGAGAGTGATGAAGATGAAGAACTCGCAGTAGAGGAGTTTGTAGATACTCCCTTTCCAGCGGAGCAGGAGCTGTGAGAAGGTGCCCAGGCGGGCATCAGCTACTCGATTTGTGTACGTCACCGTCATCACAGAGCCTGTGAGAAACAAAATATGGAGACGTCGAGGCCATCAGGAAACCTGCTAACGGGGTGGAAGGAGGCTGGGGTATAACCAGGAGTACCTCTTGACTGAGCTAGTAAGGGATTTCTGCGCAGTGTCGAGACACTGTCCAGAAACAGCGACACTAGGCGTCCATCCCAGCTGAGCACAGAAACTCAGGTTCTTCTCTTCCTGGGACCACCCCAAAGTCCATTTCAGGTAGGCCCAGAAATCCAGTTCAGAGGATCATGCCACGGCCCGTTTATCAAAAGCGTACACAGTCCAGAACATCAGGAAGTAGTGAGGCTGGCCCATATTGGCTAGATGGAGATGGGCCTATTGAATTTCCCATGGTTTAGGTTGGAGCTGAGCCCTGGTACTTTAATGAAACATCTGGACTGGTAGCCTCTGGCTGTGGAAGACTCAGCAGGACAAATCTCTCCTTTCCCCGATTTACCATCATCTATCTATCGAGGTGTTTATACCTCAGTATCTGGGTGTCTGTAGAACTTGTGGATCTGCTGTCTCAGGAAAGATGAATCTTGCTAAACTACACCATGTTTCTCATAGTTTTCTCTAAGGAATCCTCAAAGGGTCCACTGCAAAAAGCCTGGATCAGACGGATCTTGTATAAAAGATCCATATCCAGCAATCTATCCCATAACAGAGCAACCTTTGTTGCAAGCAAGAAGTCTGGTCAGTGTCCCAGGGAGAGCAGAGGGCATTGGAGCTGTGGGGGAAGCTGATGGAGTGTCCAAGTCTCTTTGAAGGGAGTGCTCAGGCCTTTTCCTCTGACAAATTCTTCCACTTGTAATTGGGACAGTTACCAGTACAACCCAATCTGCTGCAGGGAGGGGGAAGGATTTGCCAGCTCTACCCTTCCTTCCTTCCCTTCTTCCCTCCTTCCTTCCGAGGACAATGCATTGCAAAGGTCACTTTGTGTTGGGATTGGTATTTGACTCTTGCCATTCCCAGCCATTGAACTGAGGTTCAGTGTAACAGGGTCTGCTGGCCCCCTCTTCCTGCAGCCCACTGGCTGCCCAAATAAGGCTCAGAGAGGCTTTCACTGTGCAACACCTGTGTCTTTATTATCTTACAATGCAGTGCCCACCACCAGCGTTAAACTATATACAACTTAGAGGCTTGTTTGGCTCCTCCCAAAGGCAGCAGCCCTCAGCCGGGAGATTGACCTTGCTCTGGCCATTCCCCCCTTCCTTCTGCCTCCTGCCAGCCTTTATAGCCCTCAGGCCAGCAGGTGTAGCCAATTCACAGGCCAGGCACTGGGCTTTCCCCAGCCCCAATCTATCTCCCCTGATTGGGGCTGGCTGAGCAGGGGCTGATTAGGTGCCTCTGCACCAGCATCCTGCTACACTCAGGAACAGGAAAAGGGCTCTGTCTTTACTGTTATTTCAGTTTTAAGAATAGCAGCTATGTTAGTCTGTATCCAAAAAGAAAACGAGTGGAAAATTAGGTTCAGCGTGCACGCGTGAGAGCGCACACACACACACACACACACACACACACTTGAATACAAGCCAGTGTTCACTCCCAGCTGATGCTCCCAAATTGCAGGTGCACTTTAAAGCATGAAAACAACCCTCCGCCTGGGAAATGGACCTGGAAAGCTGGGAAATCTGCCTTGCTGACCCTCTCAGAGACCAGCTTGACCCTCCATCCCAAAAAGAACGCGCACATACCCAGCGTTATTACTCTTTCTGAAGATGCTTCTGCTTTGGCCGTATCTTTTGTGTTGTATTTTCTGTGACAATTAATTCACTGAGTCTCAGCCCATCCTGTGATACCAGAAACCTGCCCAGCTGGGACCTTTGTCTGCCAAGTCGATAACTCCTCTTGTAGCACCTTAGAGACGAACCAGTTTATTTCAGCATAAGCTTTCGTGGGCTATAGCCCACTTCATCGGATGCACAGAATGGAACAAACAGAAGTAAGATGCATTTATACACAGAGAAAGTAAAAAAAAGTTGTACATTACCATACCAATTCTAAGAGGCTGTTTAATTTGGATGGGCCATTAACAGCAGGAGAAAAAAAAATCTTTTGTAGTGAAAATTTACACTGTTTCTTATCAATGTCTGACAGTTGATTTCAGTGCTTCCAAACAGCGCTGAACAAGGCCAATGGCAGTGCTAGCTGTCCCTCCCAGAGCGCCTCTGTCCCAACTGTAGGGATACAAAGTGAGCACAGTCTCCATTCAGTCCTTGAATAAGACGAGGAAGACTTTGTAACACCTCGTCTTTGTAGCACCTCGTCTTCCTCGTCTTATTTACGGATACAGACTAACACGGCTACTAATCTTAATTCAGTCCTTGGTCTTTCTTCAGACATAGCTGACAAGGGGGCAGATTTGAGCCAGTTGTGGATTTTGACCCGTTCCCTGAGATTTGGGAGCACTAACTCACGTCACATAGACCTCAAAGCAGCCACTCGGTGGTATCCATATTCAGCCACTGACTGACTTGGGCTAGGTTTATACTGTGACTTAATAGCCAAAGACTTCCTATTCACTACCAATGCCTTGATCTCTGTAGTACCCCTTGGGTGGGTGGCAGAACCAGCTTAAAGTATTTGAAGGCAGGAATGAGAGAGAAAGAGTCAAACCTGCTGCTCTGGCAGAGACAAAGTGACTGGGAGACAGACCTGGAGCCTGGGTGATTGGCAGCTATGGTTGGAAGGGAAAAGGTCTGAAAGCCCACTCCAGAGAAGTGGTGTACGGCCCTTGGGAATGTGTGTAAAGGTGGAAAACGAGAAGACAGGGCAAAGGGGAAAGAAAGAAAGAAAGAAAGAAAGAAAGAAAGAAAGAAAGAAAGAA
>ML677431.1:1129940-1151972 GCA_007922305.1 Dermatemys mawii
AGTATCTCAGGGGAGAGAGAAATGTAGATAAGACAGAAAGAGAATGGGAAAAAAGGAGAGAGGTAAAGGTGGAGATAGGAGACAGAAACAGGAAGGATAGTTTGGTAGAGAAAAGGAGGATGAGAAGAGAGAGGAAGAAGGAGGGGAAGACGACGGGGGCAGTTTGTTAAGAAATGTTCTAAATCAGGCTCGGGCACATCTCCAGGACTAAGTGGAGATAGTTTAAACAGATCAGAGAACAGCAGAGTGTGTTGATCCCACTCACAAATGAATGCTCTGGCTTGAATTGCTGTTCTTTGGTGAGCGCAAGTTGGGGGTGGGGCAGTGGTACTGGCTGTGGTGTGGAAGGAAGTTGCCATCCACATCTTCTTGCCCCTCCTGTTCCATTCATGTCAGTTCTGGGGAGTCCTCCTTCTCCAGTGCGGTGTGTCCAAGGAGAAAGTGTAAAGGCTGGGAAGGCAATGGATAGCTTCCTGTGGCTGAATTCTCCTCATACTGTTGGTTTCCTGGCCTCTTGGGTGGTGGCCCCTTCTTTGAAGGATTGCCCTTCCTTGCAGTTACGTCAGTGCTTGTAGTGTCTCAACATCACGGTTTACAGCTTTCCGGTGTTTATTTTATTAGACATTTCACTCCGCATTTCTGCTGGGGGACGTTTCAAAACCAAGACATCTCCGGATCATGTTCCAAAGCGGAGGAGAATTGGCCCTTTGTTGGCAGTGGTCCATTGACTTCAAAGGGCAGTGGATCGGGCCCTAGAAATGGGCCCCACTGCCCAGAGCTGCTGCTCAGACAACTTTCCCCAGCACTAAGTACACTGAGGAAAGATTCCCCTTGACTTCAGTGGTTCTTTGCATCAGGCCTCTGGGGAATTAAGGACAAAGGAGAACAATGATCAGGCAGGGGAGAAAAGCCTGCATCCCACCTAGGTGTCTAGCTGTGAAGGATAGCACTGACAACAGCACAGCATCTGTCCTCTTAATGCCGGGCCTGGAGGCAGGTGCGTGTCCACAGTCTGAAGGACAGTGTCTCCAGCAAGGCCATGTCCCCGACACCACGCTGAGGGTAGCAGTGCCCCAACGCCATGCTGAGGAGGTGGATGATAGCGTCTGTCCAGGTTACGAAGGAAAGTGACTCCAGAAGCACAGCGGAAAGAGGAGTGAATAGTTTACAGCAAATAACCCGTTTAATGAGTGTCCCCTTTTTTTCTGACTGTGAATCACTTGTGAGCTGTTACAATGTTCTAGTATTTATTTGCTATGCAACGCATTCACTGAACCATTATCAAGAAGTTGTCCCATCTCCTCAGGACTATATGATAGTCAAAATTCAAGCCAAGCTGGTCAGTTGGACTGGACATAGATCCTGTGTGAGATTGTTTCTGTTCCCTGATTGGATGAGCCTAGCCCCTAGAATCAGGTGTTTATCATAAAGACTCAGGTTCGTGAATTCAAATTTTGCTGCTTTATTTTGCAACCATGCCTGCCAGGAAGCTTGTCCCCAGAATGTTCTTGGGAAATGAACACATGAGTTACAAGTACACCGGCGGAGTGATTTCGTCCACAAATTCAAACAAAGGCTAATGGGCAACTTTCTGCCGTATTTGCCCAGCACGAGCTAGTGACAGGTCCCCCTAATGCTGAGCTGGGTGTTGGGTGTCCTGATTTTGAACTACAGTACAGCTAGGGTGATCAGATGTCCCGGTTGTATGGGGCAGTCCTGATTTTTGGGGCTTTTTCTTGTATGGGCTCCTATTAACTCCCTCCCAATTTTTCACATTTGCCCTCTGATCACCCTAAGTATAGCACAGCCTCCCCGGACACCATGCACGAGTGCTGGGAGACAGAGCGTGCCCAGGGTAGGAAGAACAGCAATTCCAGCAATACTTCTCCGTCCATAAATTAAATCAGAATGTTTCATAATGAATCACTTGAAGGCAGAAATGTGTTCAGGAAATGAAATCAGCCCCTCCAGTAGCACAGCATCTGTTAATGGCACTGTGAGGCTTAATGATTAGGTGTCTAGCACAACCTTGAGTGTACAATAATGATAATAATAATTAATAAGAAGAGTTACACCACCATAAAATTGAGGTAATGAAATACCACTTCAGAACCTGCAGGCCTCTATTGGACAGACTAAAACAAGTTATACAGTTAGATGTGTGCAGCTTTTTTCAAATTCATGAATATTTATCCGTATCTGAAGCTGCTAGTTTTTGTCCACTTGTGAATTTGTTACCCCAAAATTAGGTTCAGTGTGCACGCATGAGAGCACACACACACACACATACACACAGTGTTGAATACAAGCCACTGTTCACTCTCAGCTGATGCTCCCAAACTGCAGGTGCACTTTAAAGCATGAAAACAACCCTCTTCTGGGAAATGGACCTGGAAAGCTGGGAAATCTCCCTTGCTGACCATCTCAAAGATCAGCTTGACCCTCCATCCCAAAAGGAACGCGCACATACCCAGCATTATTTCTCTTTCTGAAGATGCTTCTGCTTTGGCCGTATCTTTTGTGTTGCATTTTCAGTGACAATTCGCTGAGTCTCAGCCCATCCTGTGACACCAGAAACCTGCCCAGCTGGGACCTTTGTCTGCCAAGTCAATAACTCCTCTTGTCATGCCCATTATACATGTACATTTTCATACATGTATCTAAGACTTAGAAGGCTGGTTGCAACTCTAACTGCTCCATAACCTGCATACATATAAGTTATGTATCAGACATAACTATCTTGTGGACCTATTATACAGAGCTGTCTGGGTTGTGTGGGTTACAGACGTTCCCTTCATGTCTCAAAGCGTCCAGGGAGACTCTTCCTTACATAACTCAAATGCAGAATAAATTTTTACCAAACATGGAAAACTTAGGCTCTTCTTTATGTAAATAATGGCTGTTTCCCACCCCAATCTAATTCCTCTGCTGCAGGCATAGGGCACGGGCCATTTCCCATGCTTTTTCCCTTCGCTCTGGCTCGTTAAGGTAGTTTCCCTGCCATCCTGCCTGTTGGGGTGGAAATATTGTCGAATGGGACTGGATGGGTAGCTTTCTCTGCCGTTTGGGGCTGAGGGACTCAGCGCAAGGTCAGTGTTGGGACAGGCATATCGGGATCTGGGCTAGACAAGCAGAAAGAGACAAAAACACTTGCACATGGTTTACAGGGAGTCTGCATAGCCATATACCCAGCTGCCCATCATTCTGCATGAGCAAGGTCTGTTTTCCCAGCATCGACACAGCTACTGCCTGGTTACTCACTGAATAGTTCCGGTCATTCCGGTTGGATTAACAATCACATCCAGAAACTGATGGATGTTAACCAGCTCTCACAGCCCTCAGACAGACAGACAGACCCAATCAGGTGTCCACAACAGAGAGAGGGACGCTAATATACCACGGTGATGGGCACGGTATAGTACTATAGATCGACAGATCAAACTGGCAGTCCCTGAGGGAATCTTTCCAGCCATGTGATAAAGCCCCAGGGGTGCGAGTACTCACCGGCACAGGCTTCCGGACTGCACGGGGGACTTGGGAAGTTTGGTCCTGCATGTGTCCTCGCTGGGTCCTTTGTCGGCACACGCCACCCCTCTCCTCCCACCGCCCCCTCGGCTCATGGGGGATTGAACCTGACAGAGACCGGGGGCTCTAAGGAGCCTGAAACCCACTTGGGAGCTGCAGCTGGTCACTTGATTCTTTAATCCCACTCCCATTACAAAAGAGACTCTTGTCTTTTGCGCCGTTCCCTTCTAATCTTCCGAGTAAGCTCCGGTGTGTTTACAGAGGCGGCTGCGGGAGGGGGGAGGCAGGGCTGGCTGCTTAGCGGCTGCTGCTAACTCCTGGCACAGCCAAGGTGGCTACAAGAAGAGAGGCATTTTCCTCTAATTCTTTCCTGTTTGGTTCCTTCCTGTGTGTCACGGTTTCAGAGGAGCCCCGGGGATTAAGAGGGGCTGGAATTTTCCACAAATGCTGGAAAGTACCTCTCCTTCCTGACCTGCATGGCCCCCCCATGGCCCAGCTCGTACCTGGGGGCGAGAGGGCAGGAGGCCTTGCCCCTATGGACAAGGAGCTATATGGATGTCCCCACCCAGTGCTCTGTCTGCCACACCAACCCCAGCCGCTCATCTAGCCTGTGAATTCTCTACACCTGCACTGCCCAGCACCACTGAGGAAAGTCCAGGGACCTGGGGCTTCCCCTACTGCAGAGCCATTCTCCCCGTGACTGACTCCTCCTGCTCCTCGACCCCTCAGAGATGCTCCTTGCCAATCCGCACTCCTCTCAAAGCTCTTCTCATCCCTGCCCAGGGCCTTTTCACTGTCTCTTTCCTAGTGTCCACCTCTAACCCCTCATTCCCGCTCCCTCCTAATGTCTGAGTCCCCTCAGTCCCTTCCTCTCTCCTCTGGCTACTCTCCTGCAGTCTTGCACAGAATCTGGTAACCTCCACCCTCAACCCTATTAAGCTGCCCAGCTGACGCCTTGTTTCCCTCCTCCCTTTGTCTCTAAATTCTTTGGGTACACTCACTATTCCCACTGTCTCAGTTTCCTCCCCTCTAGCTTTCATGGGTCCCTGCAATCTGGCCTCTGCTCCCTCTGCTCTCCTGAATCCATTCTTGATCACCATTAACCTCTTCCTGACCAAGCCCAAGGGTCTGTTCTTCCTCCATCTATCTACTACATCATTGCCGCCTTCTGCTCCTTCTTCCCTTGCTCTCCCTGGGTTCCTCTGGCTCTTCTGGTTCTAATATCTCACCAGCCTCTCAGTCAATGTTTTCTTCAGTGGCTCCTCCTCCCCTTGTCTGCTTTCATTGATGTTCCTTCTGAATCCCCTACTCTCTTCAATTTATCCTCCCTGGGCGACATTGTCTCTACCACAGTCTATCTCAGTGCTGATGACTTTCAATTTCCAGCCTCTTCCCCTCTTCTCAGTCTTTCTTCTACGCCTGCCTCTCCAACGGCCCTTCCTGGGTGCCCAACCGCTACCTTAAACTCTGCTTGGTAACCTGAGCTCCTCATCTTTCGTCCCAGGCCCTCCATCCTGCCTGCCTTGTTCATCACCTTCAATAGGCCCTCTCCTCCTTCTCTCCCAGGTTGGCAACTACAATGTCGTTCTCAGTTCTTTGGTCTCCTTCCTCCCACCCCTCATCTAGGCAGGCCCATGTCAAATCCTTCCGCAGCATTTTCTGCAGCATCTCTCAAGCCTGTCTGTCCCTCTCCCTTCCAGCCATGGCTTGACCAGCTCAGACCTTGGCTATTCCAACCTGCTCTGCCCTGGCCTCCCTAGAGCTCACCTTGCTGTCTTCTTTCCTCCCATAGCTCTATCCAAAATGCTGGTGCTATAGTAGAATCCTTGTTTGGGCTTGATCACATCCCCCTTCACCTTCCACATCAAGTCCAAGCTTCCCACGTTCACCTTCACAATCCTGCACAACTTCTCCCCTTCTGGCATCTCTGCAATCACCCCCTTTGTGCCTTTCTCACATTCTTGTGTTCACAGCTTTTTGCAAGCTGCCCCTCAGCCTCAGAACTGTTTGTCTCCTCTCACCTCCCTGTCTTCCTTCAAGTCCCTCTCTAAAGCTCTCCTCTCCCATGAACCTTTGCAAGAGGGATACCCTCAGCATCTCCACAACTTTGAACTTCCCCTGCCATATGTGCCTTGCACTATTACTATTGAATTTTGAATGGTACCGCATGTCTTGGTTTAAAGTAGATGGAAAGCACCCAGTATCCGTGAGGTCTTTGCATAGTCTACCATCAGTGGGTGAATCCCCACAGCATCCCACCCCCAATTTTCTTTTGTGGCTATATCTATGGAAAAGGCAACTGGGGCTAAGTGCTTTAGTAGCATCAGGTGATGAAGTCTTGGGCCATTCTCATTATCTGCATTGTACAAATGAGCAAACCCCAGGCACACAGAGGATGTGACTGGCCCCACGGAAGAAAGATGGATTACAAGGGGCAAACCCATGTTCAGACACAAATGTGATGGCACTGAAAGGGTTAACTGGAGTTAGCAAGCTCAATTAAGGCACATGGTTGCTCCTAGAGAGTGGGCCAAGTCCAGCTGAAGATGAAGCCCAGCTTGGAGAGGAGCTAAGTGATGAACATAAAGGGAGGAAGCCCTGATGAGAAGAAGGCCCCAGGCAGAGGGTGGAAGAACTCCGCAGGCCTTCTCTGGTTGCTAGAGGGTGAAGGAAGGGCCTAGAGAGAGGCAGATATTCAGTAAGCACAAGGAGAAGCTGTGGGAAGGAATCTGAAGGAAGGCCAACATAGGGAGAAGTCTGAGGGAGCAGCTCTTAGCTACTTGTCACAGGGTTCTTGGACTGGAACGGGCCTGGGCAGTGCTTCTATATCGTGATGCCAACTCTTTCCAACCGAGCGCTAAAAATTTCCCAGATCTGGTGAAACACTCGCAGACTCTGGGAATTTTTCACCAGACTTGGGAAATTTTTAGCATTTGCCAGTGCTTCTATATCCTGGGAAATTTCCCCAAATCAGGAAATTTTCGAGTAAAATGTTTCACCTTGGGAAATTGCAGGGCAAACTGGGAAACTGCAGGGCACACACACTGTTAAAAATCCCCAGATTTGGGGAAATTTTCCAGGATATAGAAGCACTGGGCCTGGGTTCCCCCACCAATCCACTGGGAAAGATGGTGCAGAAACACCCTGACTCAAGGGCGAGGAGGACTATTGAATTTGGAGCTGGGCTTCCCAGCAGAAAGCCCTGGGAGGTGTCACTCCATACAAGAGCAGGAGGATGACGCACACAACCCAAGAAGGGGTGAAGAATCGGCAGAGGAATGACTCTGGGTAGAGGCGAAGAGGTACATTTATCTGAATTTTGTTGATTAGACTCTATGTTTACTCCAGAAGGGGAGAGACGCTAATGTGACCTAGTCAGAGGGCTGAGAAGCGAGACCACGTCAGGACAGGAATGATCATCAGCAGGGGGCACTGGACAGTAAAAAGATGCAACGCCACATCCTGCCATGAGGGGGCACCCCTGCAGCGAGTGAACTATTCAAAAACAAGACCAGGAAGACTTTGTAACACCTTAGAGACTAACCAGTTTATTTCAGCATAAGCTTTCGTGGGCTATAGCCCACTTCATGGGATGCATAGAATGGAACAGAAGTAAGATGCATTTATACACACAGAAAGCAAAAAAAAAAAAAAGAAAAGGTTGTACATTAGTATACCAGTTCTAAGACGCTGTTTAATTTGGATGGGCCATTATCAGCAGGAGAAAAAAGTACCTTTTGAAATGGATATCTGTGTCTGACAGGAGAGATACAACTATTGAAGGTAAATTAACTAGGGAAATGCAATCAATTAGTGTAATGAGCAAACCATTCGCAAGTTCTGTTTAGTCCTTGGTTTATTGTGTCCAATTTGAAAATTAATTCCAGTTCCTCAGTTTCTCATTGGAACTAGAATTAATTTTCAAATTGGACACAGTAATCCAAGGACTAAATAGAACTTGCGAATGATTCGCTTATTACACTAATTGATTGCATTTCCCTAGTTAATTTACCTTCAATAGTTGTATCTCTCCTGTCAGACACAGATATCCATTTCAAAAGGTACTTTTTTCTCCTGCTGATAATGGCCCATCCAAATTAAACAGATTCTTAGAATTGGTATGCTAATGTACAACCTTTTTTTTTTCTTTTTTTGCTTTCTGTGTGTATAAATGCATCTTACTTCTGTTCCATTCTATGCATCCGATGAAGTTGGCTATAGCCCACGAAAGCTTATGCTGAAATAAACTAGTTAGTCTCTAAGGTGCTACAAAGTCTTCCTCGTCTTATTTATGGATATAGACTAACACGGCTGCTAATCTTAAACCTATTCAAAAACAAACATCTCTGAAAACTGGCAGGAACCTGGAATCAGTTTTATTTTCACCAGACAGGCTTCTGGAGCAGAAGAAAATTTCAGGCTACAGAAGAAGCCGTGTTGTCTAGTGGGCAGGGATTCAGGGCACCCGGGTTTTATTCCCAGCTCTCATCATGAGGTGCTATGTGATCTTGGACAAGCCTTTCCCCTTCTCACTGTGGCTGTACAGCCCCTAGCACAATGGAGCCTCAATCTTCCTTGTGGCCTCTAGGAGCTACTCTAATACTACTAGTAGTAATTGAAATTGTTAATTGACAGCTGTTACCACTGGCACCTTCTAGTCTCTGTAAAGAGGGTGTCGTGGAAACCTGGTCTACTCTACAGAGTTAGATTGATGCAAGGCAGTTTACATTGGCCTAACGACACTTAAATTTTACTCGCACCAAAGTAACTGCCCAGTTAGGCTGACTTAATAACCCCACCTTCACGAGCGGTGTAGAGTCAAGGTCAACGTAGTTAGGTCAATGCAGTATCAGTGTAGACGCAGTGTTACTTACGTTGACTGTTCCTGGCTTTCAGGAGCCTTCCCACAATGCCCCATGCTGACAGTACAGTGCAGTTGATACAAGCAATCCTGGTGAGGACACGCACGGCTGACACAAGAAGCAAAGTGCAAACCCGCACAAGCGATGTAATTACTGCGGCAGCTGTACGCCGACATAAGTTAGGTCGACTTAATTTTGTAGTGTAGACGTGGCCTGAGGTATCACTGGAGACAAAGGGTGACCTTTAATATGTGTAACCAACTCTGCTTGGGCCAGCAGAAGAGGTTGACCCAGGCACCTCCAGCACTTAAAGCATGAGCTGCTGCTTTGTGAAGATTAACTCCTCTAATTAGCTGCTGTAAGGGATTCATAAACCCCTTATGAAGCACTAGAAGTGATCAAACACCCACGCTCTTCTAGGGAGGGTTTCCCGTGCAGTCATGAAATCGATCCTTTCTTTGAATTTGCCAGTGGACAGGAAACAATGCCTGAAAACTAACATCACGAGAGACAAACTGGCTTGGATAGTTCCCACAGTTAAGTCACGCTGCTCCAGGCTTATACCCTGAGAATATGGCTATTCCTTGGCACCTTCTCTAGTTGACTACCAGTTTCGTGGTTGAATTTGCCAGGATGGTAACACTGATTGTTAGTTTCGGGGAGGCTAGCCAAAGGGGAGGTAGCTATTTCATTGTTTAAAAGGTTCAAAGGAGGCAGCCCACATTTTGTGTCTAAACAGGAACGACTCTGTATCGCTCCTTGTAAAGCCCAGGTAATTGTTTCTGCGAGGAGAAAAAGGCTGGTCTAGTGGCTAAGGCATTAGGCTGGGAGGGATTCAAGAAATGTGTGTTCAATTTCTGTTCTGCTACAGACTCTCTCTGTGACCTTAGTTGAGTTGTTTAATCCCTTTGTGATCAATTTTTTTCTGCACGATGGAGGGAAATAATCCTTCCCTGAGGCCTAAACTTCGGTTGGCACAGCTGTGCCGCTCAGGGGTGTGAAAAATCCACCCCCTGAGACCATAGCGAGACCGATGTAACTCCTGGTGTAGCTGCAGCTAGGCCGGCAGAAGAATGTGTCTGTCAATCTAGCGACTGCCATTCGGAGAGGTGGAGTTCCTCTAACGATGGAAAATCCCTTCTGTCACAGTAGTCTGAGGCCATGTTTACACTGGCACTTTATAGCGCTATAAAGCCCCCACGAGCGCTATAACCTACTCTCCATCCACACTGGCAAGGCACTAATAGCGCTATAACCGCGGAGTTATAGCGCTATTATTAATCCACCTCCTCATGGGGAATAAGGGCTGTAGCGCACCTGCTGTAGCGCTACAGGAAGAATGTGGACACCCACTGCGTATTAATTGGCCTCCAGCCTGTCCCATAATTCCCGTTCGAGCCACTCTGGTCATCACTTGCAAACTCTTTTGTCCTGTCCTGAGGTGACCACACGTCAGACCCGCCCTTTAAAGTTCCAGGGAAATTTGAAAATCCCCTTCCTGTTTGCTCCAGCCAAGCGTGGCGTGCTCTCAGGGAATCCTTGCAGGTGATCATTCTCATTGATCAGATTGATTGCGTGGCGTGGTCTCAGGGAATCGTTGCAGATGATCATTCTGATTGATCATGACTCCATGTGCCATGCCTCCTCGCAATAGGCGATCCCCAGCATGGAGCAATAGCGAGGTGCTGGACCTCATCAGCTGTTGGGGGGAAGAGGCTGTTCAGTCTCAGCTGCGGTCTAGCCGCAGGAATTTTGACACCTATGGGCAGATATCACGGGCCTTGGCAGAAAGAGGCCATGAGCGGGACACTCTGCAGTGCCGTGTTAAGGTAAAGGAGCTTAGGAATGCGTATCGCAAAGCCCACGAGGCAAACGGCCGCTCAGGGGCAGCCCCGGTGACTTGCAGATTTTATAAGGAGCTGCACGCAATACTTGGTGGTGATGCCGGGGTCACTCCATCGACCACCACCGGCTCTTTCCCGCCCCCCAGGTGAGGGGGGGGGGGGTGAGGAGGAGGACGAAGAGCAGGAGGATGAAGAAGAGGAGGAGGATGAGGACGAGGCAGCAGCGATCCAGGGCACGGAGGAGTCCCTGGACGCATGCAGCCAGGAGCTCTTCTCAACCCAGGAGGGCAGCCAGCCACAGCGTCTGGCGGTTGCAGGGGCCAGCTCAGCAGCGGATTGCGGAGGTAAAGCTGCTTTTCTATGGGGAAGGCTGGCAGCTTGGGGTGGAAAGGGATGAGGGGGGCATTCCACCTGGAGCTCTGTTCAAGCCAGGAGGAGGGCAGGGGGGCATGCAGCCAGGAGCTCTCCTCTAAAGCCAGGAGGAGGGCGGCCAGCCACAGCGTCCGGCGGTTGCAGGGGCCAGCTCAGCAGTGCATTGCGGAGGTAAAGCTGCTTTTCTATGGGGAAGACAGGCAGCTTGGGGTGGAAGGGGATGCTTGCATGCTTGCCTACATGTGGAATAGTGCATTGATGTAGTCTATCACATCGCAGTAGTCATCATCAGTAATCTCTTCAAAGGTCTCAATAAGAGCGCTTGCAATGCGCCTGCGCAGGTTTCCCGGGAGAGCCAGCGTGGTCCCCGTCCCGGTCACAGTCACTAGTCCCTGCCACTGTGCCACAATGGGTGCATTGCTGCACATAGGCACGCTGCATATGGCCCTGGGCGGAAGCCGCATCTTAATAAAATCCCTTCCCTTTGCTCCTCAGTGACTCGAAGCAACGAGATATCTTCCAGGACAAACACCTACGGAGAATGTTGGAACAGTGTTCAGAGTAGGGCTCCTGCCACTTCCCGGCACTCCACCCCCCCGCCCCGCCACAGCTTTTCAGGGCAGGGAAGAAATCCTTCCCTCTGCCTGCTGCTCAGAGTGGGGCTCCTGCAACTTACCGGCACTCCCCACCCCCTCCCCCGCCACAGCTTTTCAGGGCAGGGAAGAAATCCTTCCCCCTGCCTGCTGCTCACACTGGGGCTCCTGCAATGTACCAGCACTCCCCACCCCCTCCCCCGCCACAGCTTCTCAGGGCAGGGAAAAAATCATTTCCCTTGCCTCTGGAGTCCACTCACCATGGCAGGGGCTCCGTTGCTGTATCTGTGCTGTCTGCGGGACAGGCAAACGGGGAATGCGGGGGAATGATAGGCATGTCTGCTCTTTACAAGGGAACCACTGTGAAATGTATCTTTTTATTTTAGAAGGGTCGTCCTTCACCCCTTCGCCATCGCTCTTATCAACAGCTGAGAGGCTCAGGCGACTGAGGAAGCGGCCACGAAGGAGCAAAGAGGATCTTGTACAGCAAGTAATGCAACAGGCTGTAACGGAGAATCGAGTTGCACAGAGGTGGAGGGAGAATGAGAGCAAGTTGAGGGAGAAGGCGCGGAAGGAGAACGCGATTCACCGCCGGAAAAGCACCAACAAGCTGCTCTCATTACTGCAGCTTCAATTGCAGACTATGCAGCGGCTTGTCACCCTTCAGGAGGAGAAGCTCCGCACCCACCACCCCAATTATCGTTTGCCCCAACTCCCTTCCCCTTCTTTGCCTCTGTACCCTCCAGGCCACTATCATCAGCCAAATGGTTATCACCATCCACAGCTGCCTCCAACCCCTCTGTCTTCACCGAACAACCCCCAGACCCCAGACCATTATCCACTGCAGTCTACCCCTAATAACATGCCTTACTGCCCTCCGCAAATGGGGTTCGGGGGACATGGCCACTGTGAGGGCACTGGAGACTCAGAGACCCAGACATACTCCGATCTCTGACTGACCCCACGACACCCCCATTGCACCTCCCCTGCCTTCCCCGTCACATGCATCACAATATTTTCTTTCAGCAACCGAAGTACCTGTTCAATACATGAATTGTCTTCTTAATAAATGGGTTTCTTTATTAAGTGTACATACATTATTACAGGCTACAGAAAAGCAAATGCCTGTTCCTGTTAAAAGAATGCTCCCTCCCTCCCTCCCTCCATCTGCACCTCACTTTAGAACTGGCTTTCAGCCTCAAAATGCTCCCTCAAGGCTTCCCTGATCCTAACAGCCTCGCGCTGGTCCCCTCCATGAACCCTGCTCTCTGGCTGGGCATATGTGGCCTCCAGGCGTTGAACCTCAGAGGACCATGCCTGAGTGAAGCCTTCGCCCTTCCGCTCACAAAGATTATGTAGGGCACAGCATGCGGAAATAACCGCGGAGATACTACCCTTGGCCAAGTCTAGCCTCCCATAAAGACAGCGCCAGCGCGCCTTGAGATGCCCAAAAGCACACTCCACAGTCATTCGACAACGGCTAAGCCTGTAGTTGAACCTTTCCTGACTGCTGTCCAGGCTCCCTGTGTACGGTTTCATGAGCCAGGGCATTAAAGGGTAAGCAGGGTCACCAAGAATCACTATGGGCATTTCCACTTCCCCCACGGGGATCCTCTGGTCTGGGAAAAAAGTCCTGGCTTGCAGCTTCATGAACAGGCCGGTGTTGCGGAAGATGCGTGCGTCATGCACCTTTCCAGACCAGCCAGCGTTAATGTCAGTAAAATGCCCACGGTGATCCACAAGCGCCTGGAGAACCATGGAGAAGTACCCCTTTCGGTTAACGTACTCCTCAGCTAGGTGGACGGGCGCCAGAATGGGTATATGGGTCCCATCTATCGCCCCTCCACAGTTAGGGAAACCCATTTCTTCAAAGCCAGCCACGATGTCATGCACGTTACCCAGAGTCACGATTTTTTGTAGCAGGATGCGATTAATGGCCCTGCATACTTGCATCAGCACAACTCCAACGGTTGACTTTCCAACCCCAAACTGGTTGGCCACCGATCAGTAGCTGTCTGGGGTAGCCAGCTTCCAGATCGCGATAGCCACCCGCTTCTCCACCGGGAGGGCAGCTCTCAGTCTGGTGTCCTTGCGCCGCAGGGCAGGGGCGAGTTCAGCACACAGTCCCATGAAAGTGGCTTTTCTCATTCGAAAGTTTTGCAGCCACTGTTCGTCGTCCCAGACTTGCATGACGATGCGATCCCACCACTCTGTGCTCGTTTCCCGTGCCCAGAAGCGGCGTTCAACAGCCGTGAGCATGTCCGTTAATGAGACAAGAAGCTTTGTGTCGAATGCATTCACTTCTTCGATCTCGTCTTCAGAATCATCACTGTCATCCTGCATGTCAAGGAATAACTCCACTGCACACAGAGATGTGCTGGCGACAGTCGTCAGCATGTCCCTCAGCAGTTCTGGATTCATTGCAGCACTCGACAATGGAAGACGGAGCGTGCCTTGCTGAAACCCTTGAAAGATGGCGCCGGAGGTGGAAGAAAACACAGGGATTGCTGGGATATGCCAAAAAGCATCATGGGTAGTTCAAACAGGATATAGAATGCCCCGCAAGTGACGCCCCCCCTACCACAAGCCATTGCGCCAGATCAGGAAGAGGTGTACTGTGGGATACATGCCCTAATGCGCTTCTCTTAATGCCGTATTAAGTGCCGCAAATGTGGCCATGCTATAGCGCTGGAGCATCTCAGTGTGGACATACAATAGCGCTATTATTATTGCTGTATAAGGCGAGCGCTATAAGCAATAGCGCTATAATTTTGTAAGTGTAACCATACCCTGAGTCTACACTACAGGGTTACTGTCGCTATAATGCCTGTAGGGGAGACATGGCCTAGACTGTAAAGTCTCTGGGACAAGGATTGTCTCTGATTATGTGTTTCTATGGCACCTACCAAAGGGGTCTTGGTCTTGGCTGAGATCTCTCTAGGCGCTAATAATAATAGATGGGTTTTAAGAAGAATCCCCTTAAATCCTTTAGCGTTCTTGTTAAATACTAGGAGTCAATGGTAGCAGTCTCTCCTCCTCCAGCAGCCAACAAACACAGGGGTGCAAACCCATCCTTACAGGCAGCCCCACACTGACAAACCCACCTGTGAAAGCCCTGCTCCTCATGAGTGACCCTACAATAACAACCAAGTATGTGCAGCCCTAGCTGTCTGCAAATCAGCATGTGAAACCTAGCACTTAGAAGTGACCCTACCCTCACAAAGCCGTGCACTCAGCCCCAGACTAAACAAGGAGAATGAAATCCAAGTAAACTAAACTAACCTTCCTCCCAATTCAATGGGTCGCCCTCGGCTGCTGTTATCAGAGCAGCAGCTGTGCAGTGAGCCTGCCACCAGGCGGCTCCAAAGCAGCAGCTAAGCCAAGAGCAGAAGGACAATAATTGTTGGTTTCAGAGTGGCAGCTGTCTTAGTCTGTATCAGAAGAAACAACGAGGAGACCTTGTGGCACCTTAGGCCAGGTCTACATTGGGGAAAGGGGGGTGCGAATAGCGTAGCTGAAGTCGGCGTATCTTAGGTCGACTTACCTGGCCGTCCACACGGCAGCGAGTTGACCGCTGCCGTTCTCCCATCGACTCCGCTTCCACCTCTCGCAGAGGTGGAGTACTGGAGTCGACAGGGAGCACGCTCGGGGATCGATCACTACCCGCTGATCCGGCGGGCAGTGTAGACATATCCTTAGACTAACGCATTGATTTGGGCATAAGTTTCAGGGGCTAAAACCCACTTCATCAGCTGCATGGAGTAGAACATATAGTAGGCAGGTATAAATACACAGCACATGAAAAGATGGGAGTTGCTTTACCAAGGCGGGGGTCAATTGTAGGGAGGCATTGGCAGCTCTCTGAGGGCAGGAGTAGCCTCAGGTGACCAGGTGTCTGGTCTTGGGCCAGAACACCCAGTCAAAAAGGGATCTGGGCTGCTCCAGTCAGCACTACGGACCGGGTCATTGACTGTCTGGGGAAGTGATGGGGCAAGTCTGGGGCGTCTGGGGCAAGGCAGTAGGTGGGGCAAGGGTGTTTGGTTTTCTGGAATTAGAAAGTTGGCAACCTTAGGGCAGCCGGAGGACAGGGTGGGGTGTGTGTGTGGCAATTCAGTTTCTTCAGTCACTGAGAAAAAGTGCAGCTACAATGTGTGACAGGGCCTCAAATATGATGTGACCCTACAATAACAAGCCAGCGCACGCAGCCTCACATCCATAAGTGACAGGGGGTTGAGATAATGGTGTGTACAGGAGTGACTGTAGTAACAAATTTAAGATTAGCAGCCGTGTTAATCTGTATCCGTAAAGAAAACGAGGAGTACTTGGGGCACCTTAGAGACTAACCAACCTATTTCAGCATAAGCTTTCATGGGCTATAGCCCACTTCACCAGATGCATAGAATGGAATACACAGAAGTAAGATGTATTTATATACACAGAAAGCACAAAAAATTGGAAATTACCACACCAATTCTAAGAGGTTGTTTAATTTGGATAAGCTATTATCATCAGGAGAAAAAAAAAACTTTGTAGTGATAATCAAGTAGGTCTATGTCAGACAATTGACAAGAAGGTGTGAAGGAAACTTAACATAGAGAAATAGATTCAATTAGTGTAATGACTAACCCATTCACTGTCCTTGTTTAACCCTTGGTTGATGGTGTCCAATTTGTAAATTAATTCCAGTTTGTCAGCTTTTGGCTGGAATCTGTTTTTGAAGTTTTTCTGTTTTAAAATGGACACTTTCAAGTCTGTAATAGAATGGCCAGGGAGATTGAAGTGTTCTCCTACTGGTTTTTGAATGTTATGATTCCTGACATCAGATTTGTGTCCATTTATTCTTTTGAGTAGAGACTGTTCAGCAATGCCCCTCTGCCATATATTTTGGCCAAACCGGATAGGGCAGGAGTAGGACAGGGCAGGAGACTCCACTCCCAGCAGTGCAAATAATGGGAACTTGAAACAAATGCACACCGTTTGTCTCGCTTCATACAAGGTATGTTGGACTCCAGGAGACTTTGCTGCCCCCATCCGAGAGGAATTTAGCAGGCAGCCTGCAGCTCTGACCTGCTGTGGGGACAGCATAAAACAGTGCTGTATTAGCATCAAAGTAAATAACACTGGGGCTACTAGCATGCTGACGGCATTATTCATCCTTCCCTTCTCCTATCCCCAGCTGGCCTCAGCACGTCCAGCCTCCGCTGGCCCAGAGCACACAGGAGTGTGTCACGCTGCCAGGAGAGAAACTGGGCTGGCCTCTATTGTTTAAAGAAAACTCTCTGCCTTTAACAGCCATAGATCAAAGGAGGTCAGGATCACGGTCCTCATTTTATAGGTGGGGAACTGAGTCCCAGGAAAGGGAAATGTCCTGTGCACACCATGACAACCTTGGGAAAAGAGCCCATATATCCTGACTGCAAGCCCTCTGCCCAGTTCAGGAGACTAAAGCTGCTGCTACCTTCACAATCTGCCCCTGAACAAACACGTCTCTTTAATAAGAATGACACCCCAGGTTGTGAAACTCAGCAGCTCTATTCAGTTTAGCTTACGGTCCATTTCACTTCCTGGGTCTGAGCGCTGCCATGTTTGGGTTGCAAAGACTGCAGGGAAATAGTTATATGTTTTAAAATGACAGTCTGCTGTAGGATCAGGTATAAACAACGCTCACGGAAACCTTGCTAGGGAGATGTTATGTGAACGCTGGATTTGAATCGGCAGTGACCGCTTCTGTAAAGGATGCGACTGCTCTACGCATTTATCCCGACTTCAAGCTGCTCCCAGGTTGCAGGCTTTATTACAAGCCCAGAGCTAGATGTGCCGGAGAAGCTGTACTTTTGATCTCTCTTTCCCTGGGCACCATTCCAAGTGGCAGGCCTGTCGCCTGCAGGTCTCTCAGAGTGGAATCCCCATTTTTAGACTAGGTTTCCCAGTTACAGCACCCTTCTTTACCAACCGTATTTCTTTAGCAGGCCCAGCTAGCTTTGGCCCTGCTTTAGACTTCCCTGCAGGAGCTGGGAACAGTATGAAAATGCTGTGACTCCCAGCAGCTTGTTCAAAACACAGTGTTATTAATGTATCCATGGGAACATCACAATCAGAGAGAAAAAGGTTTAAAACAGCACAGCGCCTGTCTAAGGGTATGGTTACACTTACAAGATTATAGCGCTATAAGTTATAGCGGTCCCCTTATACAGTAATATGTATAGCGCTATTGTATGTCCACACTCAGATGCTCCTGCGGTATAGCATGGCCACATTTGGGGCACTTAATGCGGCATTAAGAGCAGCGCATTAGGGCAGGTATCCCAGCATTCAGCTGGGTGCAACGTGCTTTTTAAACGAGGGGGGTGAGGGGGAACGCGTTGTGTGTATGCGGAAGGAGAGAGACAGTGGTTTTTCCGTTTTTCTGAAAGCCTGTCAGTGAGCCTCCGTTCACAGAAGGCTTTGTTTTCACACAGGCTCCCTCCTTAAACATTTGCATTGCTTATCTGCCGAGTTAAGAAAGAAACTCTAAAGAGGTACTTCCGCATTCCTCCAGCCGAGTTCAAAACAAAGGGAAGAGACGTCAATTGCCTTAAATGGCTCTAGGCATCTCAAGAGATCACTTGTAGCGCAATGGGTGTCCACATTCTTGCTGTAGCGCTACAGCAGCTGCGCTACAGCCCTTATTCCCCATGAGGAGGTGGATTTATAATAGCGCTATAACTCCACGGTTATAGCGCTATTAGTGCCTTGCCAGTGTGGACGGGGAGTAGGTTATAGCGCTCGTGGGGGCTTTATAGCGCTATAAAGTGCCAGTGTAACCATGGCCTAAGTAAGACAACCTGTCTTACTTAGAGCTGAGCTCTTCTCTCAAACCTTAGGTAGGTCACTTGTCCCAGGTACTCTTCTGCTTCTGGGCACTGGGTTACAGTCTGTTCCTCAGCAGATCCTGCTTCTCTCTCCCAGCTTCAGGTGGAAGCTGTTAACTGTCCCCAAGTTCTTTGCTGTAAGGGCTCCCTGCTTGGATTCTCCTCTGGGGTTACTAGCCAGCCTGTTGAACAGAGTTTGGTGGGGAGACCTTTAAAACAATTGATACCTGTATAGACTGGGGTTATCCAAAGTCACTGTATGTAAATCCACCTGGACTGAGTTAGCTCCTGGCACCCCTGTAGCAGACAGCATGATAGTAATCAAACAGAGAGAGATACACATTACCTTCATAACAAATACTACTGAACGATACCTCCTGCCTTCTTCACGTCTTGTGTTGGGCTAAAGAACATCTTCCAGAAAGGCCTCAAGTTGGGTTTAAAGACATGTACCAACCCTTAGTAACAAATTCCCCTATCAGCCTTTGTGCCAGAAGCTTGCAATCCAAAAAGACCGACAAAGGGAGCATTATTCCCTTTTACAGATGGGGCACTGAGGCAAAGAGAGACTAAGGCCTTGTCTACACTAGAAACTTACATCAGGATAGCAATGAAAAATCTACACACTCGAGACATGTAGCTATACCGACCTAACCCCTGGTGTTGACAGCACTAGGTCAATGGACAAATTCTTCTGTCAATCTATGTCTGGTCTACACTAGGAAATTAGGTTGGTATAACTGCATCACTCAGGGGTGTGAAAAATCCACACCCTGTGCAATGCAGGTAAAGTTCCAGGAGTCGGCAACCTTTCAGAGATGGTGGGCCGAGTCTTCATTTATTCACTCTAATTCAAGGTTTCGCATGCCAGTAATACATTTTAACGTTTTTAGAAGGTCTCTTTCTATAAGTCTATATTATAGAACTAAATTATTGTTGTATGTAAAGTAAATAAGGTTTTTAAAATGTTTAAGCAGATTCATTTAAAATTAAATTAAAATGCAGAGCCCCCCAAGCCAGCACCCGGGCAATGTGAGTGACACTGAAAATCAGCTCGCGTGCCAGAGGTTGCCTATCCCTGAGTTAAACCAGCCTAAGCCCTGGTGTAGACAGCACTAGGTTGATGGGAGAATTCTCCCATTGACCTTGCTACCGCCTCTCAGGGAGAGGGGGAGTATCTACGCCAGTACCAATGGGAGAACCCCTTCCGTCGGCGTAGGTGGAGTCTGCAGCAGCACAGCTGAAGTAGTGCAGCTGCGTCACTGTACCATTTAAAGTGTAGACATACCCTAAGGGCCAGATTTGTAAAGGTATTTACAAAGCGGCATCTGACACCCATTTAAATACACAGGAATTAGATGCCTATGTACCATTACAAATCTGGATCAAAGCAGCTAGCCCATTGGTCTGTGGCAGAGCTGGAAAATGAACCTAGATCTTGTACCTCCCACTTCGGTTCCTTACTATAAAGCCAACCCTCCTCTCTTCCACCTTTGTCTGAACCTAATATGGAAGGAAAGGTTCAGCCAAGGATTATGTTAGGGGGATAGGGCAGCTCTCTCACCTTCACTCCTCCTCTCTCAGGTTTAGGAAAAGTGCTTCATCCCAGCTCCCCCTCCTCTTTCAAGCTGCTTTAATCCCTGGGTTCAGACTAATCCCTGCAAAAACACCCACATGGCTCTGTGAGCCAGATCCCAGTTCCCTCTCTGAAGCCTCTGCACAGCTCTGAGCTGGCAGGAAGCACCAGCGTGTTGGTAGGTCTTTCTTCATTGCCAAGGCAGTTTCTGGCCAGCATCCACATTAACAATGTGGCACTGATGTGTTGTCACAACTGCACCAGTCCCCTTCTCTTCCGGCAGCTTCATTTGGGACTTTTGCTCTTGGACTCTGTCTCTCATCCCAGATTGGCGCTTTCGTCCTGATGCCATGGAGGGGTGCAGTTGTTTTGTAGATTTCTTATTGCTGGCCTCCCCTGGCTGGTTCCTCTGAAATCCGAGATCCTGATCCAGGGATCCCAGGGGGATTCTCACGAAAAACATTCCAGCCAGTTGTGCAAACATTCCACACAGCTGGCTGACGCGGGGAGGGAAGGAGGGAGTGGGCAGAAGGAGCCTGGATTTCCAGGACCTTGTTTTCATTCTCTTATTTTCATGGAAATAACATCCTGTCTGGGTTTGTTAGTTCTGGGCTGCTTCTAGTTCCCAGCCTGGGGCCCTCAGCTCTGGGACCCAGGCCCCTTTACTAGGATTTCTGGCCCCTGAGTCTCTTCTGGCCTGATCTGGGAAGGTGAAGCTGAGTCAGTGATAGGAGGGCCAATTCTGACAACCACGCACTTACTGTCCAGACCTGGGGTGCATTGGATCTCATTGCCCTGGAAGTGGAGGGTCTGGCTGGTGCTGGTCAGTGGGTCCTGGCTCCAACAGCTACTGTTGTTACCAAGGGCAGAGTCACACCTTGATTACAGTAAACACTGGATTCCTGGACATTTACACCTAGCTCATAGTCAGGGTGTGTGTGTGTGTGTTTTGAGAAAAGACTGAAGGGGGACCCAAATGTGTTAAAGGCTGTTATAAAGAGGATGATGATCAATTGTTCTTCATGTCCATTGAAGGCAGGACAAGAAGTAATGGGCTTAATCTGCAGATTTAGGTTAGATAGTAGGAAAACTTTCCTACTGTACAGGTAGTTAAGCTTTGGAATTGGCTTCCAACAGTGGTTGTGGAATCCTCGTCCTTAGAAGTTTTTAAAACCAAGTTAGAAAAACATCCATCAGAGATGGTCTAGGCTTATTTGATCCTGTCTCGGTGCAGGAGTCTGGACTTGACAACCTCTTGAGCTCTGCATTTCTGTTATTCTATGATTATGGTTTAGGGTCTGAAATCTAGGACACAAGAAGCTGATCTAAAAAGGGGATGAAAGCCTTTGCTTTTCATCTGCAATGTCCACTAATCTCATGGTGTACGTGTGTCAGGTTACCACACAGTCTGTGCTGTGGGGAAGTCACCTGGTGAAGGTCTGGGGTCACTGCAATGCTCAGGCCTCTATGTGCTGTCAACAGATTGTGACTAAGGGCTTGGTTACACTTACAGCTTTATAGGGGTTTTGGTTATACCTGCCGTCATATACAGTTATAGGGATAGCGCTATACCGTGTCCACACTTAGACCCGCCAGCAGTATAGCATGGCCACATTTGCGGCACTTGCAGCGGCACGGGGAGTGGTGCATTATGGGCAGCTATCCCAGCATTCAGCTGGGTGCAAAGTGCTTTTCAAACGAGAAGGGTTAGGGGGAGCGTGTTGTGTGTATGTGGACGGAGAGAGCAAATGGATTTTTGGTGTGCTGAGAGTGTGTCAGCAGAATGTCTTTAAAATGCAGAGCCTGCTACGGTTCTATTTCACACTGGCTCACTCGGTAAACATTTGCATTGTTGATTTGCCGAGTTAGAGATAAGCTCTGAAAACGTCGTACTGCATTCCTCCAGCCGAGTTCAAAACAAAGGGAAGAGAGGCTTAATTGGCTTAAATGGCTTAGGGGCATCTCCAGAGATCACTCAAAGGATGTATTCTTAATACCTGTTTACACTGGAGCTAAAATGGAGCACTCAATACGCTACAGCTGTTAATCCTCTGGCAAGGAGAATTACCAGGACTGGTATAAATGTGGACTTATAGCGCTCTATGTACCTCGCCAGTCTGGATGGGTAGTGAGTTATAGCGCTTCTGGTGGCTTTATAGCACTATAAAGTGCCAGTGTAATCAAGCCCTAAGGCTAGGTAGCCGGGGTGTGGCACAGAGGTCTGGTCCTGCCCTCACTAAACTTAGGAACAGTGTTGCGACTTGCTCCTATGGCGGGTTATAGGTGTAGGGCAGAAAGGGTGGAACTAGACACTTACCACAGTCATAGAATCAGAGGGGTAGCCGTGTTAGTCTGAAATTGCAGAAGTGACAAAGAGTCCTGTGGCACCTTAAAGACTAACTAACATTT